>JAWZYV010011978.1:0-197849 GCA_038373885.1 Cheiracanthium punctorium | reverse complement strand
AAATTGAACATTTAGCAATCGTAATTGGTAATTATTCATTTTCGAAAAATGTTTTCATTTTAAAATTACATGCATTTACACAAATGTTATTGATTGTAAATTTAATGTATTTATTTGCAGTGAAATGTTTTATAAATAAAAGTATTAGTAACACGATAAAGCATAAAAAGAAAGAAAAAATGCGTACGTAACAAGGCTCACAAATGTTGCATATTCTTTATCTGTCCTTTTATCTAGTGAAATCCGTATTTAATTTACAAGGTTTTAAATTAACTTCAAATTTAGTTGTTTGCCAAAATTTTTTTTAAATATTTCTTACTCGAGATGCTTAGTTCGAAACACATTCCAAGTTTCAATATCACATTTTTGATCCAAAAATTCCCGTTATAAATTTGTACACGCCCCCTATTTTCAACGAGAAATAGCCTTTTATGAGATAATTGTGTGTGATTAAGGCAAACCTGCGCGAGGGGTATCTGCCTAAGATGAGGGATGCCTAGGTAGGAGGACTTTCTAAGGGGTTCTAACGCGTATTCGCGATACATCTGGAGAAAACCTACAAAAACTCTAGACCGTTAGATCGACGACCGCACGATGGGGACCTGAACCGGGACCTTCCATAGAAGCAGAGATATATCTGCTCTATGGGACCTTCACGTTTCGGCCGTCTACCATTTTCAGTGATATAACCACTGTACCATGGTGAGTATTTATGAGATAAAAAAATGTCCAGAAAAATGGTACAGGTCCAATTTTTTTCTGCATCATAATTCAGTTAGTTTTAGAGACATGGTTATGCGGCCTTTTCTATTGGTGTTGTTAGATAGAAAATAAAAAAATTCTAATTGAAGATTTTTTTTTTTTTTTTTTGTACGGGGGCTCGTATAAAAATTTAAAAGTGTAACTTTTTGAGTATTAGCAAGAGGAAACTTTTCTTAACGGATTCTTAGTTTCGACCTTATTTTGAACATTTTTTCAATTTACACTACCCACTTATCTCTAATAGATAAAGAATTAAAGCCCATAGCCACCTTTTCGGGACAGCCTATATACATTAGATATTCTCTTTTTGGGCTGAAGTTTAGCAACTTAACAAGCTCTGACGCAAAAATGTCATTTAGCAAAATAGTTCCAAAAAATGTTTGAAATACAGATTAGCTAGGTATAACCCCGCTATCTCAACAGGGCCGTAACCAGAGGGGGGGGGGGGCTACGGGGGCTGAGCCCTACCTAGCCGGCTTTCAGCCCCCCTGAGATTTTCAAAATTTTTTGTAAATTTACAGATAAATACGAAATTCTACAAACGACTGATTTTTAACAATCGCTAAATTTTACATCATAAAAAATGCCCGTTGTTTTGGGAGAATTTCTCATCACAATGGCCAGATTTCTATAAATACGGTTAATTATTTTGCTGCTCTTAGCTGCATGTAGTATCGGTTTTCTGATTTTTCCGAGTACACGAAACTGCCGGTTTCCTTTTAAGTTCCTTACAATTTTATCCTTACTCATGGGTGCCGGCAGCATAGGGCAATGCCCCCCTGGATTTTTGTATGCAGTGTTTTTCCTTGCTTTTTTGCTCTTTCCAACATGGTAACCATACGTTGAAGTAGTCTTTGCCTCCCCCTTGAGTAGTCATTGCCGCCCCCCCTGGAGTAGTCTTTGCCCCACCCCTGACAAATATTCTGGCGGCGCCCATGCTTACAATTATATTTAAAATGAAAAATAAATGCACTTTTCAATAAATTTTTATTCCAAAGTTTAATTGTTAACATTTTTTATTTTACAGAGTTTATTATTATTATTATTGGATAGCATTTAATGGATTGCAAAAGGCACAATTAACTAGTAACTACGTCTTGTGAATTATTGTTGTACAAAAAATTCTACTAACCGATATCCAATACTGCATTCACTCAAAATATCATTTGAATATTTTTAATGGAATCTCAATGAAAAAATTATTAACATAATGAATGTTAAATATTTTAAAAACACGGTGTTTTTTGAAGCAAATACTCTAGAAAAAAAATGTGCAAATTGAAAAACACCCCCCCCTTCCGCCTACTAATACTTATATTTGTTTCGCCCCCCAAACTAGATTCAAAGCCCTACCTAACATTTTATCCTGGTTACGGCCCTGTATCTCAAATTAACTTTAATAAGCTCAGTTGCAAGTGATAGTAAAATGAGCAAACGGTTGTCCAGATGATGTAGTGTCTAAGGTATTAATTCTATAACTTAAACCTATAATCAGACAGTATAATGTATAAATATGATATTTTGAAAGTGAAGGATTTTCGCTGCAAACCGTCGAGCATTTCTTTTGCAGATCGCGAATGACACTGACATAGTTTTTTTTGACATGATATTGCAATGACCTCAGGTTAGTACTCATAGTAAGTTTACGAGTAACAGTAACTAATGAGTCACTTTATGTCAAGAATCAAATAATTTTGCGTATTTTTAGATTCCACATCATTGGAATCATTTGAAATTACACCTATAAAAAAATTTTCTTTCCCAACCGTGCGAAGAACGGGCACGCAGGTAGACTATAAAATAAATCAGTAAATAAATTGGATAAATAAACTAAATACGTAAAACAAAAATTTGAATTTTCTAATGTGCATATCGCTAAATTTTTCATTGTACATAATAAATACTTTTTTAACGATTTAAAAATTATGATTAAAATAATTCATGTGTCGATAAACACGATATCTAAAAAAGGGCTAGTGAACTTTATCGTACTGTAAGATATTTTTTGTTATCTGATTTTTTTTATGTTTAATTTTATATTTCGAATAATATTCACTCAGAAAATTAAATCCCAGATAAAATCGTAAAATATTCCCTTCTTCAATATTTTTCTGTAATACCACAAGATGGCGACTGCGCTGCTCGGGTGATTAGCTGAAACCGAAACTTTAGATCGCTTTCAGAACTGAGCATGGAGTTTTCAGATTCTACCTCCGTGCTGGGGACCTAACAGACTCGCAAACAGAACAGCAGTTCTTAACTATTGTATTTATAGATGAGGCTTTCTGAAATATTCAGGGTGCAAATTGAACATTTTCTCCAGGGGGATGGAAGACATTTGAAAAGAAAGAAAAAAAGGAGGGATGCTCGACTCACATAATACATTAGTTATTACTTGACAAAGGTAGTCGCCAACATGTCTGGGAAGTGACTTAAATTCAAACAAAAGTCAACCCCCGATTTTCTATGTGCATATATTCCTGCCTATGTCGATTCTACATCCACCCTGAAATTCGGCTCGCGGCAAAGCAGTGCTTGTTCGTCCTTTCACAGTCTTCCTTTAAAACCTGACCCTAGGGTTGCCAGATCACCAAACCAAATAGCCGGACAGACCAGCAAGTTTGGCCGGACATTTGGGTAAAAAGGCCGGACAGCCTACAATATTGAGGATTTTGTCTCAGTATTAATAGGTAGAACATAAAAATTGTATGTAAAATCAAGCTTTTTTGATTATCACCACGAATCTTGTTAAATTCTAATGAAATATAAATAATATCGAATGCCAAATCAGTTCAAGTACTTTACTACTAATCAGCTAAAGTCACCAGTAAAAAGCCTAACAAAAGCCGGACACCGTTAAGTTTGGCCAGACACGCAATCAAAAAGCCTAGCTATGTCCCGCTTTATCCGGACGCCTGGCAACGCTACCTGACCCCCAGTTGCCAGTTACAGAATGAGAAGTGTCATCAGGTATGCTTATGCATATATGTATTTCAGAGGGATGTTTGTAACTTACTCCTTTGGTTCGTAAACAAAAGAATTTATATTCTCAATACTAAAATAGTTAGGTACAGTTGAACTTGTAGGAAGAAAGATTTAATTTAACATTTCTCTAGCATGGGATAAATAGCATCCCTGGCAGGTAGCGTTGCCAGGCGTCCGGATAAAGCCGGACATAGTTAGGCTTTTTGATTGCGTGTCCGGCCAAACTTACGGTGTCTGGCTTTTGTTAGGCTTTTTACTGGTGACTTTGGCTAATTAGTAATAAAGTACTTGAACTCATTTGGCATTCCATGTTATTTATATTTCATTAGAATTTAACAAGATTCATGGTAATAATCAAAAAAGCTTGATTTTACATACAATTTTTTTTGTCATACGTATTAATACTGGACAAAATCCTCAATATTGTAGGCTGTCCGGCCTTTTTACCTAAATGTCCAGCCAAACTGGCTGGTCTGTCCGGCTATTTGGTTTGGCGACCTGGCAACCCTACTGGCAGGGATCAATTAATATTTCTCTAGGGAGGGATATTAAATTCTTCAGACGGGGACGATCCCCGGCATCTCTCCCCCCCCCCTTCAATTCTCACCCTGGAAGTATTTCTTTGATTAAAAAATCGAGTACAACGTTCCGCATGTACCACAGAGCCAACAGCGATGTATTCATACATTCGTAGCGTATCGTGTCTAATCACTAGTGAAATGAAGGTGTTTTTAGTATTAATGCGTCACACTTAAATAGTCGCATCTTTAAACTGAATTTAAAAAAAAAAAACGAGTTTTTTTAAATAAACCGGCGACGCCAGTCTCCGATTTCAGCATCCATTAAAATGATATATTAATTTTAAAAAATTGTTAGAGCGGATTTCGAGAAAAAAAGTGGTCACCTAATATCCGGCAAAACTGCCTGTATATATAGAGTGTTGCAGTTGGTTGGACGGTTGATTGGTTGATGTAAGCTGCGTCTCTCGTAGAACTGTCGTTCTCCATGATTTAAAACTGATAAATTATTTTCCCCCATTAAATAAATAAAAGCGTATAAAAAGGTATTAAAGATTTTATCCTTTTACTCAATATGTGGATGGTAAAATTCACTGTATTTATCCCCCCCCCCAACCACTGATGGATTACAAGGGTAGAGGGAGCGATCTTCCCCCTACCCCGGAGAAAGAACTTACATGGAAAACGTAAGAGATCCTATTTTATTTCCATAACATGGACATAAATTTCAAGTAGCTGCCCCCACAAACAAAACTGCATTAATCCGTCTGTGATCTCCCCCCCCCCTCCCCTTGAAACTTTTCTGAATACCTATTCCGTATATCGGGGGCCACTTAATTAAATTAATTTTTTTTTTTCGCTCAATATGTCCTGAGCATGAACCCCACAAGGGTGGGGCTGGGCGCAGAGCCCGGCCCTAGGGGGCGGGGGCAGTAATTTCATTTTTCTACGCAGTTTCATTTTTCGTTGCTATAACTTATACAAACCAGAAAAAATGTTTTGGATTTATTTTTTATTCAAGAAAATTTTAGAAAACTACAGCTAATCGTAGCTTAAAACTTATATATTTATAATAAACAGTTTATCATAAAAGTTTAGTCAAATTGTCATTGCGTGAGTTGTATGAACTTGTGTGCGTATTATCTCTATCCTTTCTTTCCTGTCAGGCGTGAGTGGAAAATGTCCTCGGGCCCAGGCTTTAGAGGAGCCCCGGAACTGGATTTAAATTTCGTCATATATAAGGCTTCGTTTTAAATAAGATAAATCAAATGTAACCATTACTAGTAATCCGAAAGTTTATCCCCTTAGTTTGAAACTGAATACTGTGGTACTTAACTCTTGTCATTATGAAGTAACACAATTTTTCAAATATGGTTTGGACATAAAATAGTTAACATAATTATTCCTCATATTTGAGGGTTAAATTACATTCTAAAAAAATATATGGGTAAGATATAACAGTGCAATTTTAATGCAGCACACAACTGGAGGGGGAGGGGGGGGAGAAGGAAATGGGGCCCGTCTCTGATCCTGGGTCCAGGGTAACACAGCTTGTCTAGTACAGCTTGCAAAGAGGCATCCTAAAAATTTTCAAATGTCTGACATGGTCGTATTTGTGTATCAAAATCATGATTTTTTCGAACTATGTAGATAAAAAGACGTTCTGTAGATTGGAAGGCCTACTTGATTTTGTAATGCACGTAAAACCCTGTTAAGATTTTTTTAAAATGTGATTTTAAATGCTAATTTTTTTAATACCCACGAATTACACAGGATCTGAAAATTTTCATTGTGGCAGAATATTTAGCACACTGTGCATGAAATTACCGCTTCAAGGTGATATATTCTTAATAATAATGTCCGAACAAAAAGATCAATATCCACAGATCTAACTTCTTAATGATCCGGGACACCTCTAAGTGGCGACTGATCGGGTCCAAGATTGTGAAACTGATTGAGACGGCCTCAGCTGAAGTAGGCTGTAGAGCAGTAAAAGAAAGACGAAAGGATTCAAACTTTCAAAAATTTAAGCTCCCATAATGATGGATTTGTCACACTGTAAAGAGTACAATTAATTAAAAAATGCATGAAATAAAACAAACTAGTTACTCTTTGGATTTTATAAATTTCACAGAGAAAACACCATTAATAACACTGATACTGAAGTTAGAAAATATTTTTTTTTTTAAATGCATCGTAATCTAGAATTAATTTATATAATTGCGTATAGATCAATACATCATAATTGAAACAGAAGTCAAGGAAACTATAGATTAAATTAAAAAAAAAAAAAAACAATAACTACATGTTTGCATGAAATGAGGTTAGGTAATCGATCCACGGATTCCTGACAATTGGGATGTTTTGCTTCTTTTTCCTGAATTTTCAATATATATTTATAAGATTATAAAATGGTACTAAAAGCACCTCTTTTACTACGGCTAAGTGAATTTTTTTTTATTATTATTATCATTATTAGAATACAAAATACAATCAATTTAATTGCTTCGGTTGCTATAGCAAGCACCTGTTACCTTTTTCCGTCCTTTTTGTAAAACTTAATATCGTTCTAAAAATACAAGCAAACAACGTATAAAAGCAATTCATAGGGAATATTAAAATTTGAGCACGATACGCAAACATCTCCCAACCCCCCCCCCCCCCACCCTCCTCCTTTTTTTTAAATGAAAGGATGTTTTTCCTGTTTAACTTATGTCGTGTGCTCATACAAAGTTCTCTTTTATGCTTGGCAATGTTTATGAACTGTTTCTTGGGAAACCCGCTTGCTGAATAAAATATCACACTGGAGTTAGGATCATTTTATTTACATATCAAAAAGCTAAAATGAGAAATTATGTAAAAGCTGTGATCATGCCCTTCGGACTTTTAACATAGGACATAGATGATTTCTGACATAGGCACAAAAACGATTCCGTATTTGCATTTGTATGCAATGACGTATCCAGAAAAAAAAAAAAAAAATCAGAGGGGGGCCAAACTGTTGGAAAGATAGAATTTTTCGAAAAAAGTTTTCACCCATGGGGTCACCTGGGGTAAAGTGGGTAGCCGGAGTAATACGGGTATAGTTATTCTTTTGTTGTTTTCATTTTACTAGACAACATTTTTCTAAAATGAAAAAATATGGTTAAATGCTCATAAATCTGGCAACATTTTAACTTGGTAAAAAAATCTGGCAACACATTTACTAGGCTTAAAGGTTGTTCTGCTCTTCAGAAGATAGAACACAGTGGTTTTGGTGACTGACAAACTTCTTCCCGTAAGAATTTACCGGAGGGATTTAAAAATCGATTGCTTGAATTTTATAGAAGAAAGGTTAATCTCAACAGAATAATCTAAAAGCAAGTAAATTTTCTAACTCGCAAAAAATGTACAGCATGTTTAGTTACATGGAGTAAAATAGACATAGCCATAAATTTGAGTTCAAGATGTGAATGTATGAAAATTGATCAAAGTTGTAAGACTTGTGAGAACAAATTTAGGTTTTGGGAGAGTTATGCTATGCATTTACTCATAACCTATTACATGTAACGTATATATACTTGTATGAGTAAGAATGATAAATCATTATCTTAATAGGTGTAAATATGCCTAACTCTGTTCTTATTAGTACTGCTAACTAGGCCTATTACTTATTATTATATAGCCTATCTACCCTATGCAAATTAGTACAGTAGAAGACCCAAAATCCGCTAGGCAGTGGCGGCCCGTGGTCAAAACTGTTAGTGCAGCCGGAAGCATATGAGCTCCTCCCCCCCCCCTTCCTCCCCACAGGAATGGAAAATCTTTGTTACTAAATTCGAAAACGGATTAAGCCCTCACCGAGGAAAAAGAAATTTCATAAAAAATGCAAGAGATCCTATTTTACTTCCATAAAATTTACATAAATTTCAACCAGCCGCTCTTATCCTCAAAATTGCATTAATCCGTGTCTGATTCGAAGTTTCCTTAGAATTTTCTTTTGTAACGATAACTTCAGAAGGAAAGAAAAAAAAAAAAAAAGAAAACTTACTTATTTTTTATAAGTCAAATCAATCCTCCTTTCTTTTAAACTTGCGAATCGGTCAGTGATGTCCTCATAAAAAGGCGTTGTTTTAATTCAGATATCAATAATTTTAAAAGCTCTTTAAAATTTCCCATGTTTAAAGAATTTTCTCGCTCGCCATGTCCTCTAAATGCCAGTTCTTGCTTACTTAAAAACAATACTGCTTTGATGGGTAATTGTCCATTCATAAGCGTCTATCCAGGCTTACCTTCTTGATAAATTCAGCAATATAAAGTCGAGAGTTTTCCGAACATATATTCTCCGTACCCCTCCCTCACTTCTCGAGCCAATCAGTCAGTCGAATTCACTGCAGCCGTCGTTTGAAAATCTTTCATCAGCTGTACTTAGCTACTAACTCCCTATGCCGGAGAGACTGCTTACAAACTCGTTGCCATGGCAACGGTGCTGCCAATTTCTTGATCGGCTATGAGGGCTGTACCGAGGCCTCCGAGAGAGGAGAAAGATTCTTTCTCCTCTCTCGGAGGCCTCGGCTGTACCAAGACTCACAGTTGAATTGCGGGAAGATTAAAGGGCTTTTTTCTGAATGAGCGATCCGGCAGTTACTACAACACGCTGTTTTTTTTGTTTTTGTTTTAGATTTTTTTAAAATTTATCATAGAAATTCCATAATTCTAATCTGTATTTAAGAAAGTTAGTAGAATAAATTATTTTAAAGTATGTGTTGATAATTTCAAGTGCAGCCCGGCTGTACTTGCTGTATCCCACGAGCCGCCACTGCCGCTAGGCTCTAAAACCCGCACTGTTTTTTCAATTTTAACAATGAAATCCGCTCTGCCAGCTGCAAGTTCAAAAAATTGCAGTATAACCACAGAGTAAAACTAATACAAGTAATCCTTCCTTGAAAAAAAATATATTTTAGAATTTGTGAACTCTGATAGTAACATTGATAACCTTCAGATGACCTACAGTGACATAATTGACATTGAATTACAATCACAAAATACACTCAGATTATACAGGGTGTCTCAAAAAGATGATAACGGGCTAATGAGGGGATGTACCAAATTTGAGCCTTTTATCATGCAACGTCACAGAGAGATCTTTAAAGAAAGATGATTGGGCATGATTTGAATATAGAGTGGAAAAAAGATTTTCTTTCGTAATTTCTGTGCGCAACTGAAATGCGATCATTTGACGTGATTTTTTCCCTTCGAGAGCCATTGAAAAGTGGTTTAAGTCAGCGTTATATTTATCTTCATATCTCTGACGCTTTTAAAGATATAGTTCTCAAACTTTGCATGTAACTTTTTGAAAAGTAACGAGAGGAATTTTTTTCTTAATGGAGTCTTATTTCCGAACTTTTTTGAACATTTTTCAATCCACACTGCCCACTTATCTCTAATTGATAAAGAATTAATCACCACCTTTTTGGGGCACCCTGTATAAGATACACCTATCTCTAAACAATTAAAGAGAGTGGAAGTAAAGGTGGAAAAAGTTTCAACTACAGAACAGGTGGCTGTAACACTTTACTTTGAAGAACAGGTTGTGAACGCAAAAAAAAAAGGACAAACAGTAAAAATATAACAGTAATGAAATAGAAGTTAATCCTGTAGTTCTCCATTGAATCCAGTGATTGGTGACTGGGTCCTTGTGAAATTCGGGGTAAGAAAGGTCTGTTCAAGAATTTATAGGTCTTATTATTGAAACCCCTGATAAAGTTGAATACACTGTGAAACAAAGTAAGCTGGCGTATTATTCTATCTTCCTCGAGAAAGATGGCATAGCTGATGTGCAGGCATCACAAATTGTCAGAAAGCTACCTCAAACTAAACTGCAACAATCTTTGCCAGTATACCTTTTGTCCATTAAAACTTTGGTTCAGCAGTTAACAATATATTATAATTACTTTTAATTAAAAATTGATCTTAAAGTGTAACTGCAAGCTACTTACTTTCTCATTTTCTCCATTAATTATAGTGTAATTCAACTTTAACCAGCATATACCCATTTTACTCAGAGTCACGGGTTAAAATAGGTACACACCGAGGTAAAATGGGTGTAGCCCTTTACACAAAAATTAAAGCAGAAAGGAAAAACAAATTATGTGCAACTAGCAGCGAAACCCGGCGTTGCTCCGGTTAAAATACATCGCATGTTTAATGGTATAAAAGATATTTAAGGATCCATTTTTAACTTAGATAATTTAGATTTCTATCTTAGATATTGAGAGACTTATTCGACCATTAAACATGCGGTGTATAGAAAGTATTCCTGCTGATATGGCAACAGACGATAAACATTAAATTTTAATATTTTATTGGAGTTGGAAAACTGTTTAAGTTACTCTGTTAGTGCGTTTGTCTAAAGTTCATGATATTTGAATTCGTAGCTTATTGAGTATAAAAAACGAAAGATAATGTTTAATACTAATGAATACACTGAAATGGTGTTACTTTACGGAGAATTTCATCGGAATAAGCGAGAGGCTGCGAAGCAGTATGCTATAAAATTTCCGAATGACAATCACCCATCGCAATTGATCTTCACTCGACCAGACTTTTGTAGAACTTTCTGGAACATTCCATATCGATTTTAACAGTTGCACACAATTTGGAACTTTCTAGATCATTCCAGAAATTTTTAGAACTTTCTATATCATTCTGGATCGATTTTAACTTTTGCAGACATTTTGGAACTTTCTAGATCATTCCAGAAATTTTTAGAACGTTCTAGATCATTCTAAATCGATTTGAACGGTTGCACACGTTTTGGAACTTTCTAGAACTTTCTGGAAATTTTTAGAACCATCTAGAACCTTCTAGGTTGACTGTAACAGTTGCACACATTTTAGAGTTTTCTAGGTCATTCCAGGAATTTTTAAAACTTTTCAGAAGTACTCATGAGTTAGAAAAGGACAGATACATATTTTTTCACATTTTCGCCACCCACAACCACCCACTTCCACCCACCACGACCAAACTCCCTTACTTTCACCGTGAGGCCAAGGGGCATTTACCACCCCAACGGGAAGTTAATTCGAGTTGATGGTGATAGAGAAAACCCTGTCTTTACAAACGAACATTAGCATTTTATATATATACTAGCAGCGAAACCCGGCGTTGCTGGGGTTAAAATACACCGCATGTTTAATGGTATAAAAGATATTTAAGGATCCATTTTTAACGTAGATATTTTAGATTTCTATCTTAGATATTGAGAGACTTATTCGACCATTAAACATGCGATGGATAGAAAGTATTCCTGCTGATATGGCAACAGACGATAAACATTAAATTTAAATATTTTATTGGAGTTGAAAAACTGTTGTTTAAGTTACTTTGTTAGTGTTTGTCTAAAGTTCATGCTTTTTGAATTCGTAGCTTATTGAGCATAAAAAACGAAAGATAATGTTTAATACTAATGAATACACTGAAATGGTGTTACTTTACGGAGAATTTCATCGGAATAAGTTAGAGGCTGCGAAGCAGTATGCTATAAAATTTCCGAATGACAATCACCCATTGCAATTGATCTTCACTCGACCAGACATTTCTAGAACTTTCTGGAACATTCCATATCGATTTTAACAGTTGCACACAATTTGGAACTTTCTAGATCATTCCAGAAATTTTTAGAACTTTCTAGAACATTCCATACCGATTTTAGCAGTTGCAGACATTTTGAATCTTTCTAGATCATTCAAGAAATTTTTCGAACTTTCTAGAACATTCTGGATTGTTTTTAACAGTTGCAGAAATTTTGGAACTTTCTAGATCATTCGAGAAATTTTTAGAACTTTCTATATCATTCTGGATCGATTTTAACAGTTGCAGAAATTTTGGAAATTTCTTGATCGTTCCAGAAGTTTTTAGAACGTCCTAGATCATTCTAAATCGATTTGAACGGTTCCACACGTTTTGGAACTTTCTAGAACTTTCTGGAAATTTTTAAAACCTTCTAGAGCATTCTAGATTGACTGTAACAGTTGCACACATTTTGGAGTTTTCTAGGTCATTCCAGGAATTTTTAGAACTTTTCAGAAGTTCTCATGAGTTAGAAAAGGACAGATATATATTTTTTCACATTTTCGCCACCCACAACCACCCACTTTCACCCACCGCGACCAAACTACCTTATTTTAACCGTGAGGCTAAGGGGTATTTACCACCCCAACGGGAAGTTAATTCGAGTTGGTGGTGATAGAGAAAACCCTGTCTTTACAAACGAACATTAGCATTTTATATATATACTAGCTGAAGTACCCGTTCTTCGCACGGGAATGAATGGACTTTTTGATATTACGATTTGTGGTGATTACTATTTATTGTAATAAAGAGATATAGCAGAATGAATATCGCATTATATTGTGTTCAATAACCATGCATACCGAATTTCAAGGCAATCATTTGTACGGTGCAGAAGGCCATGCGGCGTAGCGCAATCTAGTGGCGAGTTTTAGCAAAACGGATACGGCGAAAATATTCTTCGCATTCAGATATCGATGAATACGAAATTTCAGGACGATCGGCTGGACAGCCCTGAAGTTCATGTGTTGACGCGACATCGAACGCGAAACTCTTCCCCGTGTTCAAATATCTATGTCTACCTATTTTCATAGCGATCAGTTGCACTGTCAAGAAGTGATACACTGCAGCGCGATCTAGTGGTTAATTAAAGTAATGATTTGCTACAGTGCCGTCAAGTGGCGAGTTATAGCAAAATGGATAACGCCAAAATATTCTCATTGTTCAAATAGCTATGTATACTGATTTTCATAGCGACCGTTTGAATGGTCAAGAATGTGGCCTGCTGCAGCGTCATCTAGTGGCGAGTTTAAATAATAATGCATTGCAGTGCCATCTAGTGGTGAGTAACATCAAAAGGAACACAGTTAGAATATATTCTTCGTGCTGAAATGTGTAAGTATAAGAAATTTTATGCCGAACGGTCGAACGGTATAGAAGTTGATGCGTTGCAGCGCCATTTAGAGCCAAATTACAGCAAAATGGATACTGAAAAATATTCTCCGTGTTCTAATATCCGCGTGTACCAAATTTCATCGAAAGCGGTTGGACGATATTCGCATAGTAAACGGCTAAACGTAATAGAATTCCACGTTCTGCTACGCTACCTAGTGGCAAGTTAGAGGAAAACGGATAGCATAAAAAGGTTCTCAATGATAAAAGACTTAGGTGAACCAAATTTCATGGTGCAACGGTGCTCAACGGTGCTGGAATTTTTTCAACCACATATACACACATACCAACATTCATTTTTATCTATAACCAGTGTCATTATATATCCCAGTCTCAAATAAAATCCAGTTTCAAATCTAAGCCTCGCCAAAGTGCCAACATACGCCATTTTGCAAGCGTTTTTTCAGAAAATCATTCGAAGCATTGACTTAGCAGCGATCAATATCGGAAATGGTTCGACCGTCAAAAAGTAAAGCACACATTTATTTGAAAAGTGGAATCCCTTAATACAGCCGAATTTTTTAAAATTATCAACTAAAACGTGTTTTATTCATCGTTACTCTGATGTACTAAATGAGAAGATTTCAATTATCTGAAATTTGGCGGAACTCCCCCAACTTAAATCAATGTACTCAATTGGCGAGAATTCTGAAGTTAGATCGCTTGAAATCCCTTAATAACTGCATTATTTCTTCCCGGATCATTAAAATTTAACGCTGTATTCTAATAAAACCTTTGCACTTGTTTTCAAAAATCTATTTCCTTAAGCTCTCAATAAATTGCGCCAAGCCGAAATCTGTGCAAACCGCTAGAACTAACTTTCTCAAAATCGGCATTTGAGCCATTTTATTTTTTCGCCAAACTAAAAAATGTTACATATTAGCCTCGGAAATCTTCAATTCTTATTGTTTTGCGTATAAAATATTTCATTCCTGCTCCGATTTCCCATGCACACGATATTATAATAAAAAAAATAATAATCTTACAAATATAAACTAACAAAAAAAATCATTATTATTCTTTTATTTTTACTTTGAGAATTTAAAACATTTTATTCGGCAAAATCGCCACACATGGCAACCACGATCCTTATTTCACACTTTTTTCACTACAGGGGTTACAATTACGGAAAGCTTTTTGCGTGGAGAACATAAAAAATCTCTTTAATACCGGGAACGGGTGGACTTTTAAAGTGGACTATGATTTATTCTATATTATTTTACATATCTGTGCAAAATTTCAGGCTGATAGGTCCATTTTTGTGGATTTGTATACAAATCAAATCCACAAACAAACAAACAAACAGAATTTCATTTTTATTTATAAGGATATATAGATAATACATCGAAATTGCCAGTACCAGAACACTCTAGGATATTCAAATAATTTGTTCTTTTTGACTTGTCAAAATAACTTGAATTTGTTTCAGGTAAAATGGTTCGCAGACGATAATTGCTTGAGATTCAGTTTTCCTGCTGATATGGCAACAGACGATAAACATTAAATTTTAATATTTTATTGGAGTTGAAATTCAGAAGTTCTCATGAGTTAGAAAAGGACAGATATATATTTTTTCACATTTTTGTCACCCACAACCACTCACTTCCACCCACCGCGACCAAACTCCCTTACTTTCACCGTGAGACCAAGGGGTATTTACTACCCCAACGGGAAGTTAATTCGAGTAGGTGGTAATAGAGAAAACTCTGTCTTTACAAACGAACATTAGCATTTTATATATATATTAAGATTAAGATTAAGATTAAGATTAAGAATCGCCACCCACAACCACCCACCGCGACCAAACTCCCTTACTTACACCGTGAGGCCAAGGGGTATTTACCACCCCAACGGGAAGTTAATTCGAGTTGTTGGGGATAGAGAGAGGACCCTGTCTTTACAAACGAACATTAGCATTTTATATATATACTAGCAGCGAAACCCGGCGTTGCTAGGGTTAAAATACACCGCATGTTTAATGGTATAAAAAATATTTAAGGATCCATTTTTTTAACGTAGATGATTTAGATTTCTATCTTCTATCTAGCCTTATCTAAGTCCTGACTTGCAGACCGCTACTGTGAGGCCAGGTTCCATTTGGATACATAGACTATTTGATGCAGCTGAGTTTTTTGTTCGTGTGTTTTCTTTCTTTTTTACCATTCCTTTTCCGTATTTGTCTTCCTATCTTGCCATTGGAAATTTAAAAAAAGTTACCGCATCCTGAGCATATTGATGCATGTGACGTGGACTTCAAGTAAATGTCCATGGCAATATGACCAATTTTCCCATCGACGTTTCCATCATTTATCATTCCATCTCTCAAATGGATGTATTCATCCGAACGCGACTTTCGTTGATTATGGCGAATAAATTCTAATCTTTCCGTCTCAATTTTAGCATACATCTCTGCAATGAACTGCTGAAATAACTGCCGAATAGTTTAAAATATGGTTATATTCATCATTTCTAGTCATAATTCGATAAGCATAAAATTGCATAGCTGATACTTTTTTGTTAGTTTCGACACCTGTAGCTGTATCAATTTGTTGAATATTGAAGTGATAGCCATCCTCACCTTGCCAAAAAATTAGCGGATACTGTAGCGCATCATAACTACGATGTGTTTCAGCAATACGTTGCAATTCATTACTTCGGCGTTGAGTAATAATATCACGACGACTACATTCGTTATCAACAATTACTACGGCAACTTCTTTCGTTTGAGATGCATTGAACCTTCCTTCGTGTTGACCGGCTGGTCTTTTATCTGCTCGAATAACGATCTTATAATTATCTGCAGCCATTTTGTCTAGAGAAGTCTTAAACACATTGATTAGTTGATTATGATTATGAAGTAGACGTTGTAATTTTTGAATAATATCTCGTTGTAGTCCCTGAATGTTGGAGCAACGTTGGTCTGTTTCAAGTTCTTCGTTACCAACAAAATATATTTGAAGAAATTTTGGAGTTTCATTGGGCATCGGCAGAAGTGAACCTACTCGGTGATAAATTTGGATTTGAACCTTAAAAACCAGGCTGAAATTTTCTTCCTTGCATATTAATGAAGCTCCAAATGAAGTCATTTGAAAACAACAGTTGTATCGACGTATATTTTGCAGAAAATGATTGGAATCTGGTGTTTTCCAGTCATATTTGCGAGTAATTCTGGTAGTGGTGCATCTAATGCTGGTAAATTGACTTTACCACTCGAACAGCACATACCAGCAGTTTCGCCTTTAAATTTCCGTGCATGACAATACTCGCATATCGGATCCATTTTTCTGATGATAATATTTGAATGTTCACTGTATTGTTTTTTGCAATCATAATGGAACGCCCGTGAGGCCAAGGGGTATTTACCACCCCAACAGGAAGTTAATTCGAGTTGGTGGTGATAGAGAAAACCATGTCTTTACAAACGAACATTAACATTTTATATATATATTAAGATTAAGATTTAGACCTAAAATACACAATGTAGAGAACATTGAACAAAAACACTTACATTTCATAATGTTTCTGCTGCGATGCAACATCTATATAAATAAAATTAGACTTTTGTCTGTACACTTCTTGGAATTCAAAAATTTTGCGATTTCTATCCGTTTCAAGCACCTGAGAATCCGGTACGACCCTCAAAAGAAAGTTTGTCTGTCTGTCGTTCTGCCATTCTGTCATTCTGTCCGTGATGCTTTTTTTGTTTAAGCATCACGTAAAAACGACTGAAGCGAATTATATGAAATTGGGTGTCATGATAGGTGATCACTCAACTTAAAACATAGGCGTCGTATTTAAAAAAAAAATCTTGATTAAATTTTCAGATTTTGCAAAAATCGTTTCAAACTGCGCAAATTTGTGTTCGCACATCACGTAATAACTGCAAAGGTGAAAAAATGGTATTTGGGGAAATGACAGGTGGTAACTCACCTTAAACTATAAGCATCTAAAAAAAAAATCGATCAAATTTTGGGATTTTGCGAAAATCGTTTCAAACTGAGTGAATTTTTGTTCACGCATTACGTAATAACGACTAAAACGAATGGTATGAAATTTGGTCACATGATAGGTTGTTGCTCAACATAAAGTATAGGTGTCCAATTTTTAAAATTTTTATTAGATTTTGAAATTTTGTGAAAATTCTCTCAAAATGCGGTTATATTTCTTCAAGTATCGTGTAACAACGACTAATACGAAATTCGGTGATATGATAGGTAGTTGCTAATCTTAATTTATAGGTGTTGAGAGAGAGAGAGAGAGAGAGAGAGAGAGAGAGAGATTGAGAGGAGAGAGAGAGAGGGAGAGAGATTGAGAGGAGAGAGAGAGAGAGAGAGAGAGAGAGAGAATTTTAAAAATATTTTGATTACATTTTGAGATTTTGTGAAAATCGTTTTAAAATGCTGAAAATTTGTTCCTTCATGACGAAATAAAGACTACAGGAAATGAAACGAAATTTGGTGACATGATAAGTTGTCACTCAACTTAAATTCCAGGCTTCCAATTTTTCAAAACTGTTGATCAGATTTTGAGAATTTGAGAAAATTATTTCAATATGCGTAAATATTCGTTCGCGCATCACATAATTACGACTAAAGCGAATGAAATGATATTACTTTGTTACTCTCTAACCTGTGTAATATTTTAACAATATTACAAAAAATTATAACTTCGTTTTCTTTACTTTTGGAAGTATATTACACCCATTCTGTGTACTCCTACAATACTGACGAAAGTTCTGGCTTTTTGGAAATTAGCACTCAGTACTAACCCGTCAACGACGGGTTCTTCAGCTAGTTAAAAATAAAAAAGCTGGTTTTTATACCCGTTTTACCCCGAATGACCCTATAATTTTGCCAACAAAAATTCAAATATAGGGAAGGGACCGCGCCCCCCCCCTGGCCCCCTAAATACTTCCTGGTTGGTCTGGTTCATTTTCTCAGCCTATTGTCCGTTTCACGCATGGGCGTAGCCATAGAGAAGGAATATAGGTTTATAATAGTTTTTGAGATTTGAGAGTTAAATTCATACACACGTGCACCAAAAGTCGCCAAGCTTAGCGACTTTTGACATAGTTCTTGAGGAAGGTGCGTGACCGCAGTCGGACCATTACCTAACTTACATGGGAGGACGGTATTGTGCTTGAAATGGATGAATGCCCCTAAAATTGCCATTGATCGTAATGTATTTGCCGGAATGGTGGCGTAGCTGGGTAGTAAAATCCATCCTTTGAGAGTAATATTTAATGCCTTAAACTTAATAGGTAGGCTGCTCTCAGAGGATATATTGACCTTAATGTATTGGAAATCTTTTGAGTGTTCCTGTAGCAGAACTATAAATGATAAAGACACTTCTTTTAATGAAGAAATTCATTTTGTAACTCTTAACAGCATATGGGCAATTCCACATAACACGGGAACCAGGTCCGTAACCAGAGGGGGGGCTACGGGGGCTGGTTACGTCTTATTTGGGACCGGGGTGGAAAACGTCGCACTTCCGACCAGTGGCGGCCCGTGGTCAAAAATGTTAGTGCAGCCGGAAACATATGACCCCCCCCCCCCTAGGAATGGAAAATCTTTGTTACTGAATTCGAAAGCTGGCGGATTAAGCTCTCATCCAGGAAAAAAAAAAAGAAAAGAAAAAAAAAAAAGAAATTACATAAAAAATGTAAGAGATCCTATTTTACTTCTATAAAATGGACATAAATTTCAACCAACCGCTCCTATCCTCCAAATTGCAATAATCCGTGTCTGATTTGAAGTTTCCTGAGAATTTTCTTTTGCAATGATAACTTGAAAAGAAAGAAGAAAAAAAAAGAAAACTTACTTATTTTTTATAAGTCAAATCAATCCTCTTTTCTTTTAAACTTGCGAATCAGTCAGTGATGTCCTCATAAAAGGGCGTTGTTTTAATTCAGATATCATTAATTTTAAAAGCTCTTTAAAATCCCCCATGTTTAAAGAATTTTCTCGCTCGCCATGTCCTCTAAATGCCAGTTCTTGCTTACTTAAAAACAATACTGCTTTGATGGGTAATTGCATGAAGCGTCTATTCAGTCTTACCTTCTTGATAAATTCAGCAATAAGTCGAGAGTTTTCCTTTAATGCGTCAGCAATTTAGCTCCCACTTCTTATCAACTCCTTAAATTTTAAAGAATTTTTTAAATGCTCGATTGAGCTTTCATGTGTTTTACGTGCTCGTGTGATGGTGGTTAATCTATCCTATCCAGTACCATTCCAAACGGTCTTTTTTATCTCAACGATTAAACACGGCCAACAAAACATTTTTTTGTAAATAAAAACTGCCCCATAGCCACGAGAATAGTGCATATCATGAGAAATGGAAGCTACGACCATGCTGAGACGAACCTGCTTTTTTCTTATGAATGGACAATTTTGGTGTCGGTCTATTTTCTTTTAGTGGTTGTCGTTTATTATCTTCTTTCCATGTGTTAAACGGAGTTTCAAGCAAGACGCAAACTGGATAATAACGGGGCTCCTTGTTTCAAAACGGTTAAATCATAGATTCCAATAACACATGGACACAGTAACAAATAAGACTAAAAACTTTCAACCTTCCCAGACAACACAAAAAACAACTATTGTTTCCGTTAGAATGGGCTAGAACAGCGGTTCTCAACCTTTTAACGTCGTGCCCCCCCCCCCCAACAAAGGCTAAATTACAGTGGTGCTCCCCTAGCATACATTGAGATTTTTAATCTTTAATAGTGAACATTTTAAGCGAAAATGGATATTCTTTGAGTAAAAATGCGAATAAATACGATGATTTTTTAAAAAAATGCATCCTGCTCTATAGTTTGCCCTATTGCTCTATAGTTTTTCTCGTCCCCCCCCCCCTGCAAAAGTTCTGCGGGGGGCGCGCCCCCCTCAGGTTGAGAAACGCTGGGCTAGAACATATATTCTGTGTCTTTATTCTCTCCCTCACTGATCGTCCGAGCCAATCAGTTCGTCGTATTCACGAGTGCTGCAAAAGACAGGAACCCTTTCTTCGGCTGTGTCTCAGCCTGTGGCGGATCCAGAAATTTTTTTTGGGAGGGGCTAAATTTTTAAAAAAAATTATTTCACCCAATTAAAATGTACTATAAATCAAAATTTTAGTCTAAATCAATGTATTAGGCTTTTGGGAGGGGCTAAGTAATAAAATATGATCATTTTGGCTATTTAAAGTGTATAATAAAGCAGAATGTTACCCTTGAGCAATTTCTTTTGGGGGGGCTGAAACCCCCTAGCCCCTCCCCTGGATCCGCTACTGGTCTCAGCTAAAACACCCTATGCTATCCTAAGCTGGAGAAACTGCTTACGTACTCGTTACCATGGCAACGCTGCTGCCAATTTCTTAATCAGCGCGGAGGCCTGTACCGAGGCCTCCGAGAGAGGAGAAAGAATCTTTCTCCTCTCTCGGAGGCCTCGGCTGTACCAACGACTTTCGCAGTTGAATTGCGGGAAGATTAAAGGGGTTTTTTCTGAATGAGAGATCCGGCCGTTACTACAATATGTTTTTTTTTTTTTTTTTTTTTTTTTGAGATTTTCATTTTAAATTTACGATAGGAATTCCATAATTCTAATCTGAATTTAAGAAAGTTAGTAAAATAAATTATTTTAAGGTATGTGCTGATAATTTCAAGTGCAGCCCGGCTGTACTTGCTGTATCCCACGAGCCGCCACTGCTTCCGACAACTTTAATTTGAGCGTAGCACTTGCGACTGCTTTTGTTCAAATGTGCAGGGGGTGGCTTGGGATGAGTCAGAAACTGTCACAGGAGAGGGGGGGGGGGTAGTACAATTAAAGAAAGTGTTGTACACAGTACATGAGCATATACAGGATACATGAGCATATTTAAAAACTAATCTTAAAAATAATGAACCAAAAATACATGTACGTATGAAAAGCTTAAACCATCTGCACTTAAGAAACATGACCAACAAAATTGTCTTTTTTTTTTTTTTTTTTTTTTTTTTTTTTTTTTTTCAAAAATGTTTCACTGACATGAATCGTAATCATGATGTTTAGAGGCAGCCTTAATTGAAGATATTTTTATAGTAGTGTATAAAGTCTTTTTCTCTTATTTGCATTATAGTTACATTCTTTTTAAACTTGATGTAAGCAAATAGAATGCTTAAGCATGAGTTGGCTGATTTAGCTGGTTTGCAAAAAAAGGTTCAATTCTATAAAATGAGTTACCATTATTTGGCCAGAAAACAGAGCGACACTTAAGATGATCTTATGAACATATACCTCTCCCCCTCCCCATATTTTAGACTATATAAACTACTGAAAATATATATTTTTAAAATGCAAACAAACGTTTTTTGACTGCAATAAAGCTTTGGTGTTTTCACTTTTACTCGAAATGTTTATTTTTTTTAAATGCCTTGCTACATTTTCCTAAGAATTTGTTTCAGGTAAACAGTTGAAACTTTAGAAAAAATTTTACCTTACCTGTTTCTTTAAAAATATCTAACATTAGAGATCTGAGAGAAAAACAATTTGAAAATAAAGGTTTTTGTGCTTTTTTAATTTTTATGTTTTTAAAAGGTTTTTTTCATGATTTTTTTACAGTTATTTTTTAACAAAAACAAAATCACTTCTTATTATTCTCAGACAGTATGTTTTCTGATACCGTACAAAATTTTAAGATAATGAACTTAATAGTTTTTTAGAAAAGTGTACCAAACTAATGCGCTGTTCAAAAAAGTTCTTTGAACAGCATGTTAGTATATGTAATTGTTAATTAGCTGTTAAAGACTACTTTTTGAATCAAATTCGTTGTTTTAAATTTATATATGGAATATGGAATGTTATGTTTGTACATACAGAATACAAAAAAATGCCATTTCTATCTCTATTTTGAAATAAAATACATGTTAAATCTTTTGCAAGAAATGCCTCTCTTTACTCGCCGAGATGTGTTACTGTGTCCTTAAGTGTACGTATTAAGTACTAAAATCAGTGCTCTATTATTATTATTATTTTTTTTTTTTTCTGAATGCTTTTCAGATATTGCATTTTTTCTGTAATAGAAAAACGGATTTTTCCCTCCTGTTACGTATTTTAAATTAAATTATTACTAAAAATTGCACTAAATACTTCAGTAGTAAGATAAATGAAATTTTAAATACATTTCTAAAAGGAAATAATTTAGTGATTTCCGTAAGAGAACACAAGTGCATTAATATTAAACAGATAATTTCACCAATTTTAAATACATAAGGCGAGGAAAAAGTAGCAGTATAGAAAATGATAATTTCTAGAAAACAATTATAAAAAAAATAACTATTGTGTATATTTACCGTGTTTACTCGCGTAATAGTCGTCTTCGCATAATAGTCGCACCCTCGTTTTGAAGCAGAAAAAATCGAGAAAATACTTTTCCGGCATAAACGCCACAGCCATGTATTTGGCCTTACTATATATTACTATAAAAAAAAAAAATACCCCTTTTTCGTGTGCAGCTGACAAAAATATTATTTTATATTCTGCAGATAATGTGGACAATGTTGGTAAGTTAGTTTCTTTTCTTTTTCTTTTTTTTTTCTTTTTTTTTTTTTTTGTAATTCCAGTAATATTTCAGCTTTAGAATGTACAATATTGTGTATAATAGATATCCCCCGCACCTAGACTTTTACCGTGAAACAAAATCGGCGAAAGAAATGCGACTATTACGCGAGTAAACACGGTAGTTTATATCGTGTTTGCTTAGACAAACATTTTTAACCAATTAGAACATTTTTTGTTTGAACATTTATTTTAATTATTTTGAATTTACAATATAATATCCAAACTTGCTTCCAGTAATGAACTGATTTTAATGGTTTTCTTTGAATATAAGGCTTAAAAAAATTATTTATTCTTAAAAAGGGGTCATTCAATCTGAACTCTTTATTGTATGGGAGGGTGTAATAAAAGAATGAGAAAGCAAAAATATTTATTCTTAAAGGGGATGGGGAAAACGGTTGAAATTAGAATGTGAAGCATAATATATTTATGGAAGTTTTTCCAGCCGAAAAAGTTGATAAACAAACAGCAGAATTAACTGATGTGAAGTAGGAAAAAAATGCAAAAATCCAATAACCTTGAAAATAAACAAAACGTTAAATACATTAGATAGTTGCAGAAATGTATATTTTAAAGGTTTTTAATAAAAATTCTTACGATTTCCTTAATCATTAGTAAAATCAAACGTTAAATACATTAACGTAAACGTTAAATACATTAGATATTTTCAGAAATGCATATTTTAAAGGTTTTCAATAAAAATTCTTACGATTTCCTCAATCATTAGTAAAATCGTGCAAACAATTTAAATTTCTGCACAAAAAAATCGTACAACTTGGCAGCTATGATGTTATGGAAGAATCTGCTGTATTTAAATTAAAATCTAAAAGTTTTGCTTATTACGACTTAACCCTCACCCCCCACCCACCCGTCAACCCCTCACACTTAAAGCGGTCGCAAATGCTACGGCCCCATCCTATCAATCATGCAATCATGCATGCAATGCACCTGCTTTTAAACGGAAGCCGTCGCAAGTACGACGATTTTCACCCCAGTCGCAAATCAACCGGTCGCAAATAAGATGACACCACGGGGGCTGAGCCCTACCTAGCCGGCTTTCAGCCCCCCCCCCCCTAAGATTTACAAATTTTTTTGTAAATTTACAGATAAATACGAAATTCTGGAAACGACTGATTTTTAACAATCGCTAAATTTTACATCATAAAAAATGGCCATTGTTTTGGGAGAATTTCTCATCACAATGGCCAGATTTCTATACATACGGTTAATTATTTTGCTGTTCTTGGCTGCATGTAGTATCGGTTTTCGGATTTTTCCGAGTACACGAAACTGCCGGTTTCCTTTTAAGTTCCTCACAATTATATTTAAAATGAAAAATAAATGCACTTTTCAGTAAATTTTTATTCCAAAGTTTACTTGTTAACATTTTTTATTTTACAGAGTTTATTATTATTATTGGATAGCATTAAATGGATTGCAAAAGGCACAATTTACTAGTAACTACGTCTTGTGAATTATTGTTGTACAAAAAATTACTCTAATCGATATCCAAGACTGCATTCGCTCAAAATATCATTTGAATATTTTTAATGGAATATCAATGAAAAAAATATTAACATAATGAATGTTAAATATTTTAAAAACACGGTGTTTTTTGAAGCAAATACTCTAGAAGAAAAATGTGCAAATTGAAAAACACCCCCCCCCTTCCGCCTACTAATACTTATATTTGTTCCGCCCCCCAAATTACATTCAAAGCCCTTACCTAACATTTCATTCTGGGTACGACCCTGACGGGAACTAAAGTAGTAAAAGAATTTTTTTTTCAACTACTCAACTTTGTTTTTTATTTGTTGTATATTTATTGAAGTTCACAAATTAGAATCTGGCTACACATCTGGTTAACCATTTTCTGTCATGGAAGATTTGTTCTGCAAAGAACATTATTTTTGTGAATTCTTCTTAGCTTTGAATAGATTTAAAGGTATACATTTTATGAAGTTTTAGAAATTTACAGATAAATAATTATATTTTCTTAAAGAATTATCCTATAAGATAAATATAAAAGGGATATTTCAGAATTAACGTTTAAAATAAATGAGTATTTTTATATAGATCGAATTCTTTGTAATGTGAGTCACAAGTAATTCACTTTTTTTAATATTTATAACTTTTTATAGCTGTAAATTATAAAATTTTTACTTTTTCTCCTACTTGTTTATCTTAATAAAAATAATTGATGAGCAATTTCAATTTTAAAAAATATTTTATTTAGGAATAAAGACATATTATTTCGTAATGTGAGTCACGGCTAGTATTGAATGATGATAGAGTTCTTAATGGCATTGGATGTATCCTAATTTTATCTTTTGAATGAATGAGAATGATTTTATAGCTATACACACTATAAATGTTTTGGAGGAAAAATATTCTATAAGTATGATATGTAACTATTTTGCAACATCCCATGTAAATGGTCCTGTTGATGGGATTGGGGGAAGTCTGAAAAGTCAAGTGAAAAAACGCAAATGTTTAGTAATTAATGCTACTTATTTTGTTCGAGCTGCCCAGATGATTGGAACTAATATTAATATCCAGGAAATTACAGAAGAAAATATCAAAGAAAGAAATTTAAAATTTAATATTCAACAGATTTGGGACAACACACCATTATTGCAAGGTATCAAACAATATCACTGTACTAAAGTTGAAGATAAGAAACCTATAGGATTTTTGATATCTTCTGATAATAAATAATTCCTCAACCATTATCCGATATTAAATGTAATCAGGTGCGTAGCCAGAAATTTTTCATGGGGGGGAGGGGGTTATGACTACTGCAACTCATATATATGTATACGTGTGTGTGATAATGTAGTGAAGAATATACCTTTTGTATGGCAAAAAATTCCTCATAGGGGGTTATGACCCCCCTAACCCCCCCCCTTTGGCTACGCCTCTGAATGTAATGATTTTTATGAAATTGAATATGGTATACTGTACCCTGGAAAAATTACCAGTTGCATCAATGGGGAATTTGAAATAAATACGAAAACCCTACAGGCAAACACCGCTGGAAATGTCCTAAAAATGAAAATAAAACACTTTATCCCCTTTCTCCTAAGTCGATTCGGAAATTAAAACCTCCGATTCCTGATAATAAAAGGGTTTAAAGGGGTATTGTAATTTTTGTATTGTAATTTATTCTAAAAAATTTATATACTATGTGATGTGTATTTTTTATTGGTTTGACTTATACTTTATTATTTTCATTAATTATTTTACTGTGTTAAAATATATATAATCACATACCTGTTAAATTTAGTTATGTTACTTTACTATCTACAAAATAAAATACTTTTAAATCAATATTTCATTAACTTTGAAGACTTAAATGGGAAATGTAACGTAAGTCACGAAACTGTGTAATGTGAGTCACATGTAAAATATTGATTAAAATAATCTATCTTCTATACTATTAAAATCTGTGCGCGTCTGTCTGTCTGTGTGTAACATCATCTCCTCCGAAACGGTTGGGGGTTGAGCTTCGATCGAGGTGTCCACAGATTTGGAAAATTCCGAGGAAGGTCTTCCGCTAATTTAAATTTCGAAATTCGAATTATTTTAGAAGATATTGATAAAAAACCCGTAAAAACGCTAATTTTTGCTCTCCGTAATTCCGCAATTGTAACCCCTGTAGTCAAAAAAGTGAGAAATAAGCATCGAGGTTGCCATGTTTGGCTATTTTATTAAATTATTTAGACTCCTGCAGTAAAAATAAAATATAATGATTTTTTTTCTGTTTAGATTATTTACAAAGTTATTTTAAATTAAAGTATTGCGTGCATGTAAAATCAGAGCAGGAATTCAATGTTTTTTGTGTGTAAAAGAATAAGGGATTGGGAGATTTCCGAGACTAATATGTATATTTTTTAGTTTGGAGGGGGAAAAAATGGCTGATTTGGCGATTTTGAGAGAGTAGTAGGTTCTACTGATTTGGACAGTTTTAAGCTTGGCGTAATTTACTGAGAGCGTACCGAAATGCTATTTTTAAAACAAGTGTAGGTTTTATTAGAGTTTAGCTTTAATTTTTTTTAAATTTAGCAGTGATTAGTGCAGAAATAATGCAGCTATTAAGGCGAATTTAAACGATCTAACTTGAGAATTTTCACAAAATTAAGTAAATTGATTAAAGGGAGGGGGAATTCCGCCAAATTTAAGGTAACTGAAATTCTCGCATTTTGTACATCATAGTTAACGATGAATAAAATACATTAACACATAGTTAATAATTTAAAGTACTGCTCCTTTTCAAGTAGATGCCTGTTGTACTTTGGCGATCAAACCATATGAATGATAGATTACTATTTCCCATTTTGGTTGCCGTTATTTCAATGCTTCGAATGATTCCTTGAAAAAAATCTCGCAAAATGGTGTATGTTGGCACTTTGGCAATCGAATGTGTAAAAAATCATTGATTCTTATTCGTTAAAGCAGTGCTACGGAAATTTCTTTTTCTAGTAACTGTTAGAATGGCATATAACTAATATTGTCTAATAAATTTTTTGCTTTACAAATTAAAATGTATGTTGATTCCTACTTTACTTCTTAGCAAAGCTGGCGATAAATATTCAAATATAGTGTAACGCTGTGTTTAATAGAGTGTGTTCTCGCGTTTGTGCTGCTAATTACATTCCACGTTTGGAATGAGTCGATATTATGAGCGTATGCTTGGATATTTTTTTTTAATCCCACCGAACAAGGTGTAATGAAATCGGAATTCTTTTCTTTTTTCTTTGCTTTTGGAGGTGAATAAGAATGGTTTTTCAGCCCGGTAAAAACTGTGGGTATTGTAAGGATTGAAAGTAAATTTTTGAATTTGTTGTTAAGTTTAATTTGTGATTCATTTTAGCTATTTGCCATCAATTTGTGGCGTTAATTACGCCAATATGGCAGTTCTAGCAAAGTAAACATGAATAATTCATTTCATGTTCTATTTTAAAGATTGTTACAGTTTCCGTAGTAACGGAATCCATTGTTGCCACTTAAGTTGTTAAATATAACAATAAGTGAAATCATTAATATTTACATCTCTTAAAACTCGAAAAATGAAAAGGCATTAAATATGAAAAAAATAGAACATTAACATATCTGCGCTTCTTTAAAAATAATCGAAGTTTTCATGCAATCTATTATATAAATGTGAAAGTATGTTTGTTTGTTTGTTCGTCCGGGTTCTCTAACTTTTTGCGATTTTTCGCAATTTTCAGGGTAGAAAGCTACTCAAATAACCGATTTCAGCACATTCGTGAGCATAGTTAACAAAGTTAGATTTATTTATTTATTACATTCAATAATTCAAGTGAGACTGGCGTCATTTTTATGTCACTGTAAAAATGCATTAAAAATCCTGGTTAACAAGTTTTGACAAAAAATTACACCACGAGCGAAATAATAAACTTCCACCCAGGTTATCAGATTTTGTAGAAAATAAAATAACGTGCTTTTTCTTTTTTTTTTCTTCTTTCACTAATTCATGTTAGATAACGCAACTGAGAATGATGTCATTTTGACCTCATGAAAATGAGCTAGAAATCTAATTACATTAAAAATGTTTTGACGCAAAAAGTACTATTATAAAAATTCAAAGTATTTTGTTTAACGCGCGTGTTACCCTTAGCGATTTTTGAGATCTGTGATTTTTCAGAAACCATAATAACGAAAGGAAACTTGCATTTTTTTAAATCGTGGGAAATTCAAATGTCGGCACAGGATGCAAAATACTAATTAACATAATTCATAGTATTCGCTATCGGTTTGACGACGGTCGTTGTATGTATTCCCAAAAATCGTGCAAAATGTCGCCAAATTTGGACGACTTTTGGCAGTATATTATCTATATTAGATATACTCTTTTTTTTGTTAAATTTTAGCAACTTAACAAGCTCTTGCAGAAAAGTTACATTATTAGCAAAATGGATACTGAAAATATTTGAAATGCCGATTAGCTAGGAATAACCCCAATATCTCTCAAATTAACTTTAATAAAGTTCTGTTGCAAGCGAGAGTTTTTCAACGTCGTATGTTTCAATATTACTCCGTTTGAAAACTACTGCGCGAAATGACTAAATTCGACTACCCTGGTCAGAACGTGACGTCATAGATTAAAAGTTGTCTGAAATTCGTAAACTCTGCAACACAATTTAACGCCCTATTCGCAATTTGAGCGATTCCAAATAGTTCCTCGAGATTACACAGTTTGATGTTTTCATGAGTCTGAAGCATGGTGGATTTAAATAATATTTAAATTGGTACAGCTTGGATGTTTTCCACCACTGCGAGATGAAATATTTTGCTGTGCTAAATACGTCAATCAGACAAGAATTATGCTTAAATGTATATGGAGATCTGTTTTAATGGCAATGCATAAATTTCACAGAATCACCAAAAAGTAGAAAAGCATGATTGGTTTAAAATATCTAATCTGTTTCTTTAAATTGAGCATTAAAGACTGAGAAACGAAGATAGATAATATTAATATAAGTAATGGATAGTATTCTCATTTTTATCTCTGGCAGTAATAGTAGATTTGTTTGGATAATATGGATTAAAGAACAGTATACCACGTTAATAACTATTTCGTGAAATTAAAAGTGTTATATTCATTATTTTTCAACGATCGTCTTATAACTAACTAAACCATAATCCTATATTGCGTAATATATTCCACGGTAGTTTAACAAAAGGACTACTTGAACTTTTTGACATTTTGCTTTTGCATAGATCGTTACGATTAGATTTTAGTAAAATATTCGTTTCCTACCGTGCGAAGAACGGGCACGCAGCTAGTCTATACTATTAAAATCTGTGCGCGTCTGTCTGTCTGTCTGTCTGTGTGTAGCATCATCTCCTCCGAAACCGCTGGGAGTTGAGTTTCAATCGAGGTGTCCACTTATTCGAAAAATTCCGAGGAAGGTCTTCCGATAATTTAAATTTCGAAATTCGAATTAGTTTAGGAGATATTGATAAAAAACCCCGTCAAAAACACTAATTTTTGCTCTCCGCAACTCCGCGATTGTAACCTCTGTAGTGAAAATGTGAGAAATAAGCATCGAGGTTGCCATGTTTGGCGAATTTATTAAATGATTTAGACATTTGAATTAAAAATAAAAGAAAAATCATTTTTTTTTTCTGTTTAGAGTATATTTGCTAGGTTATTTTTTTATTAAAATATCGTCTGCGTGGGAAATTAGGGCAGGAATGCAATGTTTTTTATACATAAAAGAATAAGGACTTGGAGATATCTGAGACTAATATGTGTAATTTTTTTTTTAGTTTGGCGGAAAAAAAATGGCTGATATGGCATATTTTGAGAAAGTAGTAGTTCTACCGATTTTAACAGTTTTGGGTTTGGCGCAATGTTCTGAGAGCGTACCGAAATAGTATTTTTAAAAACAAGTGTAGGTTTTACTAGAGTTTAGCTTTAATTTTTTTAATTTAGCAGTTATTAGTGCAGAAATAATGCAGTTATTAAGGCGCATTTAAACGATCTAACTTGAGAATTTTCACCAAATTAAGTAAATTGATTAAAGTGAGGGGAAATTCCGCCAAATTTAAGGTCATTGAAATTCTCGCATTTTGTACATCATAGTTAACGATGAATAAAACACATTACACATAGTTAATAATTTAAAATACTGCTCCTTTTCAAGTATATGACTGTTGTACTTTGGTGATCAAACCATATGAGTGATAGATTACTATTTCCCATTTTGGTTGCGGTTATTTCAATGCTTCGAATGATTCCTTGAAAAAAATCTCGCAAAATGGTGTATGTTGGCACTTTGGCGATCGAATGTGTAAAAAATCATTGATTCTTATTGATTAAAGCAGTGCTACGGAAATTTCTTTTTCTGGTAACTGTTAGAATGGCATATAACTAATACTGTCTAATAAATTTTTTGCTTTACAAATTAAAATGTATGTTGATTCCTACTTTACCTTTCTTAGCAAAGCTGGCGATAAATATTCAAATATAGTGTAACGCTGTGTTTAATTGAGTGTGTTCTCGCGTTTGTGCTGCTATTTACATTCCACGATTGGAATGAGTCGATATTATGAGCGTATGCTTGGATGTTTTTTTAATCCCACCAAACACGATGTAATAAAATCGGAATTCTTTAAAAATACGAATGCTTTTGGAGGTGAATAAGAATGGTTTTTCAGCCCGGTAAAAATTGTGGGTATTGTAAGGATTGCGGGTAAATTTTTGAATTTTGTTGTTAAGTTTAATTTGTGATTCATTTTATCTATTTACCATCAATTTGTGGTGTTAATTACGCCAATATGGCAGTTCTAGCAAAGTAAACACGAATAATTCATTTCATGTTCTATTTTTAAGATTGCAACAGTTTCCGTAGTAACGGAATCCATTGTTGCCACTTAAGTTGTTAAATATAAAAATAAGTGAAATCATTAATATCTACATCTCTTAAAACGCGAAAAATGAAAACGCATTAAATATGAAAAAATTAGAACATTAACATATCTGCGCTTCTTTAAAAATAATCAAAGTTTTCATGCAATGCAATCTATTATATAAATGTGAAAGTTTGTTTGTTTGTTCGTCCGGGAACTTGGACTGATCGACTTGAAATTTTGCACATACATGTAGAACGACATAGAATAGTTCGAAGGCTGCTTTAAAATTCTGGAAATCCACCCGTTCCCTAATTTTTTAGGATTTTTCGCAATTTTCAGGGTAGAAAGCTACTCAAATGTCCGATTTTAGCACATTCGTGAGCATAGTTAACAAAGCTAGATTTACTTATTTATTGCTTTCAATAATTCAAGTGAGACTGACGTCATTTTGATGTCACGAATGAAAAAATGCATTAAAAATCCGAATGAGGTTAACAAGTTTTGATAAAAAATTACACCACGAGCGAAATAATAAACTTCCATCCAGATTATCAGATGTTGTAGAAAATAAAATAACGTGTGTTTTTTTTTCTTTTTCTTCTTTCACTAATTCATGTTAGATATCGCAACGGAGAATGATGTCATTTTCACATTATGAGTTTAAAAATGAGTTAGAAATCGAATAACATTAAAAGGCTTTGACGCAAAAATTTACTATTATAAAAATTCAAGTATTTTGTTTAATGCGCGTGCTATCCTTACCGATTTTTGAGCTCTGTGATTTTTCAGCAACTATAATAACGAAAGGAAACTTGCATTTTTTTAAATCGTGGGAAATTCAAATGTCGCCGCAAGATGCAAAATACTAATTAACATAATGCATAGTATTCGTTATTGGTTTGAAGACGGTCGTTGTATGTATTCCCAAAAATAGTGCAAAATGTCGCCAAGTTTGGACGACTTTTGTCGGTATATTATCTATATTAGATATACTTTTTTTGGTTAAATTTTAGCAACTGAACAAGCTTTTGCACAAAAGTTACATCATTAGCATAATAGCTAAGTAAAATATTTGAAATACCGATTAACTAGGACTAACCCCAATATCTCTCAAATTAACTTTAATAAAGTTCTGTTGCAAGCGAGAGTTTTTCAACGTCGTATGTTTCAATATTACTCCGTTTGAAAACTACTGCTCGAAATAACTAAATTGGACTACCCTGGTCAGCACGTGACGCCATAGATTAAAATTTGTCTGAAATTCGTAAACTCTGCAACACAAAATAACGCCCTATTCGCAATTTGAGCGATTCCAAATAGTTCCTCGAGATTACACAGTTTGATGTTTTCACGAGCCTTAACTATGGTGGAATTAAATACTATTTAAATTGGTACAGCTTGGATGTTTTCCCCCACCGAGAGATGAAATATTTTGCTGTGCTAAATACACCAATCAGACAAGAATTATGCTTAAACATATATGGAGATCTGCGGAAAAAACACTCAAATTACTGGTGTTAAACGATAAAGTAAATAAAAGACTTTGTAAAAACACACATAAGATGTTATAGGTAAGAAGATACGTACGTTTCGACCAAAAATTGTTTTGGCCTTCGTGAGTCCAAGCCCTTCGTCACAAGGAACACAGGGACTCCCCGAGTCCCCGAGTCCCTGTGTTCCTTGTGACGAAGGGCTTGGACTGACGAAGGCCAAAACAATTTTTGGTCGAAACGTACGTATCTTCTTACCTATAACATCTTATGTGTGTTTTTTACAACGTTTTTTATTTACTTTATATGGAGATCTGTTTTTAATGGCAATGCATAAATTCCACAGAACCACCAAAAAGTAGAAAGGCATCGTTGATTTAAAATACCTAATATGTTTCTTTAAATTAAGTATTAAAGACGGAGAAACGAAGATAGATAAACGAAGATAGTAATAGATAGTATTCTCATTCTTTTTTCTCTGGTAGTAATAGCAGTTCTGTTTGGATAATATAGATTAAAGCACAGTATACCCGTTAATAACTATTTCGTGAAATTAAACGCCATATCATTATTTTTCAACGATCGTACTACAACTAACTAAACCATAATCCTACGTTGCGTAATATATCCCGCGGTAGTTTCAACAAAAGGATTACTCGAACTTTCTGACATTTTGTTTTCGCATACATAGCTACAATTATATTTTAGTAAAATATTCGATTCCTACCGTGCGAAGAACGGGCACGCAGCTAGTCTATACTATTAAAATCTGTGCGCGTCTGTCTGTCTGTCTGTGTGTAGTATCATCTCCTCCGAAACCGCTGGGAGTTGAGTTTCAATCGAGGTGTCCATGAATTCGAAAAATTCCGAGGAAGGTCTTCCGCTAATTTAAATTTCGAAATTCGAATTAGTTTAGGAGATATTGATAAAAAACCCGTCAAAAACATTAATTTTTGCTCTCCGTAATTCCGCAATTGTAACCCCTGTAGAGAAAAAGTGAGAAATAAGCATCGAGGTTGCCATGTTTGGCTATTTTATTAAATGATTTAGACTCCTGCAGTAAAAATAAAAGAATAATGATTTTTTTCTGTTTAGATTATTTACAAAGTTATTTTTTTAATTAAAATATTGCGTGTGTGCGAAATCAGAGCAGGAATTCAATGTTTTCTATGTTTAAAAGAATAAGGGATTGGGAGATATCCGAGACTAATATGTATATTTTTTAGTTTAGCGAAAAAAAAAAAAAAAGGCTTATTTGGCGATTTTGAGAAAGTAGTAGGTTCTACCGATTTGCACAGTTTTGGGCTTGGCGCAAATTACTGAGAGCGTAACGAAATAGTATTTTTAACAACAAGTATAAGTTTTACGGCGCTATACTTCCATTTTTCACATAGAAATAATGCAGTTATTAAGGCGATTTCAAGCGATCTATAGAATTTTCACCAAAAATTAAGTAAACTGATTTAAGTTAGAGGAATTCCGCCAAATTTCAGAAAATTGAAATTCTCGCATTTTGTACATGGTAGTTAAGTGATTAAAACCCGTTATAGTTAAGTGATTAAAACCCTGAAAACAAAAAAAAAAATCTCGCAAAATGGTGTATGTTGGCATTTTGACGATTGAAGTATCCGGGAATAATTCTATAAGCGGGGGCAGGTTTAAATCTAAATTTTTTTTTTTTTTTTTTTTGGTTTGTTTCCAACGTCTAACCCATTAAGGTTGCCGTTAAAACAGTTCTCCATATATTCTAAGCAAATTCCTTGCGGATTGGCGTATTTAGCAACGCGGAAAAGCTTTGGCGACATCTGGCTTGGAGACCTGACCCCGCTTACGGAATTATTCCCAAGTATCCTATACGTGTAATAAATAATTGATTCTTACATGTTAAAGCAGCGCTACGTTTCTTTTTTTGGAAACTGTCAAAAACATAATTAATACTGTCTAATATATTTTTTGTTTTACGAATTGAAATGTATGTTGATTCCTATTATAGTAATTTTTCTTAGTAAAGTAGGCGAAAAATATTCAAATGTAGTGCAACTCTGTTCGTATTATGAATTCCGTTCCATAACTGAGATGAGCCAATATCACTAGCGTATGCATAGATAATTTTTTTTAATTCCTCCAAACAGGGTATTGCGAATTAGCTTTAGTGACAAGTTTGTAATTTGAGCTATTTGAAATCGACTGGTGGCGTTAATTACGCCAATATGGCAGTTCTAGCAAAGTAAACATAGATAACTCATTTCGTGTTCTATTTTTAACATTGCTATAGTTTCCGCAGCAACGGAATCCATTGTTAGAATGTGAGGAAATTTTCCATCCCACTTAAGTTGTTAAATTTTACAATTAAGTGAAAGCACTCATTTCTACAACTTTTAAGACTCGAAAAAGTGAAAACTTATCAAATGTAAAACAAATAGAACTGTAACAGACTTGCACCTTAAAAATAATCGAAGTTTTATGCAATTCTACATACCTATAATTTTATTTCCTTCGCGCGTGGATGTCAATTTTTACATCCACGCGTCATTTTTGCTGTTTTGCTGGCAGATTATACGGAGCAGCACATAACCTCTAATGTATTTGCTCCTCCGGACATAAGCAAGAGCGTATGTCCGGCGCGTATTTGTGTAACCCCATTGTGTTAATCAGAATTTTCTGGTGTCAGATTTTTTAGACCATTTTTTACCGCGGAGATTCCGATCCTGAAGTATATTGATCACTGATACATGAAAAAAAAAAAAAAAAAAGATCAATTATATGCAAGCAGGAATAGCCAGAAATTTTTCATGGGAATGTTATGACTACTGCAACTCACATATATGTACACGTGTGTGTGATAAGGGAGTGAAGAATATACATTTTGTATGGCAAAAAACTGCGCATGAGGGGTTGTGACCCCCTTTCCCCTCCTTGGCTACGTCACTGTACGCAAGCATAAGTTGTCACGTCATGAAAAACCGTCCTAGATTGCAAACAAAGTTGTTTTGAGGGTTATACAGAATTAAAAATGTTACTTTTAGTAAAGTTTACTTTTGATACAGCTCGGATATTTGGTTTTAATACATTTCGGCCACCAAGGTTAGATGAAATATTAGTAAATATAGCAACCCAAAATTTTCTTAACTATTTAATTTAACACTATGCAACTACAGTAGATTCCCTAACACGGTAGATACGTTCCGTGTTATAGGAATCCGTGTTGTACGGGCCCTGCGCTATACTCCACCTGGAGTGCGGACTGCGCGGTATAATCGCGGCAAAACTTATTTGCGCTCCGTAAAAATACAATGATGTTTGGTGTTGCCATTCAAAAGGTAGGTTAATTAAAGGAGCTAAAGCGTCATAATATCAGAACATATGTCTCATTTTACCGTGCTGTACAAGTCTCTTTTAACGTGTTACACGAAAACGATCGTAATGTTTTCGCCGTGTTCTAAGAATTCGTGTTGTAGATCCATGTTATAAAGGAGTCAACTGTAATCTGTAAAAAATGAAATATGAAATTAGTTCTTTATTTAGTGCGAATTGACAGTGAGATCAACGTCAGTTTTATGTAACAAGTGTGATACTGCATTAAGAGTTCAATAAGGGAATAAGCTTTTTCTCAGAAGTTACATCACGAACGTTTTCATTTACAAAAGCGACATCATTTTCACGGGAGCAGGGTGCATTTTTGGCTTTTAAACGTAAATGATACATTCATTGTTTCATGTAGGTTTTCTTAATTTAGGTGAAATTCAATAAAGTCCTCTGCAAAATAACTGCGCTAATGGATTCTCCGTGCTTTGCGAAATGCAAGATAAAATTGTTGTCAACATCATGTGATGTTATTTATGAGGTATCTATATAAATAAAACAATGTGTAAACTGTCCCTTAGTTTGTCTGTCAGTGTCTCGCGTAGCGCCGAAACGGGTGATCGAAGACCTACCAAATTTTGTTCGGAAATTCTCCAGGACGGGTCCCGACACACCTCGAAGCGATTTTTTCGAGTGTCGCAAAAGAATCATTTTTGTTCTCACCATTTCGCAATTGTAACCCCGCAGTGGAAAGAGCGAGGTTTGAGCATATCTAGATTGCCATGTTTGGCAAGTTTATTAAATTATTCAGACTCTTTAAGTAAAAATAAAAGAATAATGATTTTTTTTGTTTGGATTATTTGTAAGGTTATTTCTTAATTAAAATATCGTCTGCATGTGAAATCAGAGCAGGAATGAAATGATTTATACTCAAAAGAAAAATAGAATTTGGAAAATTTCCGAAAGTAAATGTGCAACTTTTTAATTTGGCGAAAAATAAAATGGTTGATATGCGATTTTGAGAAGATGATTCTAGCGCTTGGAACAATTTAATGAGAGCGTATTTTTAAAAACAAGGTTTTATTGAAATACGGCGTGGAATTTTAATTTTCGGTGCAGAAATAATGCAGTTATTAAGGCAGTTTGAGACGGTCTAAATTCAGAATTTTCAATAATTAAGTCAATTGATTTAAGTTGGTTAATTCCGCCAAATCGTAGGCCTACCAAATTTTGTATGGTCATTTGCCAGGACGGATTCCTTCGAAATTCGAATTAAAACATCTGTTGTTTATTGCCTTATATTTGAAGCCAAAATGCGCCAAATACTGCTGTTATTGTACGACTGGAAGTCAAAGTCAGTTTTGAAGCAATTACAACGAGCGCTCTTCTGAAAACGTGAAAAAAGTTTCGCATTCCAAAAATTTCGTTTTGTGTATACATAGATATTCTTATGTCTACGCAGACGATTTCTTTGCTTATAATTGATTTCCGCTTATAAATACTTGATTTATTTGTGAAAAGAAAAATTAAACTGCGTAATCTAGAAAAACAATTTTAAAGCCTCTATAAAAAACTCGGCTGTTCGAGCCTCGTCAGGGTGAGATCCACCTGAATCCCCTAATTTTTTAGTTTCATTATTGCTATTTTAAAACGATATTAATTGACTTTGTCATTTTATCGCTCATCTTTCGTGTATTTCGCCTGGTAACCTTATGTTGAAATTTTTATGAATGTTAACCTATTTATAGAAAAATACATGTGATGCCTATTCTATAGCTTACGAAATATTGTAACAATAGATTAAAGCTGTTGTGAACTAATAGTATTTAAATACATGTAAAATTATGTCGCATACTTTCATGTCGCTTTTTTATGTCTCTTATTTATGCCGCTTTTTTATGGCGCATTTTTGGGACATATTTTTCAGTAAAGGGTGTTGAGAAATAAAATGACATAGTCATTAATAGCGCAGTCTTATCTCTTTTCTTTTTGTAAAGGGTTATAAGAGAGAGTCACGTAATTTAAATTTTTTAAAAAATGTCCGTTTTATGTAGTGTCTGAGGTATTTATTGCTAAAACGTGAACCTAAAAAACAGCATGATGTGGACATTTTTTAAATAAGACATTTTGAAAGTGAGAAGTTCACTGCAAACGGTCAAACTTTTCACTTTTTGGATAGCGAATGATGCTGACATAATTTTTTTTTTTTTTTTTTTTTTTTTGTCATTATATTGCAATGATCTCATGTTAGTACATATGATGCAAACTTAAGTCAAGAGTCAAATATTTTTGATTTTCTAGATTCCACATCCCTGGAATTAATTCGAATTACACATGTGAGGAAATTTTCCGTTTTCTACCGTGCGAAGAACGGGCACGAGGCTAGTCTTCTATACTATTAAAATCTGTGCGCGTCTGTCTGTCTGTGTGTAACATCATCTCCTCCGAAACGGTTGGGAGTTGAGTTTCGATCGAGGTGTCCACAGATTCGGAAAATTCCGAGGAAGGTCTTCCGCTAATTTAAATTTCGAAATTCGAATTATTTTAGAAGATATTGATAAAAAAACCCGTCAAAAACGCTAATTTTTTATCTCCGTAATTCCGCAATTATAACCCCTGTAGTCAAAAAAGTGAAAAATAAGCATCGAGGTTGCCATGTTTGGCTATTTTATAAAATTATTTAGACTCCTGCAGTAAAAATAAAAAAATAATGATTTTTTTCTGTTTAGATTATTTACAAAGTTATTTTAAATTAAAGTATTGCGTGCATGTGAAATCAGAGCAGGAATTCAATGTTTTTTGTGTGCAAAAGAATAAGGGATTGGGAGATTTCCGAGACTAATATGTATATTTTTTAGTTTGGAGGGGAAAAAAATGGCTGATTTGGCGATTTTGAGAAAGTAGTAGGTTCTACCGATTTGCACAGTTTTAAGCTTGGCGCAACTTATTGAGAGCGTACCGAAATAGTATTTTTAGAAACAAGTGTAGGTTTTATTAGAGTTTAGCTTTAATTTTTTTAATTTAGCAGTTATTAGTGCAGAAATAATGCAGTTATTAAGGCGAATTTAAGCGATCTAACTTGAGAATTTTCACCAAATTAAGTAAATTGATTAAAGTGAGGGGAAATTCCGCCAAATTTAATGTCATTGAAATTCTCGCATTTTGTACATCATAGTTAACGATGAATAAAATACAGTAACACATAGTTAATAATTTAAAATTTAAGTTAAGTTAGTAGTTAATAATAGTTAGTAGTTAATATTAGAGCATAGTTAATAATTAAATAATTTAAAATTTCTTTTCAAGTAGATGCCTGTTGTACTCTGGCGATCAAACCATATGAGTGATAGATTACTATTTCCCATTTTGGTTGCCGTTATTACAATGCTTCGAATGATTCCTTAAAAAAAATCTCGCAAAATGGTGTATGTTGGCACTTTGGCGATCGAATGTGTAAAAAATCATCGATTCTTATTCGTTAAAGTGTTGCTACGGAAATTTCTTTTTCTGGTAACTGTTAGAATAGCATATAACTAATACTGTCTAATAATTTTTTTGCTTTACAAATTAAAATGTATGTTGATTCCTACTTTAACTTAATTAGCAAACCTGGCGATAAATATTCAAATATAGTGTAAGGCTGTGTTTAATAGAGTGTGTTGCGCGTGTGTTTTGTTGAGTGTGTTCACGTTAATTGCATTCCACGATTGGAATGAGTCGATATTATGAGCGTATGCTTGGATATTTGTTTTAATCCCACCAAACAAGGTGTAATAAAATGGGAATTCTTTGCTTTTGGAGGTGAATAAGAATGGTTTTTCAGCCTTTAAAAATTGTGGGTATTGTAAGGATTGAAAGTAAATTTTTGAATTTGTTGTTAAGTTTAATTTGTGGTTCGTTTTAGCTATTTACCATCAATTTGTGGCGTTAATTACGCCAATATGGCAGTTCTAGCAAAGTAAACATGAATAATCATTTCATGTTCTATTTTAAAGATTGCTACAGTTTCCGTAGTAACGGAATCCATTGTTGCCATTTAAGTTGTTAAATATAACAATAAGTGAAATCATTAATATCTACATCTCTTAAAACTCAAAAAATGAAAAGGCATTAAATATGAAAAAAATAGAACATTAACATATCTGCGATTCTTTAAAAAGAATCGAAGTTTTCATGCAATCTATTATACAAATGTGAAAGTATGTTTGTTTGTTTGTTCGTCCGGGTTCTCTAACTTTTTACGATTTTTCGCAATTTTGAGGGTAGAAAGCTACTCAAATAACCGATTTCAGCACATTCGTGAGCATAGTTAACAAAGTTAGATTTATTTATTTATTACTTTCAATAATTCAAGTGAGACTGACGTCATTTTTATGTCACTGTAAAAATGCATTAAAAATCCTGGTTTACAAGTTTTGACAAAAAATTACACCACGAGCGAAATAATAAACTTCCACCCAGATTATCAGATTTTGTAGAAAATAAAATAACGTGTTTTTTCTTTCTTTTTCTTCTTTCACTAATTCATGTTAGATATCGCAACTGAGAATGATGTCATTTTGACCTCATGAAAATGAGTTAGAAATCTAATTACATTAAAAGGTTTTGACGCAAAAATTACTATTATAAAAATTCAAAGTATTTTGTTTAATGTGCGTGTTACCCTTAGCGATTTTTGAGCTTTGTGATTTTTCAGAAACCATAATAACGAAAGGAATCTTGCATTTTTTTAAATCGTGGGAAATTCAAATGTCGGCACAAGATGCAAAATACTAATTAACATAATTCATAGTATTCGCTATCGGTTTGACGACGGTCGTTGTATGTATTCCCAAAAATCGTGCAAAACGTCGCCAAATTTGGACGACTTTTGGCGGTATATTATCTATATTAGATATACTCTTTTTTGTTAAATTTTAGCAACTTAACTAGCTCTTGCAGAAAAGTTACATCATTAGCAATATGGATACGGAAAATATTTGAAATACCGATTAGCTAGGAATAACCCCAATATCTCTCAAATTAACTTTAATAAAGTTCTGTTGCAAGCGAGAGTTTTTCAACGTCGTATGTTTCAATATTACTCCGTTTGAAAACTACTGCGCGAAATGACTAAATTCGACTACCCTGGTCAGAACGTGACGTCATAAATTAAAAGTTGTCTGAAATTCGTAAACTCTGCAACACAATTTAACGCCCTATTCGCAATTTGAGCGATTCCAAATAGTTCCTCGAGATTACACAGTTTGATGTTTTCTCGAGTCTGAACCATGGTGGATTTAAATAATATTTAAATTGGTACAGCTTGGATGTTTTCCACCACTGCGAGAAGAAATATTTTGCTGTGTTAAATACGCCAATCAGACAAGAATTGTGCTTAAAAATATATGGAGATCTGTTTTAATGGCAATGCATAAATTTCACAGAATCACCGAAAAGTAGAAAGGCATCATTGGTTTAAAATATCTAATCTGTTTCTTTAAATTGAGCATTAAAGACTGAGAAACGAAGATAGATAATATTAATATAAGTAATAGATAGTATTCTCATTTTTATCTTTTTTAGTAATTGTAGATTTGTTTGGATAATATGGATTAAAGAACAGTATACCACGTTAATAACTATTTCGTGAAATTAAAAGTGTTATATTCATTATTTTTCAACGATCGTCTTATAACTAACTAAACCATAATCCTACGTTGCGTAATATATTCCACGGTAGTTTCTACAAAAGGACTACTTGAACTTTTTGACAGTTTGCTTTTGCATAGATAGTTCCGATTAGATTTTAGTAAAATATTCGTTTCCTACCGTGCGAAGAACGGGCACGCAGCTAGTCTATACTATTAAAATCTGTGCGCGTCTGTCTATCTGTCTGTCTGTGTGTAGCATCATCTCCTCCGAAACGGCTGGGAGCTGAGTTTCAATCCAGGTGTCCACGGATTCGGAAAATTCCGAGGAAGGTCTTGCGCTAATTTAAATTTCGAAATTTCAATTAGTTTAGGAGATACGGATAAAAAACCTGTCAATGGATTAAAAACGCTAATTTTTACTCTCCGCAATTCCCCGATTGTAACCCCTGTAGTGAAAAAATGCGAAATAAGCATCGAGGTTGCCATGTTTGGCGAATTTATTAAATGATTTAGACTCTTGAATTAAAAATAAAGAATTTTTTTTTCTGTTAAGAATATTTAATATTTGCTAGGTTATTTTTTGATTAAAATATCATCTGCGTGGGAAATCAGAGCAGAAATGCAATACTTTTTTATACGTAAAAGAATAAGCACTTGGAGATTTCTGACACTAATATGTATATTTTTTTAGTTTAGCGAAAAATGGCGATTTTGAGAAAGTAGTAGGTTCTACCGATATGCACAGTTTTAGGCTTTGCGCAATTTACTGAGAGCGAACCGAAATAAGTTTAGGTTTGTGTGTGTAGGTTTTCTTAGAATACGGCGTTAAACTTTAATTTTCCATGCAGAAATACAGCAATTATTAAAGCAATTTTAAGCAATTGATCTTCGGAATTTCCCCCAAATTAAGTAAATTGATTTAACTTGGGGGAATGCCGCCAAATTTCAAAAGACATGAAATTCTCACATTTGGTAAATTGGAGTAAAAGTAGATGTGTTTTAACAGTTCTGCATCAGTCCACAGCCCCGCAGCCGCAGCTCGCCGCAACCCCCAGGCAGTTGATTGTGCAATCGTTAGAGGGAATCGAATTTTTAGACATAAAATGTATTGGCTATATCATTAAACCTTTTAAGCAAGTATTAGTATTCATGAACTTTTAAAATCTTACAATATTGAGGATAAAAATTAAAGTTAGGTTTTATTTAGTTGAATGATATGTTTTATGCAAACTTTTTACAGAATAGTAAAAATAATTGCGTTTAATGTTAGGATAAGGAGACTTTGCGAATTTTTTAGTGATAATATGGTATTGGATATATCATTAAAAGTTTTATGCAGGTATTACTATTGATAGATTTTAAAAATCCTGCAGTATTGAAAATAAAATGTGGTTTTAAACTAACAGATTCGAAATCGCGGTTATGTGGTTATGCGTTTTGAACATTAGGATACAATAAGTTACAAGCGCGTAAATACAATTGCAGTTTTAGATCTAACTACCACGCTGTAAAAGAAATAAAGTTATCGGAAAATAAGAAGGTCTTACTTACTTGAAAGCCCACCTTGCTGAATTTTCTACTGCGTTTCTTGAATAACGCTAGCAGATCAGGAAAACAGAGTAAAAATTTAAAATATTTTGCTTCTGATTCCCAAATCAGCTAGCTATTTCATACACTTCTTTTGGCATCATCCAGATTAAATTACATTTTTTACTGACATAAGATAAAAATAGGCATACTGTTGTTAAACTAAATACCTAATACCAATGAAATAACACTTCTTGAAATATTTAACGGTTTAGATGTAAGTTTTTCTTGTAACAAAGGATAAATTTTAGGGATTAAGAGGACATTTTAAACTTTTATCTACATAACGATTGTATGATATCATAGTTAAAAAGTAATAATCTAACAATTCAATAATAGTAATGCCTATATTTTAGGTACCAAAGTAGCATTTACCCAGATACGTATGCGTTTTGCGGTATAAGAATTCAATTTAAGTACAATAGAGCAGTATGCTTCTCAAAATAAAATTTATATCTACAAAAAGTACATTATCTTAATCCACTATAACCTTAATGTTTCAGAAAACGTATAGTGAAATCCAATCTTAACAAATGTTTCATTCTATTGATAGTTATTAAAAACATTTTACATGAAAATAGAATATCTAAGCAAAATAAAAATTGGTTTTACACGAAAAAGTTAACAAGCGTTATGAAAACTTGTGTGTGTGTATGCGTGTGTGCATGTGTGCATGTATGTATCTATGTATGTATGTATGTGTGTATTCTAAAGCGATACATAAACTGAATCGCGCATATCAGTAAAATGTTAAAACAGGAAATTCATTCTTGTAAAGTATGAAAGTTCCTAATTTTATAAAATCAAGTTTCATAAAACGTTAGTAATATACATTTAACTTACAAAAAAAATATTATTTTGATGCAAATAGTGTTATCGGATCTTGTTGCTATATATTTTTAGGTTTTATAAGGTATGTGCGCAACGATTATACCACAAACGTACTTTTACTAACTAATAAGTAACTTTTTTGTAAATCATGTATTAACAAAGTACATAACATATTAAAAGTAACAAATAAATTTTATAAGTTTTACTAAACAAAATACTAAAAGGAAAAACTAACACGATATGTGCACTACACTATAACTCAATGTATATGAAACTTATACGATAGTAGTATGCGTTTGGGTAGTAGTAGTATGGGGGGGGATATGGTCGGAACAATAGAAGGGGGCGTGGCCTATTGACATTGATGGATGAGGGGGCGTGGTCAAGTGACGTCATGTGTGGAGTTGAGTTGTTTTGCTGGATGTTGAGTTGTTTACTTCCTGGATGGGATTTCTGCTATTAGTTTCGTTTTCTTTTCGTGAAAGGTTACGAGGGTATTTTTTACAGGGTGGCAACACCGATTTTCTTTTAAGGGAATGGCAACGGGCTTTTTGAAATTTCAGTGCTGCCATCTAGTGTTATGTTTAGGAACTAACCTTTTTAGCTTGGGACTTGGAATTTGGAACTGAATTTAATGAATTTATTTAATTTACGAATTTTAGTTAATTTTATTTAATTAATATTAGTGCTGCCATCTATTACTCAATTTTAGAATTAATTTATGGACTTGGATTTATTTTTAAAAATTATTTTTTTATTCTCACTTGCCGGTATTGAGTTTCGAACCCCAGACCTTTCGGTTTGGAGTCCGAAGCTTTACCGATGAGGCTATTGGGCCTAGAGTTGCTACCGCTAAAGTTTGAAATGTATTCTAGTTTCGTTAAGGGACTTTGAAATTTTTTCTGCACTTGTAACTTTGGGATGGTTGCTTTTAATGAATTTTAATTAATTTGATTTAATTATTAATTAATTGGTTTTAGTGCTGCCATCTATTACTGAATTTTAGCGTTAATTTGTTTCGGTATCGGACTTAGAGAAAATTTTCCGCAGAATCCTTGGTCCGAATCGTAATTTTGGGATGGTTGCTTTTAATGAATTTTAGTTAATTTTATTTAATTATATATTAGGGAATAATACCGTAAGCGGGTGTCGGTTGAGTTGGCGACTTTTTTTTGTCGCCAGCGGCTAACCTTGGCGACTTTTTTTGAGCGCCAAACAAAACATAAACATACGTTGACACATAACTAACAAAATGAACCCCAAACTATAACACACTATCTAAACACATAAAAACATTTTTAGACATATTTCAAATGCAATTATGAACAAAAATCACATAAACAAAGCACTACCTCTGGACTATGGGTACGTCAAAAAATAAATAAACCATAACCTTAATCATATACAAAATGCCAAAATAAGTTTCTGCACATAATTATACAGCAAAATTTCCCTTAAAACGTTAAAATAACAATTTTAAATTAATAGAAAAACATCAAATAAACCAACTACCCCCCCCCACACACACACACACACAACTCCCCACAAACAACTCAAAAATACATATATTGAATCATATTTAACGTGAATAGTGCACGTGATTTCAAGAAAAATATACTGCAAATATTTTCATAAAATGTTAAAAACACTCTTTATAAATAACATAAAACTACTATAATAAACCGACTACTTCCTCCCTCACGTGCTTTTTGCAATTTAATAGCTTCAAAACACACAACATTTACACTATTAATCACACTAGAATCAAATCTGATCTCAAACAACTCAAAAATCCTTACATATTTATTCATATTAAACCTAGAAATTGTACGGGAATTCTGTAAATCAGGAGCAAATGCATATCACAAATAAAATTAACCATCCCTCTTAAAACCTTAAAAATGTTTACTTTTTCATCCCAATTCACAAACAAAATAACATAACATACTGAAAATCTTACATAATTATGAAAACATAAGACCATAAATATTCTCAAGTATACACTGGTGTACCGTAAAGCAAGGAATAAACATTTAAATAAATAAAAGCACCACATACCATAAATTTTATTCATGAACAACGTGCGTTCATCTCAAAATAAATCCATCAGAATCATTCAAATAAGCATAACAACTGTACCTCAACACAGTCGCAACATTTTCAAATGTTTGTCGAAATTGACTTGATAAAGAAATAAGAAACAACTCAGGGTATAAACGAACCGATATCATTACAGCTCTACACAAATTACCTACATTTATTATAAAACCAAGCAAAAATTACACTTTTCAAAAATAACCATTATAAAATACAAAACTTCAGCAGACGACACGACACGACTTCCTTCCCGGCGAATTCAAGTTCAGTTATTTTGCCAGTTAAACTCCTTGAAATTCGTTCAACCAATCACATAATTCCTTCCAACAGTATAGTTTCTCATGACATCATAAAACAACACAACTCCGCCGGACGGGTGGCCGAATAGCTAATCTCGATTGGCAACGCTGCCAGGACTGTTTACTACAACTAGTAAGCTTTGGCGACGCATCTCCCTTGGCGATGGACACCCGCTTACGCTATTATCCCCATTAATTAATTATAGTGCCGCCATCGGTTATTGAATTTTAGAATTAACTTGTTTCGGTATGGGACTTGTAAATTTTGGATGGTTTGGATTGCTGAAAGCACCACGTGATAATCTTCTTTCGCAGAATTAATTAAAGATATTTTACTAATTAATAAACGCGATTGAATCTCAGCGTTACTCGACTTCATACATCCCCCCCCACATGGCTATCTTTATTGCGTGGAATTAATTAAAAGTATTTAATTAATGAATTAACCTGTTTATTTATTATTAATGCAACATTGAAATTAATTAAACCAATTACCGTGTTAACATATTAATAATCTGTATTAAGAGTAATTCATTAATGTGGTGTATTTACTATCGAATGTAATGTACGTGTTTAATATTTGTCGAAAAGAAAATCGCTAAGTCCGAAGTAACCACGTGTTTTTTGTATTGCATCATCTGCTTGCTGTAACGCGTTATCAACATGACGGTACGAAACCTCTCCAGGGGAGTGGATCTGTTGACGTCACTGTTTGCTCGGAGGCGTGGCTACGGACTGCGCTGGCCAATCGCGGAGGGGATTTTGTTAGACGGAAGGGTTGAGCTGGTTTTCTTGTAATATTTGGAGTGAATGGCAACACGGATTGTTCGGATTATTTCGCTGTCAACTTTTGGCAACACCCTGTGTGTGTCAGTTGCTCGTATTTATTTGGTGTGTGTTGGTGCGATATCATTCAACTTCGGAGTGTTTCCGAATCCAATAGTTTTTTCTTCGTTTTTACCATTGATTATTTTCTTTAATCATCAGAAAAATGAAACGTACTATGCATTTTTCAACGGAAGGAAATGTTTGTAAAAAAGCAGCAAGCGACATTCCTAATGATGGGGTAACAATGGCAGACGGACTCAATCTTATGATTCACGAAAACGTGTTTAATTCTCCAGATGAAATTTTTCAAAGACTGGAAAAGGAAATCGCTTATCAACCGCCAGAACAATGTCAAGTGTTTATAAAAAATAAAGCCTATCATATTGCCAGAAAGATTGCTGCTTTTGGGGATCCTGATGGGTCTTACACTTTTTCAGGGCTCACGTTAAAAAGCGAGCCTTGGTCACCTCTTCTTCAAGAACTCAAAGAAGGTGTAGAGAAAGTGACTGGACTACAATTTAACTTTGTTCTCGTGAATCGTTACGAGAATGGAAATGACTGCATTGGACAACATAAAGACGATGAATCAGATTTACAGGAAAATTACTCCATATGTTCTCTTAGTTTTGGAGAAACACGTACTATGGTGTTTAAGAGACCCAAGTGTGCTACTAAAGGGATCGAATTAAAGTCAAACACGCTCTTAACCATGAACCCTCCTACGAACCAAACATGGACCCATGGAATTCCGAGACAGAAAAATAGAACGAGTGTGCGTGTGAGCCTGACTTTTAGAAAGATGAAAACAATCCAATCACAAGACAAGCGAAATAGAATAGATACTGCAAGTGTAGAAGACGTAACCAAGAAGAGCAGGATAGACAAGCCTAATGTAAGTACCTAATTTCTGTTTATGAAAATTACTTTCATTTATCAACATGTCTGAAACATAACTTTATACTTATTGTTTCTTTTATTTTTTTTTCAGAGTTTGGTGTTTTTGGAAGACGAAATACCTGACAGAATGATCCACATAGGAGATTTGGTGTTTGTGTATCCTAGCATGTTTAAAGGAGCTGTAGAAGTACACATAAGACGATTTACAAAGTATGGAAAGAAATTCTATCCGTCCAAGGAAGGCATAACCTTTCATCCTGGATGGATTGATCTCATAATGCACAGAACTACTTTACCCCAAACTTCCGATGATTTAACAGCTTTATCCAAGGCTACTATGCATCAAATAACGTTCGACAGTGCTGACTTTGAGAATTTTACGTTTACTGCGAACAAAACATCTCAAAATGGTAAGACTTTTAGTAAACAGATTACTTTATCTTCCCAGCAATGGACTGAAATGAACGATAAGCACAACTTTATCTCTGCAGCTACTTTGGATAATATTTACAGTTCTATGGACTTTTTAAATGCTTATAAGGTTTTTGACGAAAGGCATATCGAAGAGGATTTACCCGCTTCTTTAGATGTGAGTTTAGCTACACGATATCTTTTAGAGATTCTTCGAGATTCGTTGCACGCCTGTATAAAAGACAACGGTGATTTAAAAGATGCGGCTTCGTTAGCTGAAGAGCTATGGGCTCATAAAGTTGAAACATTCGACTCGGTAGCAATGACGCTCGATGTGCATGAAATTGCTGATAGGTTTTATTTCAGAATATGGGAACCTAAAGATAATTTATTACTGATTAAACCTGCAATGTATATTACTGTTAAATTTTTAAAGGATGTACGATTGCAAGATGTGTTGAGAGAGGTACGGGGTATATTTTGTCCACCAGACACCTTTGAATACTATGAATTTTTAGAGTAAATCATCTTTTGTATAGTGTTGTGCTTGTTATATATTGACTTTAATAAAAAAATATTTATCTGTATACTCTTTTTTGTGTGTGTGTGTTTTATTTTTAATGCTTTTTTTCTGAGAAATCTCTCTCTCTCTCTCTCTCTATATATATATATATATATATTCTTTTTCGTTAAATAAAAAAGAAAAGAAACAATGCGTTATCAGGTTGGTTAATATTTTTGGTTGCTATATAAATAGAGGAAAAATTATTTTTAATCATTTCATTATTAACGCTCGGTTTGATCAGAACATTTGCTGCAATGGATGCGTTGACTCAAACATATAGGAAACCTGAACTACCTGCGAGCTTTAGTGGCATCAGTGCTTTACAACGTGTTTTAAAAGGTAGCGTAAAAGACAAAGACATAAAGAAATGGTTACAGACGAAGGACTCGTATACATTACGCAAACCATTGAGACATAAATTCACTAAGAACAGGGTGATTGTTGGAGGTTTAAACGAACAGTTTCAAGCTGATTTAGCCGACATGCAATCCTTGGCCCCTTTCAACGACAATTACAAGTACATTCTCACTTGTATCGATATTCTAAGTAAATATGCATTTGCAATAGCCCTGAAAGATAAAAAGTCTCAAACGATTGTGGACGCCTTTAAAAAAATATTTTCGGAGCGCAAACCCCAGTCATTACAGACAGATGCCGGTACAGAATTCACGAACAGACTTGTACAAAATTTCTTAAAAAAGGAAAATGTGCACTTTTTTACAACCCATAATTCTACCAAAGCCTCAGTTGTTGAGAGATTTAATCGAACTCTTAAAACGAAAATGTACAAGTACTTTACTGAAATGAATACAAAACGCTACATCGACGTACTCGATAAGCTGATACACAGTTACAATCACACATGGCATCGCAGTATTAAAACAGAACCAGCCTCAGTAAACATAAACAACCAGGATCAAGTATGGCGAACCCTTTACGAAAATTCTTCCTTTAATCCTCTTAAACCCCATTTTAAAATAGGAGACACGGTCCGTATAAGCAAATCGAAAATGCGTTTTGAAAAAGGTTACGAGCAAAACTGGACCCGAGAAATTTTTACTATTCGTAAAATTATAAAGCGAAACCCTGCCGTGTATCAGTTAAAAGATTTGACGGGAGAAATAATCGAAGGTACATTTTACAAAGAAGAACTTCAGAAAATAACAGATTCTGGGTATTATCCGGTCGAAAAAGTACTCAAAACGAGAAAGCGCAATGGCAAAACAGAATACTTTGTTAAATTTCAAGGTTATCCAGAAAAGTTCGACGATTGGGTAACCGATGTAAAACGGATATAAATAGGAACTCAGCATTACATTAGTGAACACTTACAGAGATGTCTTTCTAAGTAACGCTCATCAGCGATAGCTCCATGCAATATTTTGAAAACAATCGCACATCCCAGTTTACAACTCAGTTACCATCGCCTATTGATTTGAATGGAGAATGGGAACTAGGTCTCGTCAACATTATCTATCCTCATAGTTGGTACAACGTGACATCCGCTAACAACTTATTCGGTTTTGATTTGGGAGACGGTAAAGAATTCCACCTGGATGTTATGAAACAGTACCCGATTTGTTAAAAGCTATGACTTTGTCTTCTCACAAAAATAAAATTGAATTTTCTTACCATGCCGTCACGAAAAGGGTGACGATTAAAACGAAGGAGGGTTGTAAAGTAATACTTCACGAAGGAATTGCTGAACTGTTAGGTTTTCAACCAGGAGTCTACAGCGGGGTGGTCCAAAGTCCTTTTGTGGCAAATCCTAATGCGGCTTTTCCCTTTATGTACGTGTACTGCGACCTCGTAGAACCTCAAGTCGTGGGTGATATACATGCACCTCTCTTAAAAATTGTGAAGGTAGAAGGAAAAGACGGTGAAGTCATCAACGTTCATTACACGCGTCCTTTCTACTTACCTGTTATACGACAGCATTTTCAGACAATACAAATTGACCTGCGTTTACATTCGGGACAGTTAGTACCTTTTGAAAGAGGCAAAGTAATACTCGTGCTACATTTCCGTCAACGCCAAATCCTATAAAAGGGGGTATACCCGTTAAAGAAACGTCATTTTTGTTGTGTGTGCCTTATAAGCAGTATCAAGATGTTGGTGCCTTATACGTGTTGTACGCAAAAATTTGAAGATTATTATACGGCGCAAGCTGGAAATGGCTTGCCTTATTATCAAGGAACAGTTTTGCAGAAAGGATATGGAATAGGCGGATTTTTTGCCAAGCTTTTTCGCAGTGCCTTACCGTTTTTAAAAAGCGGGGCGAAAGCCGTAGGAAAAGAAGCTTTACGAACAGGAGCAATGGTTGCCAATGATGTGTTGTCTGGTGAAAATTTGAAAACTTCCCTGAAAACAAGAAGTAAAGAAGCGGGTAAAACGCTGGCTAGAAAAGCTGTGAAAAAAGCCGACGAGATGATTGGTCACGGAAAGTTTAAAAGGAAGCGCAAAACACCAAGAAGTATCATTCGCTCTAAAGCCAGAAAGGTGCAAGGACGTGATATTTTTCATCCGTGATGGCTTTTCTTTTAAAAGATTCTCCAGAATGCGCCAAGTCTGAATTGGAATTGTTCACCTTGCCGCCTACTCAAACAGTCATAGAAAAAGGTCAATGGGTTGAATTTCATCCACTCTCCAGCGTATCCTCTGGAAGCCCCGTAGAATTTGATATTTCAGGAAGCGGAGAAGAGTATTTGGATTTATCGCAGACTCAACTGTATGTGAAAGTCAAAATTTTGAAAGCGGACGGTAATCCTCTCGCAAAAGACAGTAAAGTGGGACCCGTCAACCTATTTCTGCATTCGATGTTTTCGCAAGTAGACATTAGTCTAAACGAAAGACTCGTTTCATCGAGTGATAACACGTACCCTTATCGAGCCATGATTGAAACATTACTCAATCACGGTTACGATGCTAAAACTTCTCAGCTTTCGTCGGAATTATTCTTCAAAGATACGGCAGGTCGCATGAATGTGTACGATACGACTGATAAGATTCCTAACGAAGGATTTAACAAACGGGCAGAAATGTTCGCGCTCAGTAAATCATGGTGGATATGAAAATTAAACTCATACGGAGTAAACCTGAATTTTGCCTGTTGGGTGACGGTCAGTTTAAAGTCGACTTAGAGTACGCTTCGCTATTTGTGAGAAAAGTGAGAGTTTCCCCAGGCGTCATGCTGGGACATGCCAAAAGTTTAGAGAAAACTGCTGCAAAGTATTCAATAAATCGAGTTGTTTGTAAAACGTACTCTGTTCCAACAGGAAACATGAGCTTTGTTCAGGATAATATTTTTAACGGACAAATGCCTAATCATCTCGTAATCGCCTGTGTTGATAATGATGCATTTAACGGCAACTACCAAAAATCACCTTTTGATTTTAAACATTGTAATATTAATTTTATCGGAGCCTATGTGGATGGACAACCTGTCCCCCACAATCCCCTTCAACCTAATTTTTCTAACAACCACTTTGTTAGAGCCTACCAGAACTTATTTACAAATGCGGGGGACAGAGGTTTATACCTTTCAAGATCAGAATTTTCGGAAGGTTATTCTTTATTCCGCTTTGATTTATCGCCTGATCTGTGCGACGGTTCTCATTTAAACCTAATACGTCACAGTAATTTACGATTAGAAGTAAAATTTGCCACCCCCTTGGCACAAACTGTTTCGTTATTAGTGTATGCTGAGTTTGAAAATTTGATAGAAATCAACAAAGCCCGAAATATCCTGTACGATTTTGGAAACTGATGAATTCGTCACAAATACACAAAATTCTATTGAGGGATCCTTATACCTCAAGATACTATGGTGGTGTTTTTCCTTCGGATAAGATACCCGTTATTCAAAACTTTCCTTCGGCAATGGTGATCAATACAGATAAACATTACGAAAGAGGTACTCATTGGTTAGGCATCTTTATGCCAGACGAAAAGAGTCTTGAATTCTTCGATTCCTACGGAATGCCTCCAGAAACGTATGGTGAAGATATCATACAGTTTGTGAAACAATATCAACATGTTTACTGGAATCAAGTTCAACTTCAAAGTTTAACATCTAATGTGTGTGGACATTACTGTATTTATTTCATTGTAAAACGGTCTCAAGGCTTATGTATGTCACTTATTTTGTCTGAACTAGCTGGAAAAAAGAATGATTTTCAAATGTTTCAGTTTGTTAAGAAACGATATGGTGTAACTACGATTTTTAAACATTAATAAAGATAATTTATTTTATAAAAAGTCTCATTTCTTTGTGTGTGTGTGTGTGTGTGTGTGTGTGTGTGTGTGTGTGTGTGTGTGTAAATTATTTGAATATATATATTTTTCTTTCTTTTGTCTTGTAAAAAAGAGTATAAAAGTCGAAAGTTAATTTTAAAAATTTCATTTCAAGAATGGAACTCATAAAGTTAGTTCATCCGAGCACTTGTCTCCTGTCTGGACCAACAGGGTCCGGAAAAACGGTGTTTGTTAAAAAACTAATAGAACACAAAATGTTTGAACCTATGCCGACCAATATCGTTTACTGTTATGGAAGTTATCAGCGACTTTTTAATTCCATGAAAGGTGTTCGTTTTGAAGAAGGACTACCTTCCGACCTTAATACTTTGCAAAATGCCCTGATTATTATTGACGATCTCATGACTGAATTAGCGGGCGATATGCGATTAAGCAATCTTTTTACGAAAGGAAGTCATCACCGAAATCTGTCTGTCATTTTTATCACCCAAAATCTTTTTCAGTAGGGTAAACAAATGCGTAATGTTCATTTAAATTCTCATTACTTAGTTCTATATAAAAATCCCAGAGACAAAAGCCAAGTGATGCATTTGGCGAGACAAATACTACCTGGTAAAACTAAGAGTTTTCAAGAAATCTTTCAAGACGCAACAAGTCCTGCTTACGGGTATCTGTTCATCGACTTACGTCCCGAGACAGAAGAGTGTTTGCGCATGCGCACGGGTATATTCCCCCAAGATAAACACTATGTGTATGAGCCACGATAGTCATTTGCTTATCATATTTGGTGCGAGTAACATGTCCTCCGCAGTTATAGAATTCGAGGGGTTCCAACTGAAACCCCATATTTTCATCGTGAAAGAATTGGCTTTCTACGACGTACATAGCGGCTATCATGGTCGGTGGACTTTTCTTCCTCCCTATTCTTGGGAATATTTATCAAAAAAACATTAAAAAAAATTTCGTGGGTGACCCGTCATTGCCATCGACTCACCTGGGAAAGTGGTGACCTGCATTATGGCACTTTAAAATACATTTTATTATTCTTATTCCAATCCTATTCCCATGTTTATGTTAAAGGCTTAGAAAAATCTAATTTTTTGAACAGCCTGTGCTTTCGGAATATTTTGGATCTGAATGATTTGAAGTGCCCTAAAATTCAAGCACTCGATCATGTAGCACTGGACTGCCCTGATCATACATCTTGTTATCACCACTGTGCTTTAGCAAAAGCAGCGGCTTATGGGACCTATATAAAGGAAAACAGTACATGCGTCAGTCATCATTCGTTGGGAGGATGTCAAGCATAGAACTCCTCAAGCTTTTAGGCAAGTCTAAAAGTAAAGGGGCTTTATTACGCAACTGTCTCAACAGTCTAATCAAATGTGTTTGTGAATGTGCTTTGAATCTTTTGAAAGGAAACGTACCCATATCTAAAAGACAGAAAAATAAACTGTTACCCTATAAAAGGACTTTGCGACGCTTAGCTGATAAGAAAGTACCTTTGTTCAAAAAAAAGACGCCTTCTCGTGCAAAAGGGAGACGGTTTTTTATCCATTCTGATCCCTGCTGCTGTCAGTCTTTTATCAACCATCATCCATGGAACACGCTAAGAAATACGCTCTCGTACCAGTAGATCGTATGCACCAATTTGAAGAAGAACATTTGAGCGAATTGGATACACAGATTCGGCATATCTTGAAAAGTAAAATGAATGAAAATGAAAAAGCTAAATTATATATTCAAGCACTACAGAAATTTGTTACGTTTCCAAGCGTCAATGCTGTAAAGCCAGCAAAAGAAGAAGAAAAAGAAAATACTCGCGAGAGTAAATTTGATATAGAAAGGGATGTGTTGGAAAAAGTTCCGTCGAAATATAAAAAAATGGCTCAGAATATACTAAACTTTTTAGAACAGAACAAAATTTCGTGGACTCCAAATAAAGAACTCAGGTTAGAAAAAGGCGTCATCCCTGGTTCTGACATAGTCGAACTCATCAATTTTCTCTTAAGAAACAGAATGAAAAGACCCGCGGCATTTGATCAGTTTCAAGAGGTACTGAACACCGTACACTTTCCCCCAGAATTTGTGAAAAATAGTTATTTAACGGGTGCCAAGAAAATTTATGCAAGGCCAAAAGTTACTAAAAGAAGAGTGCCTAATACTGTTAAAGAAAAAATATTTACCAACAACTGGTTAACATTGTAATATATATTTGTACTTTTCATAAGGTGAATAAAATATTGACTTTCATCAAAACTGAAATAGTTTCTTTTTTTCCTTTTCTTAAAAAAATGAGTATGTTCACATAAACATTAAAAAATATATAGTTTAGAAAAACAAAATTCTTTGTAAAATAAATAATCTTTGTTTTAAATAACGGTCGAATAAAAATTAAACAGAGAAAAAAATAAATAATTAAGTGAAAAAGAAAATAGTCTTTAAAACTGTGCAAAGAAGCTGTAAACCATTTCAAAACTTTTTCACTTTTTCAAAAACGTTTCAACTTTTTCCTATCTATTTGTATATTATTAAGTGTGTGTACGTATGTGTGTTTGGGAAAATGTATGCATTTAACTGTATGTAGATGAAGATGCCTTAGGCGTGTGTTAAAATCTGCAAAGTATGCGCAGGTATACTTTATATGAATTTTTTAGACCTGTGATACCTGTATGTATTCATGCAGTTTTGTATGCGTTTATTATACACTCATGTCCATAAATTAAGGATAATGAAGTTCAGGCAAAGAAAGAGAAAGAAGCAAAACAAATTTGACTTATTTGTAAAGTCTATTTATTAAACAAAAAGTAAAGAGCAAAAAAGATGCTATATGTTTGACATAATTAATAAAAATTGCAAGTTTTACTCCCTTGACCAAATTTCAAAAAAGAACCTATTTACAAAAAACAGTATAACATGGTTAGTAGGATGGTTAATACGGAGTATGTCTCCCGGACGATGCAATACAGGCCTGACAACGCCTAGGCATGCTGAGTATCAAATGATCAATCTGATCTTGGGGAATATTACACCACTCATCAAGCAATGCACTCCGAAGTTCCGGTAGACAGGTGGGAGGGGGTTGACGGGCTGCAATTCGTCGGCCAAGCATATCCCACACATGCTCTATTGGATTCAAGTCCGGTGAGTATGCTGGCCAATGCATACGGGTGATATCCTCCGATTGAAGGCATTCGTCTACAATGTTTGCACGGTGAGTACGGGCGTTGTCATCCATAAACACAAATTCAGCACCCATAGCGCCCCGAAACAAACGTACATGTTGTTCCAGAATGACATCCCGATAGATGTGGCCTGTCATCGTTACACTCTGAACATGCAGGTCAGTTCTGGAACCAAGAATAATTCCTTCCCAAACGAGCCATCCTGCACCACCGTAACGGTGTCTTTCAATGGTGTTCTCTTGGTGGTAACGGGTACCTGGCGCTCTCCAGATGAATGTCCGGCGAGAATCAGACTCCAAACTAAACCTGGACTCGTCGGAAAACATCACACAAGACCACTGTTGCGGTGTCTACAATGCATGCTCTCTACTCCAGGTTAATCGCAGGCGACAGTGAGTTGCGGTAAGTGAAACACATCTGACAGGCGTACGAGCATATAGACCAATGTGCCCTAAGCGTCTGTACACGGTCTGCCTTGAAATTGTCGTACCGGTAGCTGAAGAGAGCTGACGAGACAGGTCTGATGCTGTACTCCGTCTGTTTCTTTTGGCAGTAACTGCCAACTGGCAGTAATTTACCAATACACACTCGTTACCGTGTGTAACTCTCGAGAAAAAAATGACAATAATTATTTACTAATTAACTACAATTCGTTTTACACTCGTTCCCACGTGCACTTTCTAGAAAAAATCACAAGTCCGCATGTTATCAGCGAAAATTTTTCCAAGTCCCCATTCCGAAACAAGTTAATTCTAAAATTCGATAACAGATGGTGGTGCTAAAATTAATTAATAATTAAATCAAATTAACTAAAATTCATTAAAAGCAACCATCCCAAAATTACGATTCGGACCAAGGATTCTGCGGAAAATTTTCTCTAAGTCCGATACCGAAACAAATTAATGCTAAAATTCAGTAATAGATGGCAGCACTAAAACCAATTAATTAATAATTAAATCAAATTAATTGAAATTCATTAAAAGCAACCATCCCAAAGTTACAAGTGCAGAAAAAATTTGAAAGTCCCTTAACGAAACTAGAATAGATTTCAAACTTTAGCGGTAGTAACTCAAGGCCCAATAGCCTCATCGGTAAAGCTTCGGAGTCCGAACCGAAAGGTCTGGGGATCGAAACTCAATACCGGCAAGTGAGAAAAAAAAATAATTTTTAAAAATAAATCCAAGTCCATAAATTAATTCTAAAATTGAGTAATAGCACTAATATTAATTAAATAAAATTAACTAAAATTTCATAAATTAAATAAATTCATTAAATTCAGTTCCAAATTCTAAGTCCCAAGCTAAAAAGGTTAGTTCCTAAACATAACACTAGATGGCAGCACTGAAATTTCAAAAACCCGTTGCCATTCCCTTAAAAGAAAATCGGTGTTGCCACCCTGTAAAAAATACCCTCGTAACCTTTCACGAAAAGAAAACGAAACTAATAGCAGAAATCCCATCCAGGAAGTAAACAACTCAACATCCAGCAAAACAACTCAACTCCACACATGACGTCACTTGACCAAGCCCCCTCATCCATCAATGTCAATAGGCCACGCCCCCTCAGCCATCAATGTCAATAGGCCACGCCCCTTCTATTGTTCCGGCCATATCCCCCCCCCCATACTACTTACGATTAAACTAAACGCAATTGGAAAATCATCATTTACCAAGACATGAGATTCATATATTTACAAAAACGTTAAAAAATTTCTAACATACGTATTAAATAAGATATACATGCGTATACTAAAAAATAATGAAACAAAAACATACTTACTTGAATCATTGCAAAAATACATCCTCACTGCATTTTCGTAATGTGAATGTATAAACCTTTAAACTATTTAAAATTAGTACAAGCGAACGACAAACATGTTTTCTAACCACCCCAGACAACGTACAAATGACTTATTTCATGTAAAAATGGTCTTACCTGACGATAAAACCGGTTCTGTGTAACCTTGAAATCACCTCTAGATAAGAGATGACGTGGATGATCCTGACCCCGGCCTATGTATTTAAAAATTTCCGTGTATACTATATCCATTAATTGTTGTTTAGCCTCATCATAATTACAATGGGGTTCACGGTTACATTTTTGTGGCTTTAATTTTAAAATTAAATGATGTAGGGTCGTCGTATATATCGTTTTTAGAATGCATTCCAATATTTCCTTTCTCATTTCACAAAGTTTTTTTACTTGATCACTTAAAAGTATCAAGGAAATTGGATTTAACGTAAATGAATCGCCGTTTTTGTAAATTTGTTGTAAGATACATTTTCCATCATCATTAAATACAGATAATTGATTATTACAAATAAAAGAGCTATCTTATGACATATATTAAAATCTAATAGTTTTACAATAAATTCGATCCATGTGGAAGGGTTCATCACGACTCCCTGACCGGTTGGTATATAGTCTAATTGGGCGTTTTGGATAAATTGTCTAATACGAATCTTCAAGTCAGTTTTTTCATCGTGCAGCGAAACGTAGATAAGTCTTTCTAAATGCCATGTACCATTTACAGAAGCATATAAGCTATGGTAAAGATTGTCCATCCAATCGTCCAACTTTACCCTTTTCGGGGAAGGCTCATAAATGTCATTTTGGCAAATGTTAGGTTAATGTGTGCGTCTGTCACATGAGGTTCAGAAGGAATACCATGCGTTAAAAGTTTGTTGGTTGGCGGATATATCTTACACATTGAACCATGGTCTAATTTAATGGTAGTGGTTTCACAGTTCGGTAGTTTAAAATCTAAAGTTCGTTTAGATCCAAAACTTACAATGCATACACATGATGGTAAGTCCAGAGAAAAATCTTCGTAATTACAGTCTCCAATTTCAGATTGTCCGTCAGAACATACGTTCACTTGTACCAAATTAAATTCATAATTTGTTGCTTTCTGTAGATCTTCGCGTAGTTTTTGCAAAATGGGTAACCAAGAGAAAACAGAGACCGTCGCTCCAGAGAAACTGTAATGCCTCCCATCATCTGCGAAAGCAATTACTTTCCGTGCCGAAGTAGTATCCTTTTCGCCAATTTTCAAAGGTTTTGCATCAAAAGGCAATTGCAATAATTCTTGCAGTAACACATCAGCATCACTTTGAGTATAAAACTCAGGAGTGTATTCAATGTTAACGTTATTTTCGATCCATTCAGACAAAGACATTTTTAAAAACTACAACGCAACACAACTTAACGGCAGGTAACCGCAGCGTAAAATGGTTTAGAATATGCGTTCAAAGTTCCCTGATAGCGTATCAAACATACATACAAGCCTTCTTTCCGATTGGTTCAAAGATATCATGTGATTATCCAAGCGCCCTCTACCTTAAAACATGCCCAAACATGTAGATATTGCATCATACATTCTACAACCAATCAGAAAGCGTACACGTCATCTCTTATCTAGAGGTGATTTCAAGGTTACACAGAACCGGTTTTATCGTCAGGTAAGACCATTTTTACATGAAATAAGTCATTTGCACGTAGTCTGGGGTGGTTAGAAAACATGTTTTTCGTTCGCTTGTACTAATTTTAAATAGTTTAAAGGTTTATACATTCACATTACGAAAATGCAGTGAGGATGTATTTTTGCAATGATTCAAGTAAGTATGTTTTTGTTTCATTATTTTTTAGTATACGCATGTATATCTTATTTAATACGTATGTTAGAAATTTTTTAACGTTTTTGTAAATATATGAATCTCATGTCTTGGTAAATGATGATTTTCCAATTGCGTTTAGTATTGCGTTTAGTATATCCAATTGCGTCATATACATTGAGTTGTAGTGTAGTGCACATATCGTGTTAGTTATTCCTTTTAGTATTTTGTTTAGTAAAACTTATAAAATTTATTTGTTACTTTTAATATGTTATGTACTTTGTTAATACATGATTTAGAAAAAAGTTACTCATTAGTTAGTAAAAGTACGTTTGTGGTATAATCATTGCGCACATACCTTATAAAACCTAAAAATATATAGCAACAAGATCCGATAACACTATTTGCATCAAAATAATATTTTTTTTTCTAAGTTAAATGTATATTACTAACGTTTTATGAAACTTGATTTTACAAAATTAGGAACTTTCATACTTTACAAGAATGAATTTCCTGTTTTAACATTTTACTGATATGCGCGATTCAGTTTATGTATCGCTTTAGAATACACACATACATACATACATAGATACATACATGCACACATGCACACACGCATACACACACACAAGTTTTCATAACGCTTGTTAACTTTTTCGTGTAAAACCAATTTTTATTTTGCTTAGATATTCTATTTTCATGTAAAATGTTTTTAATAACTATCAATAGAATGAAACATTTGTTAAGATTGGATTTCACTATACGTTTTCTGAAACATTAAGGTTATAGTGGATTAAGATAATGTACTTTTTGTAGATATAAATTTTATTTTGAGAAACATACTGCTCTATTGTACTTAAATTGAATTCTTATACCTCAAAACGCATACGTATCTGGGTAAATGCTACTTTGGTACCTAAAATATAGGCATTCCTATTATTGAATTGTTAGATTATTACTTTTTAACTATAATATCATACAATTGTTATGTAGATAAAAGTTTAAAATGTCCTCTTAATCCCTAAAATTTATCCTTTGTTACAAGAAAAACTTACATCTAAACCGTTAAATATTTCAAGAAGTGTTATTTCATTGGTATTAGGTATTTAGTTTAACAACAGTATGCCTATTTTTATCTTATGTCAGTAAAAAACGTAATTTAATCTGGATGATGCCAAAAGAAGTGTATGAAATAGCCAGCTGATTTGGGAATCAGAAGTAAAATATTTTAAATTTTTACTCTGTTTTCCTGATCTGCTAGCGTTATTCAAGAAACGCAGTAGAAAATTCAGCAAGGTGGGCTTTCAAGTAAGTAAGACCTTCTTATTTTCCGATAACTTTATTTCTTTTACAGCCTGGTAGTTAGATCTAAAACTGCAATTGTATTTACGCGCTTGTAACTTATTTTATCCTAATGTTCTAAACGCATAACCACAAAACCGCGATTTCCAATCTGTTAGTTTAAAACCACATTTTATTTTCAATACTGCAGGATTTTTAAAATCTATCAATAGTAATACCCGCATAAAACTTTTAATGGTATATCCAATACCATATTATCACTAAAAAATTCGCAAAGTCTCCTTATCCTAACATTAAACGCAATTATTTTTACTATTCTGTAAAAAGTTTGCATAAAACATGACATTCAACGAAATAAAACCTAACTTTAATTTTTATCCTCAATACTATACGATTTTAAAATTTATCAATGCTAATACTCGCTTAAAAGATATAGCCAACACCATATTATCACTAAAAAATTCGCAAAGTCCCCTTATCCTAACACTAAACATAATTATTTTTACTATTCTGTAAAAAGTTTGCAAAAAACATATCATTCAACTAAATAAAACCTAACTTTAATTTTTATCCTCAATACTGTAAGATTTTAAAAGTTCATGAATACTAATACTTGCTTAAAAGGTTTAATGATATAGCCAATACCATTTTATGTCTAAAAATTCGCAAAGTCTCCTAATCCTAACATTAAACATAATTATTTCCACAATTCTGTAAAAGATTTGCATGGTAGGACCGGTTGTAGGATAAAACTTAATATTTTTACACTTATAAGAAGCATATATCTTTAGCATATCTGTTAAATCAACGGGCGTGCCGTGAAGTTAACTTTTAGGGGAAAACCATACAGTAGATTTCGTTTTCGCCAAAATATTTTTCAAGGTTTCATTATTAAACAGAATTTTACCTTAAGGATTAAAAAAAAAAAAATCTAAAACGCATTTATCTTTAACATACACCAAAATTTAACTCTTTCTACTTATCTAAAAAATCTAAAGCTAAAAGAATGGTTATCACCTTTACTATCTTATCTACCCAACACCCCATAAATCCGCAAAATTTTTTCGAAGTTCTCTTATCGATCACTTGTGAAAAAAAAAAAAAAAAATCTCCCCTCTAACGATTGCGCAATGAACTGTCTGGTGTTGCGGCGAGCTGCGGTGGCTGCAAGCTGCGGCTGCGGATTGATGCAGAACTGTTAAAACACATCTACTAATAAATAAAACACGTTATAGTTGATAATTTAAAATACTGCTATGCTACTTTTCAATTAGATGCCTCTCCATTAATTTTTGGCGATAGAACCATACACAAATAACTATTTCCCATTTTGATTGCTGTTAAATCAGTGCTTAGAGTGATTCTCTGAAAAAAAAAAAAAAAAAAAATCTCGCAAAATGGCGTATGCGGATTCCTTCTTTAGTACCTTTCTTAGAAAAGTTGGCGATAAATATTCAAATGTAGTGTAACTCCGTGCTTAATAGCGTGTGTTTTTTGCGTTTGTACTGCTAATTCAATGGCACGATTGAAATGACCAATGTTGCGAGCGGATGGATAGATAATTTTTTTAAATCCCGCCGAACAGGGTATAGTAAAATAGTAATTCTGTATAAATGCGAGAGTTTTTGGAGATGAACGAGAATGTTTTTAAGCCTGGTAAATATAGCTGGTATTGCCTATAAATTATTGCATTTACTGTGAAGTTAAATTTAGGATTCATTTTGGCTATTTTCCATCGACTATTGGCGTTAATTACGCCAATATGGCAGTTCTAGCAAGCACAAATAAATTTCATTTCATGTTCTATTTTTAATATTGCTACAGTTTCAGTAATTACGAAATCCGTTGTTGCCACTCAAGCTGTTAAATTTAACAATTAAGTGAAAACACTCATTTCTACAGTTCTTGGCTCGAAAAATGAAAACGCATTGGATATGACACAATTAGAACATTACCACAATCACCACGTCAATAACGCGAACCTATAACTTTGGTTATTTTTAACTAAATTCATTTTCAAGGTCTTTAAGAAATCCTGTATACTGTGTCAAAGCCTCATATCTTAATTCCGATTAGTTTGCAAGAAAATTGATTAATCAGTATAAACTGAAGCAATGTGTTTTATTTATTCCAATTTACCAAATGCGAGAATTTCTTTTCTTTTGAAACTTGGCGGCATTCCCCCAAGTTAAACCAATTTATATAATTTGGGGAAAATTCCGAAGATCGATAGCTTAGAATCGCCTTAATAATTAAGTACTATTTTTGCATGGAAAATTAAAGTTTAACGCCGTATTCTAATAAAACCTACACACAAAAACCTAAACCTATTTCGGTTCGCTCGCAGTAAATTGCGCCAAGCCTAAAACTGTGCAAATCTGTAGAACCTACTAGAGATGCTCATTTTTTTTAAGCCCGAGCTCGCCCGAGCCCGAGCAATATTATTTAAGTCGGAGCCCGAGCCCGAAATTTCAGCTAAAGATAAAAAAAATTCAATTACTGCATTGATAGAATACAATAAATTTTGCTGTTAATGCAAATTAACGACAAATATAGCTCTCAATGCACTTTCTAATTCTTTATATCCATGTTTATCAAATAATGTCCGATCTGATGACTAACTAAGCAATATAAGCCGCCTTTCTGAAATACCCAAAGAGCTTCACGCACCGTCTAGGCGTCCGTGCCACTACTTCTTTCTTTTTTTTTTTATAAGTACGTTTATTTTCCTCATGAATCACTTTTTAAAATCTGTTTCAAGGAGTATGTTCAATAAATGAGAAATTTTTCACGAGCCCGAGCCCAAACGCAATTGGGAATTACAGAGCCCGAGCCCGGTTCGGGCCCGGACTCGGGCTGAGCCCGTCTCATCTCTAGAACCTACTACTCTCTCAAATTCGCTATATCAGCCATTTTATTTTTCGCCAAACTAAAAAAAAAAAAAAAAAATACGTATTAGTCTCAGAAATCTCCAAGTCCTTATTCTTTTACGCATAACAAATATTGCATTCCTGCCCTAATTTCCCACGCAGACGATATTTTAATTAAAAAATAACCTAGCAAATATTCTAAACAGAAAAAAATGATTATTCTTTTATTTTTATTTCAAGAATCTAAATCTTTTAATAAATTCCCCAAACATGGCAACCTCGATGCTTATTTCTCACTTTTTCACTACAGGGGTTACAACTGCGGAATTACGGAGAGCAACAATTAGTGTTTTTGACGGGGTTTTTTATCAATATCTCCTAAACTAATTCGAATTTCGAAATTTAAATTAGCGGAAGACCTTCCTCGGAATTTTCCGAATCCCTGAACACCTCGGTCGAAACTCAACTCCCAGCTGTTTCGGAGGAGATGATGCAACACACAGACAGACAGACGCGCACAGATTTTAATAGTATAGACTAGCGGCTACCCGCGACTTCGTCCGCGTCGGCTTTAGAATTAGGTTCCATGCTTAGAGAAACGAAGCATGTGTGAATAACAAATATGTTTGCGACTAAAGAAACTGCATTTAAATATTATTTGCTTTTTACTTATTTTAAATGAAGTACTAACTGCTTGCCCGTTCTCCGCACGGTGGGAAACGAATATTTTCTTCACACATATAATTCCAATTAAACCCAGTAATACGGAATCTCAAAACGTAAAAAGAATACTTAAATCGTGACTAAAAGTTGACGTCATGAGTGCAAATCTGAGATGATTGCAACCTGATGACACAAAAACTTCGTCAGTGTCACTGGCGATCAAAAAAGAAGATCTTTACGCTATGCAAATGAAACTTCTCTCTTTCGAAAAATGCCTGATTTCTACATCATATAATTTTGTTTTTTAAGCTTAATTATAGCATTTAATATATGCCAGATGAATAAATTACATGATGTTGACAACTATTTTATTTTATCTTGCATTTCCTAAAGCGTGGACAATGCATTAGCGCAGTTATTTTGCAGATGACTTTATTGAATTTCACCTAAATTAACAAAACCTACATGAAATAATAGATGCACCACGTACGTTATAAGCCAAAATTGCACACAATTTTCGTGAAAATCGTCACATTTCAAATGAAAACCTTTGTGTCGTAACTTCTGCGATAAAGTTTAACTCTTTAATGCAGTATCACACTTGTTACATAAAACTGACGATGGTCTCACTGTCAACTCGCACTAAATAAATAACTACTTTCATGTTTTATTTTTAACTATTTACAGTAGACCCCTTCATAACACGGGTCTACAACACGAATTCGTAGAACACGGCGAAAAAATTGTGATCGTTTTCGTGTAACACGTTAAAAGAGACTCGTACAGCACGGTAAATTGAGACATATGTTCTGATATTATGACGCTTTAGCTCCTGTAATTAACATAACTTTTGAATGGCAATACCAAACATCATTGTATTTCTACGGTTTGCAAATAAGTTTTGCCGCGATAATCCCGCGCAATCCGCACTCCAGGTGGAGTATAGCACAGGACCCGTACAACACAGATTCCTATAACCCGGAACATATCTACCGTGTTATAGTTAATCTACTGTAGTTGCATAGTGTCAAATTCAAAAGAAAATTCTAGGTTGCCGAATTTAGTAATATTTCATCTCACCTTGATGGCAAATATCCGAACTGTATCAAAAGTAAACTTTACAAAATTTTTAATTCTGTATAACCCTCGAAAAAACTTCGGTGTTTATCATCTACGACGGTTTTTCATGACGTGACAACTTATGCTTGCGTGCAGTGGCGTTGCCAAGGAGGGGATAGGGGGTCACAACCCCCCATGAGGAGTTTTTTGCATACAAAATGTATATTCTTCACTCCCTTATCACACGAGCTGCAGTAGTCGCAACACCCCCATGAAAAATTTCTGCCTACGTCACTGCTAGCGCATAATTGATGATTTTTCTTTTCATGTATCAGTGATCAATATACTTCAGGATGAGAATCTCCATTGAAAAAAAATTTTCAAAAAAATCTGACCCCAGAAAACTCTGATTAACACAGTGGGGTTACCATGGGCCCGACCCAGAAAAAAATTTCGGGGGGGGGGGGTGTACAGAAATTAAATTTATAAATTCATAAAAGATGAAAAAGGCCCAATTTTTCACACAAACGCTTCACTATTATTGTTTTGTTAACAAAATTTTAGATTTCGGGGGGGGGGACCACTAGTCCCCCCCGGGTACGGCCTGGGGGTTACACAAATACGCGCCGGACATACGCTCTTGTTTATGTCCGGAGGAGCATGTACATTAGTGCTTGTGTATTCTGTAGTGATCGTGATAATCTGCCAGCAAGGCAGCAAAAATTGACATAAAAATGGCACCCACACGCGAAGGAAATAAAATTAAAGGTATATAGAATTACATGAAAACTTCGATTATTTTTAAAGTGCATGCCTCTTACAGTTCTATTTGTTTCACATTTGATGCGTTTTCACTTTTACGAGTCTTAAAAGCTGTAGAAATGAGTGGTTTCACTTAATTGTTAAATTTAATAACTTAAGTGGCAACAATGGATTCCGTTGCTACGGAAACTATAAAAATGGAACATGAAATGAGTTATTTATGTTTACTTTGCTAGAACTGCCATATTGGTGTCAATAACGCCACCAGTCGATGCCAAATAGCTCAAATCACAAATTAAACTTGACACTAAAGGCAATTCGCAATACCCTGTTTGGCGGAATTAAAAAAAAAAAATATCTATGCATACGCTAGTGACATCGGCTCATCTCAATTGTGGAATGGAATTAATAATATGTACAGAGTTGCACTACATTTCAATATTTTTCGCCAACTTTGCTAAGAAATGTACTAAAGTAGGAATCAACATACATTTCAATTCGTAAACAAAAAATATATTAGACAGTATTAATTTCGCCTTTCTAACAGCTTTTAGTAAAAGAAACTTCCGTAGCGCTGCTTTAACAAATAAGAATCAATTATTTATTACACAGTACTTCGATCGCCAAATGCCAACATACACCATTTTGCGAGATTTTTTGTTTTCAGGGAATCATTCGAAGCATTGATTTAACAGCAATCAAAATGGGGAAATAGTTATCTATCATTTATATGGTCGATCGCCAAAATTTAATGCAGGCATATTATTGATAAGTAGCAGTTATTTAAATTATTGTTAACTATAACGGGTTTTAATCACCGTTAACTACCATGTACAAAATGAGAGAATTTCAATTTTCTGAAATTTGGCGGAATTCCTCTAACTTAAATCAGTTTACTTAATTTGGTGAAAATTCTATAGATCGTTTAAAATCGCCTTAATAACTGCATTATTTCTGTATGAAAAATCGAAGTATAGCGCCGTAAAATTTATACTTGTTATTAAAAATGCTATTTCGTTACGCTCTCAGTAATTTGCGCCAAGCCCAAAACTGTACAAATCGGTAGAACCTATTACTTTCTCAAAATCGCCAAATGAGCCATTTTTTTTTCGGCCAAACTAAAAAATATACATATTAGTCTCGGAAATCTCTCAATCCCTTATTCTTTTACACATAAAAAACATTGAATTTCAGCTCTGATTTAACATGAACGCAATATTTTAATTAAAAAATAACTTTATAAATAGTCTAACAGAAAAAATCATTATTCTTTTATTTTTACTGCAGGAGTCTAAATAATTTAATAAAATAGCCAAACATGGCAACCTCGATGCTTATTTCTCACTTTTTTGACTACAGGGGTTACAATCACGGAATTGCGGAGAGCAAAAATTAGCGTTTTTGATGGGGTTTTTTATTAATATCTCCTAAACTAATTCGAATTTCAAAATTTAAATTAGCGGAGGTTCTTTCTCGAAATTTTCTGAATTCGTGGATACCTCGTTCGAAACTCAACTCCCAGCCGTTTAGGAGGAGATGATGTTATACACACACACACACACACACACACACACACACACACACACACACACAGAGAGAGAGAGAGAGACAGACGCGCACAGATTTTAATAGTATAGGCTAGCTGCTTACCCGTTCTCCGCACGGTAGGAAAAGAACATTTTCCTTACACATATAATTCGAATTAAACCCATTGATGCGGAATCTATAAAAGTAAAAAATTATTTAAATCGTGATGAAAAGTTGACGTCATGAGTGCAAATCTGAGATGACTGCAACATGATGGCACAAAAACTACGTCAGTGTCACGGGCGATCAAAAAAGAAGCAGCCTCTCTGGCCCAGGCTTTTTCTCGGTGGATCCGGTATCGTAGAACTGCTCCTATAAGTTGCACACGACGCTGGGCGTTAAATTGAACTCTCTACAAATCTGGAGACTATCCTGCTTCTAGTCTCCACACATGGGATCTAGGTCAAGGGGTAGGGGTGTCCTCTGTGGGGGTCTTTCTAAGGGGTCCTAACCGGTATTTACGCTACGTTTTGGAGGAAACCAGGCATATATGTTTCTTAACATATGCATGTTGCTAGTACAGTTTTATTTTCCGAACGGAATACAGGAAAAATCCGAACGGTCAGGTCGGCGGACGCGACCTGTTTCGAACCAGAAACCTTCCGTCTCGACCAGTGGCCAGAGCGCTAGGCGCTCGGCCACTATTCGGACTAAGTCATTGCTAGGGGAATATTATAAGCAATTAGTACCTTTGTTGTACACATAATTGCAATGTCATTCTCGTATTATTATTACTTATATCTCGTATTATTTGATTTATTTTTGATTTTCATTTCATATTCCTGACTTTTCAGACTCTCTTTTTTTTTGTGCATGCGCATATTCAATTATCATACTCCATTAACGTTACTGAATTAAGTAGTTCTTATCGCCACTTCTACACCAAAGACGTCAATCTGCATTTTCCTCGTTTCAAGAAAAACGCTTACAAAGTATAGTTGATAATTTAAAATATTGCTATGCTGCTTTTCAATTAGATGCTTGCATTAATTTTTGGTTATCGAACCATACACAAATAACTATTTCCCATTTTGATTGCTTTTAAATCAGTGCTTAGAATGATTCTCTGAAAAAAAGAAAATTCTTGCAAAATGGCGTATGCGGATTCCTTCTTTAGTACCTTTCTCAGAAAAGTTGGCGATAAATATTCAAATGTAGTGTAACTCCGTGTTTAATAGCGTGTGTTTTTTGCGCTTGTACTGCTAATTCTATGACACGATTGAGATGAGCCAATGTTACGAGCGGATAGATAGATAATTTTTTTTTTTAAATCCGGCCAAACAGGGTATAGTAAAATAGGAATCTATGTATATTAAATACGCTAAGCAAAACCTTACTGTCCCTTTTGCAGCGCACTGCGCGAACAGATGACCGTGAAATTGGGCACAGTTAATGTTCGTATGGAATTGTTTGTGCGAATGTTCAAATTTTTGTGTAGTATGCTAATGCACCGTAAAAAATTAGAGAAGTAATTTGGCACGCAGTATTTCGCACCAAGTCGGCCGATGGTTCCATTGTTGTGTCAATTTTGAAATAACAACACTTAGTTTCAGCAGTACTATAGGGTTATACTATTGCAGCAAAATTTGCACATCTATATAAATACGCTAAGCAAAACCTTAGTGTCCCTTTTGCAGCGCACTGCGCGAACGGATGACCGTGAAATTGGGCACAGTTAAAGTTCGTATGGAATTGTTTGTGCGAATGTTAAAATTTTTGTGTAGTATGCTAATGCGCTGTAAAAAATTAGAGAAGTAATTTCACGCAGTATTTCGTGCCAAGTCGGCCGATGGTTCCATTGTTGTGTCAATTTTGAAATAACAACACTTAGTTTCAGCAGTACTATAGGGTTATACTATAACAACAAAATTTGCAAAAAGTGGAATTATTCCCCAGTTTGGCGATACGCCAATGACTAAAATGTGCTTTTGCAATGTGCTTGGCGACTTTTGTAGACGGCGATAATTGCGCGAATTGTTGTAAATTCCATGTTTAAAACCAGTGGAAAAACCTTAAAGGAGAGAATAATATTTACTATTAGTTCCGGTTCCGGGAAGGTCGGTATCTAAGAGACGCTGCGCAGAAACGCGCCAATTCGACAATTTCTTCATAACCTCCCGCCAGGCAGTATACTAAAGCAAATTTTCTCCAAAAATATTATTGAAGAAATACCTCAGCAATTAAGAGGGAGTGAAAATAATATTATTAATGAAGTGTATGGAAATATTTCCGAAAACATACTCTCAGATAACATATTGAAGTCAGTTATAATAAAACCTAAAAATGATGATTGAACTTTTATTAATGTTAATAATCAAATATCAGGCGCGGATCCAAGGTTACGGCGGTGGGGGCGATCGCCTACTCCTGGACGAAGTGCAAAAATCTGTTATAATCTGCTAAAATATATTATGAAAGTATAATGAAAATTATGTAGCCTTTTTCTAAGAGGTGTATTGCGGGTACTACTCCCTGTCCTTTTTAATCATCGCTCATATATAGATTTTATCAATAATCGTAAATAATTTTATTTACGATTTTATCAATAATTTTATCAATATCGTAAAATAATTAATTACATTAATCGGTATAATTGATTATATTAATTAATTATAAAATGATATTGCGTATTCTACCCTCCTGTTTCAGGTACAAAATCGCCCCCATCTTGAGTAATTTCTAGATCCTGTCGAATATCTGATGAATAGAGAACATATCAACGTAGCTACGTTAAAATAATTTGCTATGATGACAGTGAAATCATTATCTATCCAGTAGAGTTTTTAAATTCCTTGACTGTGAGTGGTTTGATTTTTCTTTTCTTTTCTTTTCGGTTAGCCGGGAGCAAGTGAAAAATTGCCAAATAATTGTGATCTGCGCGAAATTCTTACAAACCTAAAGCGATTTCCAGTACATAGTTGTTTATCCCTTTCCATATTTTGGAAGTTTAATTTGATTTCGTATTTTTATTCAATTCCACACGTTTTCAGAAATTCCCCATTATGTAACCATCAAGCATACAAATTTCTTTTTAGTATATTGACATTTTTTTATTTTTTTAATTCTATCTAAATACTATTTTGTATACGGATTAAAATTTCCACCTTTTTTGGGGGGAAAAGACAGTGTTTCAGAAGTAGTCTTTAAACGTTTCCCAGAAAAAAAAAAAAAAAAAAACCAGTTGCCGGGATTTGCACTTGGCTAAAAAAAAAAAAAACAGAGTTTGCCACCACATAAGTTAGTAAATTGCATCATTATACTAATAAGAAACTTAAATACAAAGGAAGCATTAGTCCATGGAACAGGAATGCGCATCAAGTTTATACATCGTAATGCTATCGATTGCGAAGTTTGAACTGGAACCGCAGGCAATGAAAAAATTTTAATTCCACTTAGAAAATATTCTGGTACTATTTTACCATATCCTTTCAAAAAAACTCAATTTCCAAATATACCTGCATTTGCGATGATAGTAAATAAATCTCAAGGACAATCATTCGAAAAAAGGACAAATTTATTGAGGCAGCAAGGTTTCATACATGGTCAGCGGTACGCCTCAGCAAGTAGACTTGAATCATTAGACTTTTGAAGATTTTATAACTCCATACATAATATGTCTTTCGCCGAGGATAGTTCCAGGTTCAATTTTTGGAGGGGGCCACTAGACTTTTTAGAGTAGCTTAAATTGTTCAAAATGCAAACTGAATGCGTGAAATCCAGGGTCGGTAGAGGGAGATGACTCTATGACCCATTAGCTGGAGCTGCCTTTGTATTTAGCAAAATATGATAGAGTTTTTACAAAAACACCGTCTTCACAGAAAAGTGTGGTGGTTGTAAAGTGAAATTGTACAAAAGTGGTCACTTTATCAGGTTCCAATGTATACGGAATGGTGAGACAGTCTTTGATAGAATAACTTTATTCACACTCAAATTTAAAAAAAATAATGCTTTATGGTCGAATTTCGACCACTGGCAGACAACTAGTTCTGTATAAATACGACAGTTTTGAGATGAACGAAAATGTTTCTAAGCCTGGTAAATATAGCTGGTATTGCCTATAAATTATTGCATTTACTGAAGTTAAATTTAGGATTCATTTTGGCTATTTGCCATCGACTATCGGCGTTAATTACGACAATATGGCAGTTCTAGGAAGCATAAATAAATTTCATTTCATGTTCTATTTTTAATATTTCTACAGTTTCCGTAGTTACGAAATCCGCTGTTGCCACTCAAGCTGTTAAATTGAACAATTAAGTGAAAACACTCATTTCTATAGCTCTTGACTCCAATGAAAACGTATTGGATATGACACAATTAGAACATTGCCGCAATCACCACGTCAATAACGCGAACCTGTAACTTTGGTTATTTTTAACTAAATTCAATTTCAAGGGCTAGAAGAAATCCTGTATACTATGTCAAAACCTCATACTTAATTCCGATTAGTTTGCAAGAAAACTGATTAATCAGTATAAACTGAAGCAATGAAACTTTGTAAGCGTTTTTCTTGAAACGAGGAAAATGCAGATTGACGCCTTTGGTGTAGAAGTGACGATAAGGAGAACTACTTAATTCAGTAACGTTAGTGGGGAATGATAATTGAATATGCCCATGCACAAAGACCCAAAAATCAAGAGAGTATGAAAAGTTAGGATTATGAAATGAAAATCAAAAATAAATCAAATAATACGAGATATAAGTAATCATAATACGAGAATGACATTGCAATCATGTGTACAACAAAGGTCCCAATTGCTTATAATATTGCCCTAGCAATGACTTTGTCCGACCAGTGGCCGAGCGCTTAGCGCTCTGAACTGGGAGACGGAAGGTTTCTGGTTCAAAGCAGGTCGCGTCCGCCGACCTAACCGTTCGGAGTTTTCCTGTATTCCGTTCGGAAAATAAAACTGTACTCGCAACATGCATATGTTAGGAAACATATATGGCTGCCCTAATAGCACAGATGGTCACAAAAGAGTCGCTGTGACGTCACAGAGGGTCACCACAATTGTCACAGGACTGTCACATACGTTACAGGACATCACAAAAAATTACTCACATTGTGACTTGTGAGTGATGTGACTCTACTGTGTGGTGGTCACTGTGAAGTTTATTTGTGACCAGTCACCAGGTGACGTCGCCGTGAAGTCACCATGTGACTAGTATGTGATCGATCGCTAAGTGACTTTGTGAAGTCACCATGTGACTAGTATGTGATTGGTCGCTCAGTGACTCCACTGTGAAGTCACTGTGTGACTATTTTGTGACTACTGTTTTTTTGGACTTCAAAATGACGTCACACTAGGCGCTTTTGCGACTTTGGAAAGACTCATTTTTTCTAATATTTTGTGGCAATTTCTTTCGTGAAACATTTAATAAATAAATCCGAAAATAGTAATTCAATAAAATCTCGCAGTTATCTAGTAATGGAATTTAGTTTAATTTATTAATTTTTAAATTATTTCGTTTAAACAAGACAATATTATTTATAAAAAAATATTATTCTTAAAAATATTAGAGAGTTCTAATCACAATGGTGAAAACTAAGTATCTGTGAGTAAAATTAACAATTTCTTTCATATCCCCATGGCACATATGTTTCGATAACGTATGTAGGTTTAAATTTCGGATTGAGGGGGGGGAGACTATCCGGTATTTTCAACCTTATTGTCACTAGAGTAAATACAAATGTCTCAAAATTGCTGTTTTTTAATAATTGCTTTAAGTTTTCTGATCCCCCCCTTTAATTACGTCTCTGGTATCTTTGAAAGTTCCACTACGAAAAATTTGAGGTAAAACTATGGGTCTAAGTCAAAAATACTGATTTATTTTATCTAATGCATGTTTTTCCAATTAATTATATTTATTTTTATATGAAATCCCTTTTAGGCAAAATATAGCAAAAATATAAATCTTACCCTCATACCTTAATATATATCAAACCCCACATGTCGCACCATTACAAATTTATTTCAAATTTATTCCGAATAAAAAATTTCAATAAATCATTAGTTTTTTCGGATGAATGCTTAAATAAAACAGCACATTATCTCCTGAAAATAATTTATGTGGAAAAAGAAAGATTTCCAAGATTTTTTATTTATATTTATTAATTATGATATTTTTTATATTATTTATAAAATACTCACAGAATGTAAAATTTATTTATAAAATAAATATATATATTTATAAAATACTCACAGAAAAATTTTAAATTTCCAAAAGAAGCCGTCAGAACTAGCTTTTGCAGCAATTAGTTTACTTTTAAAGGATCCCGAGCAAGGTAATCACAGCGTTGCGGTAAGATGCTGGCCTACTAACCATTGGCTCGAGGGTTCGATTCTGGACCTGAACTTTTTCTTGCCTGAGAGTTTGGTGCTGCCATCTAATGTATATTTTCAGTAACTCTTTTTCCCCGAATTTTTTCGCTGTCGCAAAACTGTCCCATCGTGACTTCTCTGAACGGTCGCAATGTGAATACACAGCGAGAGGACATAGCGACTCTGGCGTGACTTTACTGCGGAGTCGCGGCGACTGTTTGTAACTCTGACAGTATTGTGTGGTCGCATTTCAGTCACAGGGGACTGTTGTGCTATTAGGGTGGTTTCCTCCAAAACGTAGCGTAAATACCAGTTAGGACCCCTTAGAAAGACCACCACGAAGGACACCCCCACCCCTTGACCTAGATTCCATGTATGGAGACTAGAAGCAGAATAGTCTCAGATTTGCAGAGAGTTCAATTTAACGCCCAGCGTCGTGTGCAACTTATAGGATCAGTTCTACGGTACCGGATCCGTCGAGAAAAAGCCTGGGCAAGGTCATCTAATAGGGCTATCATACTGAGAAAAATCCGACCAACTTTCCTTGCAAATCAAGTTTCCGACCGATTTTCTCCGCCGTTACCTTGACGACCGCGAACTCCAACTTTTTCCTTTCCGAAGGAAAAAATCAGAGTCGGACGAAATTTCGGCCAATCAGAGTACTTCTTCCTGCTACGTCATAAGCAATTTCGAGCAATGGTGACTACTACTATGTTCGAATCTTGGTTCAATGTCAGAATCACGTGTAAATAAAATTATGGCGCGTTCAAGTGGCCTTTGGAATTAGAGATTGCTGCCCATCCGATGCTGCCGATCCGATGTAAATTTACCAACGAACGATAAGTAAAATAAGAACCTGCACGCCAAATCAGCGATGCGATGACTATTAGGTGTCGGAGAGAGTTTGTTTACTTTTGCAACCCTTAAGGATAACCACGCCTCCAAGTCCGTCGGTAAAGTTGGTCCAGCGCGAAGTTGCTCGGATTTTCCCTTTAGTGTGATAAGGCCATTAGACATGTGAAAACGTATTTGCGCACAAACATGACACAAAAACGTTTAACATATCTCCTAATTCTCAACATTCACCAATCTTACAGTGCAAAAATCAATTTAGACTATATCGTAAAAGAGTTTGTGTGTGAACTGCAGAAAGGAAATCTGTATTTTGTAATTAAATTTGTTAGAAAATTTTGCCAACTTCCAAATATAAAAATATCTTACTTCAGTTTTTTTTAATTGCAAATAATCTGTCGCCCCTCCCCACTTTCTAAAGCGCTGGCACTTCCCTGCTATAGAATCACCCTCCATTGATTATAGGTATGCATTAAAACAACCATTTTCATCGATTAAAAAAAAAAAAGCTGGTGTTAAATACAAGTAACAAAAACTTTGTAAATAACACAATCATTTTCATGTTAATTTATTCCCAATTTTTTTATTTTTCATAAAGCAGGACCTTGGCAGGACAGGAATGGAAAAGCAAGACATTATGGAGCTCTGTGGAGACAGCAGGACATATAGGTAAAAATCAGTACTGTCCCGCCGAAAGCAGGACGTCTGGTCACTTTATTCATGGCCTTTGGACAAAAATAAACTAATAGTGCCAGGAACTTATAGTGCCAGGAAAGAAAGAAAGAAAAAAAAAATATAAAAACGTCTCTTCACAAGCTGTACTACACTGAAACGAAAACCCCGTGTCTTTCATGAAATATTCTGATAAAAATCTTAAACATAGAACTGCATTTTGTTCAAAGGTTCTTGAAATGTGTCAGCTTCCAAAATATTCCCTTTTTTTTCCCTGGAATTTTAATATTGATACAGGTTTATTGTTCATTACAGTATTGATAGTACAGCTTGCGAAGAGCAAGTTTATGCAGTCAATTTAAACACGGTGATTTTATCACTTTCGCATAAAAAATAGCTCTGGGTGGCTTTAGTGGAGTGGATAGAGTGGAGGCTTTTAATTAATATCAATTGCAGAGTTCTATCTAAGTGGGGAAAAGGACAGGGTGCAAAGGTTTTAAAAAAGAGCATCATTATTTTAATTGTGTGTGATTAAGGCAAACCTGCGCGAGGGGTATCTGCCTAAGATGAGGGATGCCTTAGCAGGAGGACTTTCTAAGGGGTATTAGGGGTAATCATTATTTTAAAAAGGCACTGTATTTGTTAAAAAGGGCACTAAACATCCTGATTAAAAACACACCTAATTTACAAACTATGAACTTTCTTTTACTTTACAAAACTAAGTAAAACAATTAATTAATTACCAGTCTTTATTAATACATTTTAAATCTATGTAATTTAAAAGAGATAATTGGTTTTGCAGTAACTTTGCTAATTTACTTATCTTATTAACACAATTTATAAATAGTTAAAGACAGTGCTATTTATTTAAAAGATTTTTAAATACGACTTTTTTCTCTGTATTCTAAAAAAAAGTAAGGGCTGCTGTCGTCGCCGCTGTCAAAAGCTTGTTCGCCTATCTCCTCCTAACCGCGGGGATTTGAGTTTCGACTAAGGTGCCCACAGATTCGAAAAATTCCGAGGAACCTGCAAAGCTGACTTAAATTTCGAAAATCGAATTATTTTATAAGATATTAATAAAAAACTGAAAAAATAAACATAATGGTTGCCAGATTTGGCATACAATCATTCATTCCTTTGCAACAAAGCGTTTCCAAGTATCTAGAATCGCGTGAAATTTACAAACATGAGTTAGAATTACGCCCATTTTACGCCAAAATAAAAACTATATGAAATAAGTAACTCAAAATGTGTTACACAAAGTTGACAATTTTCAAATAGTAAGTTCGCTTAGACAACAGGAGTTTAGAATTAGTGATTATTCATTTTTCCAAAACAAAATAACTAATATCTTGAAAATGAAAAATAATTAAGATGCAGATTATTTTAAAGCCGGTTCGGTCCAGCTGGATTATTTACTACCAGTAGAAATATTTGGCGGCGTTAACTATGCCATTATAGCAGTTATAGTACACTTTGGATATTTGCTAGCGCGACGAGATGGTATAATTCGTGGTGCTAAGTACGCCAATCTGCAAACTATTATGTAAATGAAAATATGGATAACAGTTTTCCGGTAACCTTAAATGAACAGTAATTATAGGTTGTGAGCATGTGTAAATCGCCAAATAATGAAAAGTCGCCATTGGTGGCAAACTATCCTATCTGTTCCATAGCTTTTATTAACTTTACATGTACGCAAGTCGCCAAATAATGAAAAATCGCCATGGGTGGCAAATTCGCAAGGTGTCCAATAGGTTTTACATTATTAAAAATACAGCTGAAACAGATGTTCTGATTTTATTATGCTTTAGCTCCTAATTAATATAACTTTTGAATGGCAACATTAAATATCATTGTGTTTCTGAGGAGTGCAAATATTTTTTCCAGCGATTATAAGCGGAGTCCGCACTCCAGGTGGAGTATAGCTCAGGACCCGTACAACACTGATTCCCATAACAAAATAACTTCCGTGTTATGAGGGGGAGGGGGTCTACTGTAGTGTGAAGTTTAAATTTTTATGTACCAATGAACATGCAAGAACCAAGCAATGTGTAGCTCAGTAACATTCTATCTGATCCAATCTTCGTGTTTTGTCTGTTGAAATTATGTCTTTTTTACGAATAAGCCTTATTAGGGGCCGAATGCCTCATACGAAAAGCGAGCGTAGCGAGTCTGAGGGCCTTCGTCCCTAGTCTTTATTAATAACAAAAACAATCACCCAAATATACCTAACAGGCAAGAGAATGTTTGATTGAGTAAACATTTTGCATACAACACCAATCTTAATAAAAGATTTATTTGATCTCCTTGTTAAGAATCATTAATAAAAATTTGACTTAATGAAGCCGGCATTTTTGTGCATGTAAACAGGGCCATTGTGAAGTCGGTAAAGTTTTAACACCCAGCTCATCATACTTCAGCTGGACGAAATTTGAAAATAGACAATAGCTAAATTTTTTTCAGGATTGGGTCATTCCATGTCAAATCAACAAGTTCCACAACCTGACCCCCTTAGAATTCAATGAAATTTGGTATATTTGTTGCATCTATAGAGAAATGAATAAATGTAAAATTTCTAGCCCTTATCTTTTTCAGTTTTTGAGATATTTAACTTTAAAATGTGTGAAATTCGTGAAATTTTAGGAATTCTTCAGTTACAAAATCAGCTCTAGTTTCTGTTCTAATTACATTAGATACTTGATTTAAGTTTCTATGGAAAGTACAGAAGTTGCCTTTTCATATGATATACTACATGAATACATTTTTCAAAAATTAAATTTCAAGTTCATCATACTTAATTTTAAAATTTCAAAAACTACATCTTCAATTAAAAAAAAAAGTATGTTATTCTTACACTTATTGTTGGTAATATCTGAAAATTTCATGCTGGGATCACCATGGGTTTTGGAGTAATAAATGTAAGAAAATTGAAAATTCCTAACTTTTCAATTTAATTAAGATTATAAACTAAAATTTTGCTTTTATTTTAAAGCAATGCTTTGAGAGTAGCTAAAGAATTTTAATAATGTTTTACACCACTTTTATTAGGCATCCTTTAAAAGATAGACGGTTGTCATTTACTTGCCCCCCCCCCCCCAAAAAAAAAAAACCCCATAAAAATACACATTTATATTTATTGAAACAATTTGCAGAAAAAAATATTTTGGACTGAACAAAGAATTTTGGAAAAGCTTTATAATACTTTAACTGGGGGTACTTCTAAAGGAAACGGGGGCTGTCAAATACTGACAGACCCTAGTTAGTTTCTTCGGTAACTTTAACTAATTAATGGGAGTACACACATGGCCAGCAACATGTGGTACATATGATTATTGTTATTCATTGTATACACATAATCATTCACAAGTAGTGTGGTGTCCAGTGTATTTTCTTTGGGAGTGGTGGCTGTGGTATGTTGGCCACATGTTTCTGTATTTCTGGTGGATGGAAAGCAAAGCTTAATACTGAATTTAGTGCACTCTTAGTTCATTCTTTCTAGAGTGAGGACACAGTGCTTTTCTCTTTTGCTTTGCTTAACCTGATTTTGAAGGAATAGTCCTTCTTAAAATGAGTTCTTGTGCTCATATGGTTTGTTCAGAGCCTTATTATCGCATGGGCAAATCGGGACTTTGTCCAGGGCCCCCAATATCAAATGTTGTTCTGAAATATTCTTTTTTATATCAAAATTTTATGAAAAATAAAACAAATATAATAGATGAGGACCCCCCGAATTCATCAATGCCCGGGGCACCAGTTGGTCATAATCAGGCTCTGGGTTTGTTGCAATCCATTTAATGAACAAGGTTGTTCAAGAAAAAAATTAAGGAATGTTTTACCTTGGATGATAGAGAAAAATCCTTTTCTATCTGAAAAGGACAAAATTTGTGATAGATGTCGCTAAAAGTTGATGAAGGAGCCTCCATTTGCTGAAGCAAGTACCAGCAAAATTTCTGCACAGGAGCAAGAAACTGATGTGCAAATTGAAGTGAGTGATTACCCAACAACAAAATCTCCCACTTATGAATGTGAAACGATAATTTCCTCTTTAACCCATTAAACGCCGCTATGAGAATCAGATAGAAATTTTTAAATGTATATACCTTTTTTACATACATTGCATGCCTCTATTATAGAACAGTTGAAATTTTTTTTTTTACTCAAAGCATTTAGGAAATATAGCATGTTCCCGTAGCGGGAGCTTTGGCGTGTTATGGGGATAAATGTCTTTCTCCATTTTGGATACAGCAATTCCTTTTTTTACGCAGATGCTGCTCAAAACTGTATATATAAAGTAATTATTTTTGTTGTTGATACTATAATGTACGAAATAACCAGCCTGTGAAGTGCCAAACATTTCTTTATTGTTGAACGGTAGCAAAATCAATCTGGAAATGCTATGACTTGGAGGGGAGGCCCAAAAAGGGCCAGGCACCGCGACCATGGGTCTATTGTATCATCCCCAAGTAATATGGAAAAGGCCCTACGAAAAGAGCCCAATAGCAGATGCGAACATCAGCATAGACCTAACAGACATTTTGTGACGCTCCCAGGGCTCAATGACATGGCGCCCAAGATGCTTAAACCTATAATCAGAGAAGTACTCACACTCACAGAGGATGTGTAAAGCAGTTTCCTCCTTAAGAAGACAACTCCGACAAGTGGGATCATCGACAACATTCATTATGTTAAGATGCCTTTTGAGGCAACAGTGCCCAGTTAACAGGCCAATAGCCCTACGGAGACTGGACCTGTTAGACACAGAAGTTCCCTGCATCTAACACCAGGAAAGCCAAGATTGATCTCTTTGGCCAGCCTCTGGCCATTACACTTAAGCCAGCTGGAATACTGAAGCTTGCTAAAGTGGCTAAACACAGTATCCCTGTAACATTTACTCGAGATATCGAGAACCGGTTCAGGTCCAACAAAAGAAGAACCAGAGCCCAACCTGGCAAGAGAATCCGCCATCTCATTACCAGGAATGCCAGAATGACCAGGAACCCAATACAGAGTAACTGGAAATGCTAACTAGTGGGAGGGCGCCAATGCTCCCGCTGTGGGAATAGGGTTGCCAGGTCTCCAAACCAAATAGCCGGACAGACCAGCCAGTTTGGCCGGACATTTGTGCAAAAAGGCCGGGCAGCCTACAATATTGAGGATTTTGTCTCAGTATTAATAGGTACGACAAAAAAATTGTATGTAAAATCAAGCTTTCTTGATTATTACCATGAATCTTGTTAAATTCTAATGAAATATGAATAACATCGAATGCCAAATCAGTTCAAGTACTTTATTACTAATCAGCCAAAGCCACCAGTAAAAAGCCTGAAAAAGCCGGACACCGTTAAGTTTGGCCGGACACGCAATCAAAAAGCCTAACTATGTCCGGCCTTATCCGGACGCCTGGCAACGCTATGTGGGAACATAAGCGTTCATAACATTCCTTTATAGGAATCTATTCATGCAGGATTTTAAGAATGTTGTTCTTCAAGATGTTGGTTTTAAATATGCATTGTACTTGAAACATTTAAGTGACCATTTATTTTATTATTATTATTTTTTTTTTTTTTTTTTTAGTTTTATATAAGACAGTCATAAAGACAAAATTTCACTTTTTTAAAAATTAGAAAAAAAACATTAAATTAAAATATATTGTTCCGATAAAAATATATAACACACCCTATCGTGTAAATGTTTATATAAAATGTGTATTTCGTAAATTGCGTTAAAATATTTTAAGAAAAAAAATATATAATAATTGTTCCCGTAATGGGAGCTTTGGCGCTTAATGGGTTAAATGAGAGCTTAAAAAATATAGAAGAAACTCCTATTAAAAGAAAAGGATTATCCGAAAGGAAGTACCCAAAGAGAAAATTCAAACAGATAAGTAAAGCTTTAAAACAAAAAGTTTTAAAGTTTTCTGAAAGTGATTGATCTACTGAAACAGCAGAATTGGAAATAATTGAGCAGTTGAAAGATAAATTTAGAAATACTAAGGATCGAAGTTTGAAAGTACAAATTTTAACTATTTTACCTAAAAGTTTGTCAGTGAAAAAAATTCAAGAGGAGTTTGGGGCTACTAATTACATGGTAAGAAAAGCCAAAAACCTGGTAAAAGAAAATGGTATACTTTCAACTCCAAATCCTAAACCTGGCAAAGCTCTTAGCCATGAAGATGTAAATATTGTGAAAGAATTTTATAATGATGATGAAATAAGCAGAATTATGCCAGGCAAGAAAGACTATGTGTCAATAATGATAATGATAAAAAGACTCATGTACAGAAAAGACTTGTGCTGTGCAATTTAAATGAAGCTTTTAAGCGGTTCAAAGATGAGCATCCAAACCTAAAAATTGGATTTTCAAAATTTGCTGAACTAAGACCAAAAAACTGTATTTTAGCTGGTGCAAGTGGGACACATACAGTTTGCGTTTGTCACATTCACCAGAATGTTAAATGGGTGTAATTTAAAGGAATTAACTAAAAAAGAAAATATTCAAATTGATTCCTACCAGACTTGCATAGCTTTATTGTTGTGCAATCCAGCACACCCGATTTGTTACCTAGGAGAATGTGAAAATTCTTATAAACTAGAAAAATTAAAAATATATCTAGAAAAACTGTTTGATGAAAACAGTGCAGAAACAATTATCTTCAAGCAATGGTTGAATGCAGATCGTTCAGTTCTTCAAACAATAACAAGTTCCACAGAAGAGTTTATAGAATCCTTAACTGATAAACTTTCTGGGCATATCCCACATTCATTTATAGCCAAACAACAGTCCTCATTTTACAATGACACACACACACACACAAAAAATCTTCAAGGTAACAAATACGTTGTAGTGTCTGATTTTTTAGAAAACTTCATTTGTGCTTCAAGACGAAGCTCAAGGATTCCACTGGAATAACTCCCAAGCAACAGTCCATCCATTTGTTATATGTTATAACAAAGGCAACACCATCGAAAACATAAATTTCGTAATTATTTCCGACTGCCTTTCCCATGATACCACTGCTGTTTATTTATTCCAGAAACAGCTTGTCAAATTCTTCAAAGACAAATTTGATGACCATCCGCAAAAATTGTACTACTTTTCCGATGGTGCAGCAGCACATTATAAAAACCATAAAAATTTCTTAAATTTATGCTAGCATGAAAAGGACTTTGGTATCCTTGCTGAATGGCACTGTTTTGTTACTGCCCCTGGGAAAGGAGTCTCTGGTGTAGGTGGTACTGTCAAAAGATTGGCAGCCCGAGCAAGTTTGCAACGTGTGTATAGTGATCAAATCATGACCCCAGACAGCACAGCAAACTTGCAGCAAGCTTGATTTATCAAGTCAATAAGCTTGAAAATTCCAGTCGTGTAAGCTTGATGCAAGCTTGAATCAAGTGTTCTAGTTTACACTTGCCGAGCTTGCATTAAGCTTGACATTTCAAGCTTAAAATTTTTTTCAAAAAAATTTTTTTTTTCTAAATACACGGGGCACCCGCTGGCAAACGCTCCCCACATACTTTATTTTTCCGCGCATTTTCCCCCTTTATGCTGTAATTTTAAGTTATTTTAATCTGTTTCCAGCGAGTGTCCGTGGCTAGAATAGAACCCGGGACCTTTCGATTAGTAGCCGAGCGCGTTATCCATTCAGCCACCAAAGCCTTGTGCAGCTATGCACTAAAGTTTGAAGTGAATTATTAAGCGGTTTTCTGGCCAGATTGATAAGTGGGCGATATGTTATTATTATTTTTTTTTCCATGGGATGCATCAAAATTAAAATAATTTTATGTGTGATTTAAAGACTCTACTAATAGGGAAATAAACATAATATAAACTTAAGAGCAACACATGTTTTAAAACTTTCGCAACACTCATGAGCAATACTGCCGCTGGCCAAAATCGAGACAAACGACTGATTTTGAAATCAATTTCGTAGTATAAGTGTATTTTATTTTGAAGAATTTCCATATTTGGAAATATAGAATGGGTTTACTTACTTAACACAAATTTTGTGTTAAGTAATCTGAAATCAAAGAAACAGATAGTTAAACGTTACTTCGAAATGCTATATCACAGTTACTAACATAACATGTATGGAATACAAAGACTTTAGTCATTTTTGTAAATATTTCTTATAATAACAAATAATTGAAAAATTTTGCTATTTTTTAACGCTAAAAATTATCTTTACAAATGTGGTTAGTTATTTTCCTACATATATTGGTATGCTATATCGATATAGAGCATTTCGAAGAATTAAAAATAAGTTTAAATTAATTTATACAAATGTAAATTTGAATTATTTTCATTGTTCATACTTTATAATTAAAAAATTATTTAACTTCTGAATTTTTTTTATCCTTTGTAATTTTATTTTAAAATTACAAAAGTGTAAGATATAAGATTTTTGGGCCCTAAAATCTGTAGGCCCTGGGCAGTTGCCCCGTTTGCCTTGCCGGTAATATGGCACTGGTAATAAAAAACCCATCCCCGTTAAAACACATCTTTTACGAACTTTCAACAAATTTGAGGACGCTAGACAATTAATAGACCATTCTCTTTCACAGATGGCGCCATCACCGCACTTTGCAAGTCAAAATCCAGCTTAAGCCAACCTTGCACTGCCAAGCCAAATCTCAAGCTTGATTTAAGCTTATGTGCTGTCTGGGACACCTCGTCAACTCTACGACTGGGCAAATCTAATCATATTACTGGGATTGAATTTACTTACGTAAAATCCCAGCAGCATGCAGAAGACAAATTTTTGCAAAAACGTTTTGCCGCTTCCTGCACAGTACTAGGAACACAAAAATTCCATGCATTCATACCTAACGTGACCATTTATTTCTTCCTTCAAAACGGGACATCTACTACTTTTTTGGCAATAGTGTATTTATTTTCTTCCTCAAAACGGAACATCTACTGCTTTTAAGATAATAGTGTAAGGAAGACTGAATTGACAGGTATCTTTTAGTTGTTAAGAAAACGAGCGCAAAAAAAGCTTGTGTTAATGTTAATATCAGAATAAAATGAAAAAAAAAACTTTGATAAAACACACATATACTATAAAAAATAGTGCAACAGTGGCGGCTCGTGGGATACAGCAAGTACAGCCGGGCTGCACTTGAAATTATCAGCACATACTTTAAAATAATTTATTCTACTAATTTTCCTAAATTCAGATTAGAATTGTGGAATTCCTACGGTAAATTAAAAAAATCTCCGAAAAGAAAACAAACAATAAAAAACGTATTGTGGCCGGATCGCTCATTCAGAAAAAAAGCACTTTAATCTTCCCGCAATTCAATTGGGAAAATCTTTGGTTCAGCCCAGAGCGCTGAAAAGAAAATTGGCAGCATCGTTGACATGACAACGACTACGTAAGCAGCCTCTCCGGCATAGGGAGTATGCAGCTGATACAGCCGATGAAAGATTTTTAATGGCGGCTGAACTTGAGAACTCGACTAACTGATTGGCTCGGACGAGAAGGAGGGAGGGGGGTAAGGAGAATATATGTTTGGAAAACTCTCGACTTTATATTGCTGAATTTATCAAGAAGGTAAGCCTGAATAGACGCTTATGAATGGACAATTACCAATCAAAGTAGTATTGTTTTTAAGTAAGCAAGAACTGGCATTTAGAGGACATGGCGAGCGAGAAAATTCTCTAAACATGGGAAATTTTAAAGAACTTTTAAAATGATTGATATCTGAATTAAAACAACGCCTTTTTATGGGGACATCACTGACGGATTCGCATGTTTAAAAGAAAGGAGGATTGATTTGACTTATAAAAAATAAGTAAGTTTTCTTTTTTTTTTTCTTTTCTTCTCAAGTTATCGTTACAAAAGAAAATGCTAAGGAAACTTCGAATCAGACACGGTTTAATGCAATTTTGAGGATAAGAGCGGCTGGTTGAAATTTATGTCCACTTTATGGAAGTAAAATAGGAACTCTTACATTTTTTATGTAATTTCTTTTTTTTTTTCCTCGGTGAGGGCTTAATCTGCCAGCTTTCGAATTCAGTAACAAAAGATTTTCCAATCCTGTCCGGAGGAAAGGGGGGGGGGGCTCATATGCTTCCGGCCGCCACTGTAGTGCAAGACGTACGTTTCGAGTGTTACAAGGGGTTGGCCCTTCTTCGATTTCAAAAACACCATCCGACACAAAGCAGGAAGGTAGGTAAGTGGGAAATGTAAACAAAAGGTCATACAGAAAAAAGGAAGTTGTCATTCGGAAGCGAAAAGTGTCAGATACAACAGAAATGAAATCCGAAAGTGATCCAACAGATGGGAGCACCATTCAGACCCTTGATCTAATCTTAAGAACTTGACCCACTAACGAGGGATGGGAGGCCCTGATGGGTTACTTCTGGTTCATCTTTTAGTTTCGCTTCACGTTTGTTGTAGTTTTGATTCATTTTTAAGTTCTAATTCTAGCCTTTTGAGGCGACATTCAGATGCTACATTGTAACAAAGATGTCAACTCACTGGCAGTAATAGTCTGTTCCTAATATGTTAGAATTAAATTCAATATTCACTTATCCATATGCGTATTTCATGCAACTTTAACTCAGTGTCTCACTTATTCATCCTGTTGGATTTCAGAAGTCTCCAGAATCAAGGAAAGGTAAGCAATTACCTTATACTATTTTCACAAAGATCGAAGCTAAATCATGAAGATAATCATATTCTATAATTATGCACGATATCCTACTTATATTCGATATTATACTAGATATTCTACATATTATGAATCCAATTCTAAATTCATTTCATACATATTTCTGGTCCGTCCCAGCCTGAGTGACTATCGAAGGATATGAATGACATTTATTAAGTGTATGAAAATAACTCAGTTTATTATTCATGGTATTATTATTACATTTCCATTAAGATATATTATTCTATATTTAGTCAGTTTGAAGTTTCTCAAATATTAAGAGTAATAATGCCTCCTAAGCAAGCTAAGAGTTCTTTCAAATTCGAATTATTATTAAAGGAAATAAGTGCATTTGAGAAAAATGTAGAAAAGGCTGATGAAAGTAATTATCGCGCAATAGGAATTTTAAAAGGCAAAGTAGAAAAGTTTGAAAAGGAATTGGTAGAGAATTTTACAGAATTATCCCAAGATGAAAGCGCTGATTATTTTGATAGTTATATCAAAAGTAAAGATTTACTATTAAAATGGGTCATTGACCTCGAAAATAAAATTCCGATTGAAATAACCAAAAGCGAGAATTCATCAGGAAAAGAATCTTCATTGGTAGTGAAGTTGCCCAAATTAGAAGTTCCACATTTTTTCGGAAATAGTGAAATGTGGTTATCGTTTAAAGAAATATTTAAATCATCTATTCTTGATAACAAATCTTTAAATGATGGTGAAAAGCTGACATATCTTCAGTCGTGTATCCGCGGTGATGCAGCAAAATTAATTCGAGGTTTCGCAATTACGCCAGAAAACCTTACGCATTGCTGGGAGATTTTATGTCAGAGGTATGAGAACAAACGACAGCTGGCAATAAGCCAAATAAATAAAATCTTTAGAATGAAGATAACGAAAGCAAATAATTCAAAGTTACTCTTAGAGGTCATTGACATTTGTAACGAAGCCGTGAGGAATCTGAAAACATTGGGGTTGGAAACTAACTCTCTTACGGATGTAATCATAATAAATTTCCTTACGTCCAAAATCGATGATGCGGTGATACAACGATGGGAATTGGCTTTGGATAATGAGAGCTGTCCGTCTCTGGATACGTTTAAATCATTTATTGAGAAAGAGGCTAGAAGTCTACAAGAAAATAAATTTTCTAAACCGGAATTCAAAAAGGTTCAAGCGAAATCAGTTGTAAATAACGCAGTAAAAAAATCTAATGTACATAATACTGTAGTGAAAAGAGAAAATGTAAGTAGTGAAGTAAAATTTAATAATTGTATGCTATGTAAACAAAATCACGCGTTATTTAAGTGTCCCACATTCCATGCGATGAATATAAATGATAGATGGAAGTGCGTTAATGATAATCATTTGTGTACAAATTGTTTAAGAAGTAATCATTTAATTGATAATTGTAGAATAGGATTCAGTTGCAAAAATTGTGCAGCTAGGCACCATACATTACTGCATAGTTATGTAAATAATGATCAAGTGCCTCAATCTCAGTCAGTAAGCACCGTAGCAAATAGCTACACAAAATCGCAAGAACAGAATCATGTTTTGCTATCAACAGCAATAATTAAAGTTAAGTCTCAGACTGGTAAAACAATAACTTGCCGGGCATTAATCGACAACGGCTCACAAAACACGCTAATTTCAAAATACTGTGCAGAACGACTACAATTGTCGATGAAACCAACTACGCACCGTTTGGTGGGAATAAATGAAATCTATGCTGAAACATGTTTATATTCTACCAATTTCGAATTTTCTCCATATTTCTCAGGAGATACATTTCAAGTGAATGCGTTAGTAGTAAACAAAGTCACAACATCTCTTCCAAATTTCAATATGAAAAAACAGGATTGGCCTCATCTAAATAATTTATGTCTTGCTGATCCATCATATTTTGTGGAAAGTGAGATCGATATTCTGTTAGGTGCGGACATTTTCTTATTCTTAGTCACTGGTTCTCCCATATTGGGACCTAAAGGTACACCCTCCGCATTACCTACCAAGTTAGGACATTTGTTGTCTGGTTGTGTAAATACACCAGCCACTCAAAATTCATCTGTGGTATGTCACACTCTCACAAACATTGAAAATAATCTAAAGGAATTTTGGGAAAGCGAAACAATCCATAAACCTGTTAAACCTAATGATGAAGACGAATTGGCTGACGAAATTTTTGACAAATTTCATACTCGAAACTCCAAGGGTAGATACATCGTAAAGTTACCTTTTAAAGAAGATTCAAACCTTGGGGACAGTAAAGAAGGAGCTTTAATGAGATTTTTTTCTCTTGAAAGGAAATTACAATCAAATGAACAATTAAGGCAAACATATATTCAATTCATGGAAGAGTACCAAAGTCTTGGTCATATGACTCCTCTCATATCTGATGTAGCTTCCCAAAGTTATATGTTACCCCATCACGGTATAATAAATGAAAATAGTTTAACAACGAAATTACGAGTTGTCTTTGATGGATCGTTTAAAACGAGTAACGGCAAATCACTAAATGATGTAATATTGAAAGGGAAAAAACTCCAAACAGACATTTTCGCGGTCTTGTTAAAATTCAGAACTTTCCCTGTGGCATTTTCTGCTGATATTACAAAAATGTACCGCCAAATTCTGATAGCTAGTGAAGACAAGTCATTCCAACAAATTTTCTGGAGAGAATCTCCAAATGAACCTCTCAAAATTTACACATTAAATACGGTCACTTATGGCACAGCATGTGCGCCGTATCTCGCAATCCGTACCATACAACAATTATGCAGCGATGAGAAGGGACGATTTCCACAAGCAGCTAAGCTAGCTCAAGATCATTTTTATGTAGATGACTTGTTAGCTGGTGCTGATTCGGTCGATTCAGCAAAATCCATAATCCAAGAACTCTTAGATCTTATGTCTGCTGGTGGTTTTGAGCTCAGAAAATGGTCATGTAGCCATCCCGAAGTCATCGCACAATTTCCAGATGCCCTAAAGGCTACTACCTTTACACACTCATTTCAAGAAGATTCATCTCAAAAAATTCTAGGTCTCGTTTGGGATTTAACGATGGATTCATTTCAAGTTAGAGCAGTCCCTTCAGATAATGTTTCAACGAAAAGACAGTTATTATCCATCATTGCGCGCACCTTTGACCCTTTAGGGTTTGTCGCACCTTCTACGATAATTTTGAAAATTATTCTGCAAGATTTGTGGAAGGCCAACATCGGTTGGGATGATCACTTACCATCAGCCATTCTCAATCGATGGAATAACTTCCAAGCCGAAGTTCATTATTTTAAAGAGATAAAGATTCCTCGTTACATCCATGTTGTCAATTCAGTAAAGATAGAAGTTCACGGATTTAGTGATGCATCTTTAAAGGCTTATTCTGCTGTCATTTATCTTAGAGTCATTTGCAATTCATCTCGTATATTCTTAATGGCAGCCAAAACTCGTGTTGCACCTTTGAAAGCTATAACTTTGCCCAGATTAGAATTGAGTGGTGCAGTCCTGCTCGCAGAATTAGTGGACACATTCAAAAGGGCTGTAAATTTCCCCATTCATAACACTTATTTATGGTGCGATTCAACAATTGCACTGTGCTGGATTAACAATCCACCAACTAAAGGAAATCAATTCGTCCAGCATCGTGTATGTAAAATTCATTCTCTAACCTCAAAGGATTCATGGCATCACATTCCTGGAAAGTCGAATCCTGTTGATTGCGCAAGCCGAGGCCTTTATCCAAAACAACTTATGGAGCATTCAGAATGGTTAAATGGCCCACAATGGCTCATTGATTTTGATCCTACCTCTGTAGGAGTAAATACCCCAAATCAAGACATGTATGATATATCCTCTGATATTCATTTTAATTCATCGTTCGAAAGCACATCTCTTGTCACTCAACTCAATCCTTTCCTAGATTTATTTGACAGATTTTCATCATACACGAGGCTACTGCGAACTGTAGCATGGGTATTTAGGTTCTACAATAACTCAAAATCAGATCCTAAAACTCAAGGACCTTTGAAAGCCCATGAATTAGATACAGCTACCAAGACAATAGTTAAATTATTACAAAATGATGCATTCCATTCCGATATCACCCAACTTAACTCTAATCAACCCCTTCCAAAATCCAGCAAACTCATAGCATTAAATCCTTTTCTTGATAAGGAAGGAATTCTGCGTGTTGGAGGGCGTCTACGTCACCAACAAGAATTCACTTTTGATCAGAAATATCCCATGTTGCTTCCCAAACATCATCACTTCACAACTCTTGTTATTCGGCACTATCATCATGCAAATCTTCATGCAGGCCAAGAATTGGTCTTATCTCTAATAAGACAGAAATTTTGGATCCCAGACGGAAAATCAACCGTTCGAAAAGAACTCCGGAAATGCATCGAATGCTTTAAATCATCTGCAAAACCAGTTACCCAGATGATGGGTGATCTACCGAGTGCACGAGTCAATCCTTGCCGTGCATTTGAAAAGGTGGGCATGGATTTTGCAGGGCCAATTTCCACGAAGTGCCAACACACTCGAAAATCAAGTACCTTCAAATCATATATCTGTTTATTCATCTGTATGAGCACTAAAGCAGTACATCTTGAATTGGTCTCTGCATTATCTTCAGCGGCATTTCTGGCAGCATTTCGAAGATTTGTAGCTCGTCGTGGCTACCCATCGCATGTTTTTAGTGACAATGGAAGCAACTTTGTTGGAGCCTCAGCGTACCTAAAATCATTATTTAGAATTCCTCATGATCCCTTAATACAAGATTATTCATCCCAACGTAATATAAGCTGGCAATTCATTCCTCCATATGCACCAAATTTCGGAGGTATTTGGGAGGCCTCTATTAAATTAACTAAACAGCATTTAATCAAAACATGTAAAACAGCACTCCTCAATTTTGAAGAACTTACCACCCTTCTTTGCCAAATTGAAGCCATTATCAACTCTCGGCCTTTATATCCATTATCAGCTGATCCCAAAGACTTCAGTGTATTAACACCCGGACATTTTCTTATTGGTGGTCCTTTGCTCGAACTCCCTGAACATAAATCTAATCTTATCTCTTTAAGTTTTAATTCTAGGTGGTCCCTCCTACTACAACTCAAAGACCAATTCTGGAAGAAATGGAGCACCTCATACCTAAACACATTGCAGCCACGGACAAAATGGATGAGAAACAACCATTTCCTGGCTGTAGGAAGGTTAGTCCTCATCAAGGATCCAATCGCCCCTGCCACCGTGTGGAAATTAGGCCGAATCTCCGCTCTCCATCCAGGCGCTGATGGCATCAGCAGAGTGGTCACCGTCCGGACTGCCAGAGGAACTGTCACACGCCCAGCCTCTCAGATAGCATTCTTGCCACTTCCAGATGTTGATACTGAGTCTGCGCCCCCCCGGAATCTGTCAGATACAACAGAAATGAAATCCGAAAGTGATCCAACAGATGGGAGCACCATTCAGACCCTTGATCTAATCTTAAGAACTTGACCCACTAACGAGGGATGGGAGGCCCTGATGGGTTACTTCTGGTTCATCTTTTAGTTTCGCTTCACGTTTGTTGTAGTTTTGATTCATTTTTAAGTTCTAATTCTAGCCTTTTGAGGCGACATTCAGATGCTACATTGTAACAAAGATGTCAACTCACTGGCAGTAATAGTCTGTTCCTAATATGTTAGAATTAAATTCAATATTCACTTATCCATATGCGTATTTCATGCAACTTTAACTCAGTGTCTCACTTATTCATCCTGTTGGATTTCAGAAGTCTCCAGAATCAAGGAAAGGTAAGCAATTACCTTATTCTATTTTCACAAAGATCGAAGCTAAATCATGAAGATAATCATATTCTATAATTATGCACGATATCCTACTTATATTCGATATTATACTAGATATTCTACATATTATGAATCCAATTCTAAATTCATTTCATACAAAAAGTTCTTAGAAAACCAGTGTGAAAAGGGAAAATAAAGTGGAGATCGGGGGAGGGAGAGAAATAAGCAAAAGAGGAACAAGACTTTAAAAAAAGAACAAACACAATACAACCCCACGCCGCCGTTTTCTTTGCGTCTCGATAGGGAAGGGAGGTTAGGTTTTCTTTTTACAGGCACTGCCGTTGGATGATTTTAGATTTTCAGCGGCGTTTATTGAAATCGTTGCCGTAGGTTACTCTCTTCCTAAAAACGGTATATTGCAGGGGACATTTTCTAAAAACGGGACATTACGGTATCCCAAAGCTGTGCTTGGGGACAACGGGACAAGCCACCTAAAAACGGGACTGTCCCGTCCAAAACGGGACGTATGGTCACCTTATTCATACCCCAAGGAGATAACACTCTTTTATGCAAAATTTTATTCACATGCTAAAAGTGGCAAAACAGCAAAAGCGACTAAAGCAGAAGGAGAACTTGAAATTAACGATATAAATGGTTATGTGACTTGTAATTATGATGGAGAATGGTGGTTAGCCTGTGTTCTGGATGTTAATCAAGCTACAGATGAAATTAAAGTAAATTTTCTCCACCCACATGGTCCCTCACCATCATTTTACTACCCAGCATCTCCTGATATGCTACAAGTGCCCTTAAATTCAATACTCACCAAAGTTGACCCTAGAACTGCTTTTGGAAGAACTTATAAATTGTGTAAGGAAGAAATGCAATCTGCGTCCCATAAAGTGAGACAAAAGAAATAATCATGAGTAACTAGCTTTTTTTTTTTTTTTTTTTTTTTTTTTAATGATCTTTTGTATAAAAAGCAAGGCTGTCAAGTTTTCTTTTGTGCTATTTAAATTTGTTACTGTAATTTCTTTAAAGCACTTATAAATTAAATATTATATAAGCAATATTTTTTTAATTAGTACAAAACATGTGTATGAAATTTAGAAAGATCACATAGCAATTATTAAATGGATTTTATTTTATTTTTCATCATGAAAAGAGGAGAGAGAGAAAAAAATATTGTAAATAGTTGCAATGCAAAATTAAGTTTAAGAAAATGTGTAAGATGAAAAAAATTAAATGAATTAAAACTTTTTAAAAATAAAAGTTTTGGTTGTTCTTAATTTTTAAAGTATATATTTTAGTTATTTCTACTAAGGGGGCAAAGCCCCACCCCATTATTGAAGCATGTCATATAACAGTGTTGTAAAACATAATCAAATATCTTGTTCAATCTTAAAGCAAAATTTTTGTTAAAAACTTATTTTCTTAATTAAATTGAAATGTCAGTAACATTCTTAAATTTATTACTCGGAAACCCATGGTGATCCCAGCATGAAATTTTCAGATATTATCAAAAATAACTGTAAGAATAACATACATTAAAAAAAAAGAAATTGAAGATGTAGTTTTTGAAATTTTAAAGTTAAATATGATGAACTTAAAATTTAATTTTTGAAAAATGTATTCATGTAGCATATTATATGAAAGGGCAACTTCTGTACTTTCCATACACTTGAATCAAGTATCTAAAGTAATTAGAACAGAAACTAGAGCTGATTTTGTAACTGAAGAATTCTTAAAATTTCATGAATTTCACACATTTTAAAGTTAAATATCTCAAAAACTAAAAGAGATAAGGACTAAAAATTTTACATTTATTAATTTCTCTATAGATGCAACAAACGTGCCGAATTTCATTGAATTCTGAGGGGGTCGGGTTGAAAATCCCAATTTTTTGGTTGATTTGACATGGAATGACCCGATTATCATACAGCCATTATAAGTATTCTGTTGATTTTAGCAATTGGCTGGCCAACTACATAGACTGGCAAGATAGGATTGGAAAAGCGAGGCGATTGTGATAAAAACTATAGCTCAAACTGAACACATAAAAGGGCTAAGAAACTTACAGTAGAAATAAATAAATATAATACAGGATGATTCGCTACTAGACTGACAAACTTGCAGGGGTACAGAGACTGTTCAGAATCACATAGCAATGCGGTGTCAGAAACGTCGTCTTCATGTACCTGTAAATAATCACTTTTGAAGAAGTGTTAAAGTGATAGTAAACTTTCCCTGACCAGGGTTTTTGAAAAACTAATCCCTCTTTCACAGATTGCATTTGATTAAAAATTGTTATTTCAGATTTGTTTCTTTCATTACATTTATGAAATGAAAGGAACAATTCTGAAATAACAATTATGAAACTTTGTTAAGAAATTAGACACGTACTTCAAAGCTTCTTCCAAAGAGATTTACAAAAATGAAGGAGTTCAATAAAATAACACTTGTAAAATGATAGCCTCTATTTTTTTAATCAAGGTGAAATGTATAGTCTGGTAACAGGGAAAACATTTACTTATCCTTTAACTTATTGAACAGCTGTATTCATAAATCTATTGTTACATGCCAAGTAATATAGTATCAAAACCGAGATGTTTACTTTGCGTGACTTTAATTATCCTTTTCATTTTTATTTTTTTATTTAACGCTAGCTTTGTAGAGTGGATATTTCAATTTCTTTAAGCCAAAGAACCGATGTCATTCATAGAATGAAAACTGCATGAGTTTTGTTAGAGTTTGTTAAATAAAATATTTTCCTGCAGGGCCTGACTATAACATTTAAGTGCCCCTATTTATAGGTCCAAACTCAATTTTTAGGGCTATTTCTGCATGTGTGGCCAGGGCACATGCCAAAAGTGCCTAAGCGATAATCAGGGCTCTTTTTTCTAGCTAACAATAATTAAGAGTTCCAGAAAACAATTATTTTTAGGATTCGCTTTGAATGGAAATGATAAAATTCTTTTGAGAATGACTCACATAGCCAGTTGCCTATAAAATTCACTTTCTTCCATCAAAGGTAAAAGAAAATCCTTCAAGAGAAAATTCTCATAGTTTTTAAATAGCATTTTTTTTTTTTTAATTTAAGAAAAACTAGTTGTATTTGCTTTAATCAGGCCCTACTTGAACAAGAATATGCTAATGTTTGTGAGAAAATACAAATGAAAACACAATTTTTTAAATTAAGATAACATTTTACTAATGATCATTTAGTGCCATACAGAAGTGAAGGTGTCAACAAGAAGTAGTAAATAGTAAGATACAAGATCTCATTTACAAGTTACAACTTTTACATTCTAGAAATGGACACATGTGAAACTTACACAAGTATTAGTCAGTTGTCCGACTTAAAAAATTAACATTTATTACCAATACATTTAAAAATTAATACATAAAATAAATGTTTATGAAGTTTGCTTTTATTATAAAGCAAAAATTAGATATTTTACTCCATTATTTGTACCAGGTATAAATTACAGAAACAGAACATACTGCAAATTTTAAAATATTATACATATACATTGGCATAACATCCTGCTGTTTCAAATCAAAAGATCATTTGATTAATTGAATAGTACAGACAAACAAGATGGTATGTATAAACATAGCTTTTGTAAATAGTTAAACTAGTACTAGTATTAACAGTTGAGGCACAATTATTAACTGTGGATTCTATAATAATATAATAGATTCTCAAAATTATACAAATGTAGGAGGGGCGAACGGAATCTCCTAACAGGGCAGACGACAGCCATAGTCAGTTTACAACTTACAAACTCCCTAGGGTCAAAGAAAGAGGGGAGGCTGTATACCTTCTATTACAGTTTTATACACTAGAAAAATTATTAGTAATGGCAGAAATAACTGCATAAATTCTACATTTGTAGTACATTGAACAGAATTAGATGGAGCTTTTAGAGTACCTTTTTTTTATACAAATTATAATACATTAAAATGAATATAAAAGATACATAATCAAAACTTACCAAATTACTTATTAAAAATTAATGTAGCATATGTTCATTAATAAGTTTCTGAAGACAATTTTCCAAAAACATTTTTAAATCAAGTAAAGCTTAATGTATAAATTGGCACATTTTCAATGTTTGATTACAGTTATGCATTCATAAACATTGTAGAAAATATACATAAATAACGAGAAAAACAAAAAATTCAAACGTTTTTGTTAGCTTTAAAATTTACTATTAGTTTGAATCTAAATCAAAGTAGTGGCTACTTGAATTAGCTTGCTCTCTACAAAATGTGAACTTTATGACCACAAAAATAATAATAAAAGATATTTCATCTGAGACAAGAAAACTTCAGAATTTTTTAGCTAGCTATGTAGTTTTTATGTGTTCAATTCACTTTACAGCAGAAGATATATAAGCAGATTACAACTCATTTAGAGTTTTGTCACTTTCGTGTCGTAAGGAAAATATTTTTTATACTAAATGAGTACATGTTTAACACTTTTTGTTCCTTGAATGTTATTAGCTGATATAGGGTGACAGAATAAAATGAGAGATAGTTTTCTACCACAGCTAAAACATTTATTTTATAATAGATCAATCTTTAAAACTGCAAGCAACATTTTGTTCATCAATCAGACTTATATAGAAAAAGTATAACCATTTCTAAATTTGTAGGGAACACATTAATGCATAATAGCATGTATTTTACTCATATATTTTTTTCTGAAAAGGATTAAACCATCTGACTGATTTTCCTTTTATGCCCTAATGTTACATTTATAAATGTCTTTATTATTATTATTTACTTTTTAATGTTACTGAAAGAAGACCCAGAAAATTCAGCAGAAGATCCAAATTAGTTAATCTTAATCAGTCACTGGGACCCACAAATTTAAGAAGCCAACACAGCCCCTGACTATATTTAATTTTTGCCTAATCTAATCTCCATTTGCTAAAAAGTTTGAGCTTTTTATTTCCATTTTTCATTAGATAAGCAGCAATATACCATCCATTTTCTTTACCACAATATATAAAGATATTTAAGGATTTGTATTTTAATTATGTAACTTTATATTCACATAGTTATTTATTAGTAATTGATGTAGTATTTATATTGATGTGATGATAATTTAAAGGCTTTTTTTTTTGTGTGTATGGGGAGTGGAGGAGAAGCAGGGCACTGTTAACAGATAAAAAGCTCAAAGCAGACTGCATTAATTTTTATTATTAACTGACTTTTTTCAAATATAAACTTACTCCACCTTGAAGAAAGAAAGAATAAAGAGGAGGGGAGGGGGGGGGGGAGGGAAGAAAAAAAAAAAGCTTATTTTACAGTTGTTCACACACACCAAACAACTTCTAACAAACATAATATATATTTAATTTAGGTGTATTGGAATATATTATTTTGAATATTAGTGTATTTAATCATGAATATGATATGGATCAAATTTTCATGGTGATAATTTTTTTTGCCATCTGTATATCCCCCCCCCCCAATCCTATTATATCTGTAATAAATGCAGTTTGCTTAGCTGCATTTAATTGATTGTTTCTTCGCAATGATTACTGTTATTTATTACTAAGAACTTAGTAATTCTCATTTTTAAACTATTTCATACAATCTAAACAGCTGATGATAAAATTAATTAGTCTCTTCTACCTTATAATGTAAAATCCGGAAATGTTACAAAAAATATTCCATGCACATGGTAGTTTTTTAAAAACATTTTTACAGATTGTACTTTTTAGAGGTATAAGATAACAATTAAAATATTATCAATGGTAAGAAGCATGGCAAAAACTCAATAAAAATAATAAGTAATACAGCAAATTTATTTATCCCTAAAGGAAGGCAAAAAACTAATTATTTTATTACTTTTTGAAAATTGAAAAATAAAAATATTATGTATATTTAGCTTTTAGTCTAAACACCATCATTGGTATACCTGGATTGGAACTGAGCACTCCATAAAAATCTTTTAGCTATCTGGAGAAAATTACATTTTATATTGAAGATGTAAAACACTTTTCTCTATATCTTCTAAAGGAGAGGTGAGGAGAAGATGCAGTTTATCAAATATTTTTAATTGTATTCACTTTCCCATTCTTAATTTAATACTAGGGTGGATTTGAATCTACAAACCACCACCCATGGCTATGACTTCGCTTTTAACCTTTTTTAAGTCTCATCTTTCATGCTTAAGCTCTTTACTTGTTTTAAATACTTAGGTATTTTATTACTGGTACCATAAATTATTTAACCAATGGGCATCAATTTCCTGCTTTCAATTCTGGAAATAGTTCTTTTACAAGTTTCCTTTAATGGTAACTTGTTTTCAACTTTTCTACATCCTTTTCATTTGGTATGTCTAATTTTAAAATTATTCCTAGTGTTACTTTTAACAATCCATGGCACCACAACATTGGCATTTTATTTAGTAGCTATTGAATGCTTCTGCCTCTATTCTTGCCATGGTTTCATGAATACACACATCCATATTTTTTTACTCCTCGTGCAGTTAAAAAGGTAAATTATGTCTCAGCTACTAGTCACCTTAATTGTTCAATCTTAAAAGATGTGTTTCTCTTCCTGTCATTTTGTGCTGAGGATCCGTTTTATTCCATAATGCATTGCATTACCCTGAAATTTATAATCACTTATTTAATAGATGATTCAATTTTTAATTCGACTGTTAACTTATCTATAGGTGGATATATACTCTCCATGAAACATCTAAAACCCCCTTTCAGTTAAGTCTATGACCGACCAAAGTGCACACATTTGAATGTCCTCAAAATATGAATTGAAAATGCTGAGAAAAGTACAATGTCAGGTGCTTCCTGTTAGAAGCAAATATACCATCAGAGTTAAAATACTTAAAAGTTTTTCAGTTTTGGCTGCAATGTTGTAGATTACTTTGTTTCAAACTGCTTCTGTTTTGTGTATTTAAATATTAATTAACAGTTTGAAGTGTGAGCCTTTCACATAAATTTTTAACTACAGATAGTTAAAAAAATTAATATATCATGTCTAGTTAGAATTAGCAGCTAGTTTTACAATAGTTCTTACAATGAAATCAGTATTTAAGATGCAGAAAAGGAATAAATCTTAATAGTTATTATTCATTGGACTTGTTTTTAAAGACAGATTATAAATAAATATACCTTATGCAACTTTTATAGCCAATTTCTTTAAAATATTAAACACGCCAGTTTCGCAAATTAAAATCAGTTTAGTGATGATCATTAACTGCACACCATTACAGCATTAGTAGCTTACTTTAAAAGTTAAAAAAAAATTATATGTGTTCTATACATGCCATATAAATATTATTATTTAAATATTTTATAATCTTTAAGAAAGAATGATATTTTCGCTTTATGTACCAGTCAAATTTGCCGTTAGTCTAAACTTTTTATATTTATTCTAGTAACCATTGATAAGAATTAAATAATGTTAACATAATAAACAGAAGGCTGCAGACCATTGCACATTAACCTCTTATAAACATACAGATTTTCTTTTGAGTGTATATTTTAATTTTAATTAATGTTTTAATGCATAATTTGCATTTAAATTAAGATTACAAAAGTTTATTTGCTGAAAGTTAGTTGGGATACAGCATTATGAATAATTAAATTTAATGCATCATTTATTAAAAATCTGAAATAAAATTTTTAGTTTCTCCAGAAAATTTGGAATGAAATAATTTCTTAACAATAGATGTTCTTTATGGTATTAAAAATTATTTGTGCACAGAAAAAATACTGCTTTTACAGGGTAATTTTGATTGACATATTCAGATAACTTAGTGCTATAAATGAATGCATAAATAAATTCATATTTATTAAAAATAAGAATTTAGAAACATATTAAAAGCAACTTAATTATTTAAATTAAAATTTGTATAGAGCTATACATTTCAATCCTAATACGCTAACTACATTTTATAATCTTATTGTAAAAAATATAAAACTACATTATGCAAAACTGAATATATTTTCTTTTCTTTTTAGGATTATATTACAACACATAAGCCAGCCTAGCATTCAGAGAATTCAGGAGGTTAAGAAGTTTAACTTAATTTCTAAACCCTTTAATATGTCAAAAAAGTATGTAATGTAAGGAGAAAAAAGGAAATAAAAACATTAAGTTCATTTTTTGTTTGCTTTCAAAAATATTTTTTTTTTTCCCCACTGACAAAATGTTCTTTTCAACTTGAACTATTTTACATCATTTTCATTCATGCCTGAGCCTGTTCTTTTTGTGAAGTTTTTCTTTACTGGTTTCTTTGAAAAAACTAATTTAAATTTGAAGTAGGAGTTAATTTTTATTCTTACAGCATTGGAGATTTAAATAAAGGAATGCTAAAGGAAAAATATTAATTTTCATGAATGGAAAAAGATTGAAATTGAGATGCTGGAAATTAATACTTAATTACTGTAGGGAAGTTATTAAAAAAAAAGGCAAATACATTAGAAATTTTAGAAAATTTCTGCTGAATATGCAGAATGGCAAAAAAAAAATAAAAAATTAGTTAAAATATAAAAAGTAGAAATTTGCTGATCGGTAGAAAAGTAGGCATCCCTGTGAATTTTAATATATGCTCCCAATAAATTATGATAAGACTATGACAGTGATTTTAAACTACACATATCAAGACTAATCTAGTCAAATTTTATGATAAATCAACCATTTTTTATCCTCTTTTAGATGAATTAGTCAATAACTGTTGACATGGATGAGTGAATTTTTAAAAAATTCAGTAAATATTAAGAACTTTAAAAAGGTGAATTACGTCGGTTTACAATATAGTTGTTACATGATAAAATACATATTACCGCCGTATGAAATATATTTTGGCTGCTTAGCACAGCCGTCTTCAGTCATCGCACACTTCACTGTCAATGGCAGTCTTGCCACATCTCTTTTCTTCCTCTCTCTTGAACTTTCACCTCATGTCGTCGCCCCAGATGCTATCGATGTTGTCGATAGCGTCTGGAGCGACATCATGAGGCGAAAGTTCGAGAGAGGAAGAAAAGAGATGCGGCAAGACTGCCATTGATGATGAAGTGTGCGATGACTGAAGACGGCTGTGCTAAGCAGCCTAAATATATTTCATACGGCGGTAATAGGTATTTTATCATGTAACAACTATATTCAGTAAACAATTTAAATTGCTACCTGATATAAATGATTTGGCTTATTTTGTGCCAATTCTGCAACATGTTAGAGGGTATACCATTGAAGGTTTGGCAATTTTTTAATACATGCAATTTCAACTGAATATAAAACTAATGTTTGACATATAGCAATGTAAACAACAGTAAGAAAAACTTACAATATTTATTTTAAAACCATTTACATTATCAAATTCCATTTCTCTTCTTTCATAACAAAAATATTAACTATAACCATTTAAAAACATGTTAACCAAATCAATATATTTAAAACATTTTTGCTTAATACAATAAAAATAAACAACACTTAAGTGACAAAACAGATTAAAATACATCCAGTAAAAATTTACAATAATCAATATTGAGCATAATATTAAATAACTAACTTTATAACAATAAAGTGTTCTTATCATTTAATTATTTTTATGGTCATAGTGCAAACATGTTTCACTTATATAATTAGTTTTTTCACTACAAGACTATACACATGCAAAATAATATTTATTTACGGAAAATAAAAGATGTAATTGAATAATTTTAAATTGTATTGAAATAAACTTTGGATATTTAAGAATATTTTACAGAAAAAAAATTTATAGCTTCAATTATAAACACATAGTTTTGTATTAAATATCTAAGTACAGCATTGTAAGACATAGGATATTTGACAGTCTATCAACAACTAATAGGCAAGCATAATATTTAACATAAATCAATTTTGTAAATTGCCAGATAATACAAACAGGAATTAACAGATTTATAGTTCATTCTAACCATGATTAATTTAGATTATTATCACATTTAAAGGGAAAGAAACATTAAATTGCATAGTATGAGTGACACATGCTTTATCCAGAGGTGATTGAGGACAGTTAGAGAAATTTTCTAAATGACTCATTTTAGAGATCAACAAAAAGTTAATTTTGATCAAAGCAGGATAGAAGATGAATCAGTTAATTGAGTACCCCCTAGCAAAACCAGATGAGTTTTAAAAATACAGTGCCCTAAAAGTTCCCATACTAAACAAATTTGTTGTCTTTTTGATTATTCTTCAAAATATTAAATTTTACTGTCTGCTTATCACTGCATCAGCTCCTTGGTTTTCATAGTTTGGTTCTTTTTGCTCTCAAGTTGTGTGAGAATAAAGTTCTATGTTATTTTGTTCTTCATAGTGAAATGAATTTATCACACAATCAGAGAATTGTACTCCATGAGATATATTTTTAACATAAATCATATGGGCAATGCAATGATGTTTAGCTAAATAAATATTCAAATGATATTCATATGTCGTGAGTACAGAAATTTTTGGGACACTCTGCATAATCAGAATTTTTTTTTTTTTTTTTTCTTCTTTCTTTGGGCTAAAAATAATTTAAATGTGTAAAGCATTAAAAAAGTGATTAATTCAGATAAATTTTCCCATTCTTCATTCTGGTATGATTTTAAATTAAATGATGGGAAAAAATTACATCTGATTTGGAAAATGACCAGTAAGGAGTTAAAAGATATTATAGAAATATTATCTATACCTAATTTAATTTGGTTTAGATTGACATTGATAAGTCCTAGCAAGCCAGATTGTACAATTAACATGTGTTGACAAGAATACGGCTGCTTGAAATCAGTTTTTTGAGAACCCAGACGAGAAAAGGACTGAAATGGATTTCTACTCCGATTTTTAAAAGATAAATTAGGTACATAAAATATGCAATATTTTAATATTTCATTTATAATTTTTATGGACTAGGAATCATTGGATTTTATTTTTCTTCTAAAGGGAACGGTAGTACAGAAAAGGTTGGGAACCTCTGCTCCAGAGAAGGTATTTTAATGTACCGAGTAATTTTTTTGAGGGGAAGAAAATTTTTCCCTAAGCCAAGTGCAAGAAGAAAAACATTAAATTTAACAATACATAAATATAATTTTAACATGTTCACATTCTTTTAAGGAGCAGAAAGATAAAATTTTGAAATTTTCACAAAAGACAACTAAAAAAACTTCTCAGCATAATCACCCCTGGGATTATTTAAGGCATGGATTCCATTAACACACAAATTTTCAAAACTCACAAAAAATACTTTTCATGACTTAAATATTTACAGTACAAAATTTCTAAGACTAAATTTGATTTGGATCTTGTGCACTTGAATCAACAAATATAAGTCAAATAATGCATAAACAAAATTTTCTTAAACAATGCTTAAAATCTTATAAGGGTTAATACAAGGTTTAAGATATGGTCACATTTCCCGAATAATGCGAAAAAACTTGCTAAAATGAAAGGATTGGGTTTTTGCTTTTTTTGCAAAAGTATTTGGAGAAAATTTTGAATTGAAGTGAAGAAAGAGGAGGATAAAGGTTAAAATCTTCCTGTTATGGCATAGTTGTAGAACGGATAAGGGTTGGGGATAATCTTTGATTTTCAACATTGAATTAAATATATATCATGTACATCTATGATTTTCAAGGCCAATGCAAAAATAATAAGGGAAAAGAGAGACACGGAAAGGCAGACACTATCTCTCGCATGGGTGTCGGCAAAATATTTTCCCAGGGAGGGGACAAAGATTATTTCAACATACAGTTACTGTGTTGGAAAGAACAAAAGAGCAGGAGGGGCAAGAAGAGGCATACAGAAATTTAGGGGGGGTGGGACAGTGTAGTACAATTCTTGCCTTTTGCTGCCAGTGCCCATGATCTCTCAGAGAGAAAAATCAAAACATCCGTTTAGCATTTTGCTACAGAATTTTTGAACTCAGCTTAAACCCCGAGTTAAGCATGTGCAGTGCTTATATATTTTAATTTTACATTTGAACTATTAAGTAAAGCATCTAAAAGTCACTCTAAAAAATAAATAGATTTGTGTCATGCCATTAGATTAATTCATAGAGGTTGTTCTCTCATTGTAAATGCTTTAATTTATTATATAAGATTTTAAAGTATTGCTTGGTATTGTTTTTCAGTACTTAAAACTACTAAATGACAACCCATTTTAAAATTTCTGTTAATATTGTTAATGTAAAATTAAAATTTGTATTTAGGTTCTTGGATAAGAATTTTTTTTAATTCAAAGTTAAAATAATCTGTTTTAGACCATATTACTCACACTTTTTGGAAATTTTGTAAACAGAAAAAAGTTATTATGGTAGCTTCTGACAAATAATCTTTTAGTACATTTTAATTTTTTTGTCAGTCTGCCTTTAGTGATGACTTAATACTGAACAAGTTAAAATAAAAGCTATCATTTTTAATTCAAAGTGGTGCACTAATGTTATTCTAGACAACTTGTATATACAAGGTTTGACGTGAAAGAAAGGAGAGTTTAGATTGAGAAAAGTGACAAATGAAAGCAAGAAAATTTAAAAAGAATTCCTCTTCCTCAGAAAAAACACATCAAAAGATTGTCGAGGCTTTTGATGATTTGAGCCCAACACTGCAAGAGTTAACCACATATTTCAGATCATAATTTATAGCTATACTACAAAAGAAAGAAATATACTCAAAACTTTAAGCAGGGCAATTGGGTTGAATATTGCTTTAATGAGTTTTTAGTTTTTAATAGATTATGTATTTTGCCACCAGCAGCTCATATGCAAAGATAGAAAAATCATATTCATCAATTAAAGTATATGCGTATGTCGTATATACCAAAGATTATCCATGTTACCTCTTACTTTGTAATGCATCTTTTAAATGTATGTATAAAATTCTTTGTGACATACAGGGTGGCCAAAATTAAACTTCTCTATAAACAGGATTCCACAGCTAAAATTGATTATAACCAATTTTGGTATATTAGACTATGGGATAATCTCAAAAGATTTTTGAAAAAAAAAAAAAAAAAAAAAAATCGTTCAAAAAATGTCCATCAGGTAGCACTTTACACGTAAAAAGGCAAATTAAGAAGGGAAATGGCTAATTCAAGTGTACAAACAATTTTAACATTTCTCGATAGTTTTTAAGCATCTATTAACTAACTCAGATAATTTTGAGCTGATTTTACCAAGCAAAGCACCACCAAGTTGACACTTTTAACTAAACTTTTTAAAAACTTCTTTGCGCATTTCATGTACAGTCCATTTGCCAGGTTTGGTGGATATATATGCTCTCATGGTTCAGCTGCAGAATGTTGTTTATGAGGGAAATTTAACTATAAACACCCTTTACATCATTTAAAAACTAATATACATGAGCAAGTGTTTGTAACACAAGAAAAGGTTATCGCCTTAGAAATATCTTCAAATGAATGCTTATTAGCATCTGTATTCCAAATGAGGGGCATAGTCAGGGGGTAGGCTACAAGAGCCTAGGCTCTTAAAATTTTGATTTTTTTTTTTTTTTAATTGGATGGCAATAATCAAGCTTTTTTGCGACATAGTCCACCTTTTCCGTCCTTCCCAAAATACATATAATTTTTGATACTTTCCTATTAATAAAATAGTGTTTGTAGCAATGCTAAAACATCCGCATCAATTACTATGAAGCATTGTGTTGCCATTGGTACTACAATCAATTTTTTGTAGTATTATTAACACATTAACATTCATTAAAGTAAACAAATGAATGTTAATGTGTTAATAGTACTACAAAATGAAGTTATTAACTTTAGCACATTAGCAGTGTTCTGTTAATAGAAAATCACTTTAGTTTTCTCATTAGTGAAATAATCAAAATAACTTGCATAGCACAGACAAATATTTCATGGCTTGTTTGAAGAAAATCATAAACTGGTAAAAGTTAAAAATTTGATTGCTTTTATCAGCAAAATGATAAGAAACGTTTCAATTTTTCCAGGGATAACACTCAAATTATAAAACAAACTTAAATTCCCCCCCCCTTTTTTTGTATTGCTGTTGTATAATTGAAATGCAATGATCATTTTAAGTTCTTCCAGACCAGAGGGAACTCTTGTTTCAGACAGTAAAAAATATTTTAAAACCTAAGCAATCATGCAGCAGAATGCAAAACATTCACTTACACTCAATGCTAAAAAATTTTCAAAGTTTTTGGATCACAATAGGGGCTGCACAGCTTATTGAAATGAGTAAATCCCAAGGACATAAAAATAAAATATTTGGGCTCTTGCGCTTAAATTTTTGAATGCATTATCAATAATTTCAGAAAAAAATGCACAACACATTTTGTATATTTGATAATAAAAGTACACAGTAAAATATCCCTAAGACAATATTGTGGATTTATGAAAATTAGATTATTTTTACAGAGATTTTATGTTTAAATATTCCGAAAGTAATTTAGTAATGTTCAAATAGTATTAATTTGTAAGGACTACGAAGAAATAATGAGAGAAATACTGCAGTGAAGATAGATAAATTATTTGAAAATGTTATTGCATACTTTAGCATATAAGTACTGATAATAAAAGGAGGATTAAAATAACATGCGACACTTTACAGATAGCATCACATAGATAAAATTTTAATAACTAACTGGCAACAAATCAAATCTATTATTCCAAGTGATGGCTTTTAAATTATTGAAGTCAAAAATTTATTATCATTTACATGCACATAAACCATGCAAGTGCACAGATCATATTTATGATTTATATATTGAAAGAGCTTATAAAAAATTGTCCACAAATAAAAGAAAAACAAAAAAACATGTAAAACAATTTCAAGTTTACTAAACGAATTAACAAGAATGATAAAATTATATGCAAGTTTTATAATTTCAAATAAAGGTATAAATTCTGAAAATCTAAAATATTGTTTTAAAATAAATAATTAAATGCATTAATATAATGCACAATAAAACTACAGCCAAAACAATTAAAAAGTAAATAATTTTTCAAGCAGGTTTATGCCAATTTTATAAATAAATGGCTAAAATTAGTTAATGAATACTTCAGTTTTTCAAGTTTTAGAACATAACTATAAAATTGATCTCTTAGAAAATGTAAAGCAGCAGTAAAACAACTTTTTATTAATAAATATCTTCAATTATATTTCTTTCATTTATTATACACCTAAAGCAAAAGAGACAGCTGAATTAGAGAGCAGATCTGATCCCTCCTTTTGAAGAATAGAGGAAAAACTTGATGCATGTTTATTAATTATGATGAAATCTATACATCACTGTGGAAACACACACACACACATACAGAGATACACATGTGCCAGCTAAAGTCCAGTAATATTAAATACGCTAAAATAAACCTTCACAACTGTGGCACTGAATGTCTTTTTTTTTCTTATGTGAGTAACTAAGCACTTGATAAACAGATTTTTTTTAGGCAGATCACATAACACTTGATTCAAAACAAACACCACTTTTCTTTTTTGTCATATGCATGGCTAAAACGTTCATGAAAATTATATATATACTTATGAAGATCCTTTAACTACAACCACTACCAAGTGATCCTCTTTGGAGGAGTCAGAAGTTAAATTAGGAGCAATACGTCTTAACAAATCCAATGCGAATGAACAAGGAGGGAAAGCATACATGACACCGCTAGTGTCTTTCCCATCTTTTTTAGAATTACATGGCAATGATATCACACCGGCTGCCTCTTTTTGCTTAAGGTATGACACAAGGTTTCTCAAGGGACGCTGCTGAACAGAAGCCGACTGGTCCTCTCCAGGCTGGATCGGCCCAGGAAACGTTAAAAGCAAACAGTGCCCGTGCGGTCCAGCAGTTGATATCCTCCGGGACACATCATCTAGCTTAGGTGGATCCAGTCGCAGCCGTTGAGTTATTCTCAACATAGGTACTTCACAGTCGAGATCCTTCATCATGTAATCTACTAAAGAAGGGTCTCCACTACAAACATGCATCCGTGTAGGGAAAGCACTATTTTTTAAGACTAATCCCCCATGCCAAGCAACAGGACAGCACTTTGCCAAATCCTGAAGATTGTCAACACTGTCAGCAATGGTCACACCATCTTTCACAGAACCATCATGAGGCTGTCGTTTCTTATCAAAATCTTGCCGCCGGCCTCGGTCTCCTTTAGCAGAGTCAAACTCGTAATCCTTACGGAAGTCTGTTCGCCCTTCAGAAGTCAAATGACTTTCTCTTGAGATGCGACGATTGATACCTCCATTGCTGCGATTTCGTCTTGGAGAGAGGGCATCTTTGTTCACAGATGATCTTTCGAAGTCACTTCTCTCAGCACTCCGCGATCGAGCTCTCTTGTTATAGTAAGCATCTCGCCCTGATGGGCCCGAGTCATCTAAATCAGGGGAGCGGCCACGTTTACGACGATCAGAGTTATCATTTCGACCACCTCTGGGGTGATCATCCCACCAACCTTGGTGATTGCGGTTCCAGTTGCGATAATCATGGCGTTCTTCATGATCAGGGAGTCCCCACGATTCCCTCCCTTGAAATTTTGGTGACCTGTCATAGACAGAGTCGTATGACTGGTTTTCATAAAGGCTATTTCTTGACCAATTGTTGTCCATGCTTCCATAGTAGTCATCGGACGATGATGGCATATCACTCCGAAAACTCTGTCTTTTTGAAGCAGGTGCTGGAGCATAACTTTCATCCTCTCGAAAGCCTGCTCTAGATGGAGATTGGTAATAACTGTATGGACCGGGGTCAGCAAAATCAACACGTAGTCTTTTGTCGGGTCCCCCAAGAGGAAAACCTCTCATCTCTTGACATGCAGCTTGAGCAGCATCAATGCTATCGTACTGAATATAAGCATGGTTTTCACCTTTCACAAAATCTATTTTTCGAATGGCACCAAACCGGTCAAATTCTCGTTCCAAGTGAGATAAGGATGTCCAAGGACCCAGCCCTCCAACCCATATTCGGGTAGTGGGCGTGGCTTTCCCATAACCTATTTTACACTGGAATTTACCAATATACTGACCTGACATTTCTACTTTGCCTCGATGAGCCATGTCTAAGTTTAAGAATTTTATAAATGCATATGCATTGCCGAGACCAGGGGCAGGTCTCTTCACATCAATGTCTTCTACAACACCATACCTTTCAAATATCCTCCGAAGTTCCGCTTCGGATATCGTGGTTTCTAGATTGCCCACAAACAGGGTCCTGGTCGCTTTGTCATCTTGTTCAGGTGGCACATGGTGAAGGTAATTGGGAAATTTCTCTTTTTTAGACTCATCTCTGCGATGAATTGGATGATGGTGAAAATCATTATGCATGTCGCGTCTCATCCCATCGCGGGGATGGGTGTAAGACTGATTTCTCTCAATTGCATTTGGGCGCCCTCCGAGGGTGTGGCGTCCAATGCTGTTGTTGCTGGCGGATGAGTGTGCGGGAGAAACGCCACGCAAACTGCTGTATTCAGGACTAATGCTCCTGTTCCTCCTACCGGATAAACTCCTGTCAAACACTGCTGGTTCGATTTGCACTGGTTTGTCAAAAAGCACAAGCCTGGCTTTAGAGTGACGCGCATCGCGGGCGTCGTCGTACGTTCTAAAGTACACATATGCAACACGTTCATTACCACTATGAAAAACTTTAACACTCACTTCACCAAATCTATTGAATTCACGAAGCAATGCATCACGAATGGCGGCGTCACTAACTTTGTGATTAAAATTTGATACACACAAAGTTTTGGACATGGCTGACGGCCCGCGATCAGATTTCACATTACGCGAAAACTCATCGTATGAATCTCGCCCCATTACACTGCCCGATCGGCTAATGGTCACAGATCTTTCATTAGATGAATCCCTTGTCCTTCCCCTTCGCTGCTCATTCGGCGATTTATTGGATCCGCGTCTATCCCTTCTTTCGGGAGATGATCTATCTCTAGGACTATCATCATAACGCGACACAGATGAATGAGAACGTTTACTTTTACCAGGAGAATCTCTGTCTTGCTGTCTTTTCATTTTAAACGCAATACACTTTGAAAATGTGTTTTACACATAAATAAAAAATATTAAATCATGATCACAAGAAAATAAACTTTAAAGCAGAAGAATAACACATCAACATAAAATACACAGTGTTATTCGCACAGGTTCTTCACTTTGAGAAAAATAAATCAATAAATACATAAGAAGATATGTACAAGATTATTTCATTAACATTAAGTGCAATCAACAATATCACAACACACACTAATCGAAGAAATTTCTAATTAGACCATCGGGATACACACTGCATAAGAACTGGCGAGGAAAGCCAGTAACCGCCATACATGAATGAAATTGTACACTTATTTAAAAATAACACAAGAAATAACTGAAAAACCAAATTTGCTTTTAAATCATAAGAAGGAAATAAAATATTGATTAAGATTTACGTTTTCAAATTAATTTTTACGAAAATATTCAGCACAAACTACTTCGGGCAGAAAACAGGACGTATTAATAATGCCAAACACAGATGGCACTGCGATGTCGTTGCCGTTATTCTTTGTACAAATATTGATTTAAAAAATAATTTTTGTACATTCTGAAAGCATTAATATATTTTAATTTAATTTAAATCTATTTTAATATAAAAGACACGGTAATGGTAAAATTAAATTAACAAAATCAATATGAAAAAATCATGATCTTTCACACGATTGTATCATAGTATTCTGTAACTGTCATGAAAATAAGTTAAAACATTTTACAACGTTGTTGATTTCATTTATTTTAATGAGATCAATAAATATAAATACTCGTAGAAATACATTATCTGTTCGGAAGGGCTGATTCGCTCTGGTCAGATTTATCGAATGATTGAATTTGTCGACATTGGTTTCATTGCGTGATTCCTCAACGGAATTACACCGACATTAAAGCAAATTCGCCACCGACATTAAAGGAAAAAGAAAATAAATGTCACAAATGCTAACAAAAAAAAAAAAAAAAAAAAAAAAAAAAAAGGGCCATTACATTCACTAAATGTGGCAAACTATAAACAGATCTGATGAAAAAACAAAGAACCGCACTAAAACTAAGTAAGTACCTATGCATTTAGGATACATTTATTTCGAACTATGTACGGAAACCATGACGAAAACTCAAGGATCGGATTATAAATGATGGAATAAACTTGTAATTGGTCATAATAGTCCTCTATAAATAAGGTGAGAAATACAGCGAAAGTGTGTGGTTAGTACACAAAAATGAGATAACAATCATGACCAAAGGAATTCTAATAAGCGTTTTTCTCTGATTGTTCGGCCGCCAAAGCGTTCCACCAACTGACCGGACTCCGCTACCGCTAGCCGTTTTCCGTTTCATCGGTTTTGGGTTTTGCAGCACCAGCAGCAGAACGGGTTGTGAAACCCAGACCCACGGTGAAATCAGCCGACGTGAAACACTGATGGAGCACTACTGCGCAAGTGTTAGGTGAACGAGATTGTTGACAATTTAACATTTAGCAATAGATTTTTCTTCCTGTTTATATTTTCATGCCAGACAAGCAGTACTAATGTACAGTTATACTTTGATCGGGCTCTAAAATGATTTCAGGTTACGTGGCTTACTCGGCAAATAATTTTTATACAACTTAAGTAAGGTTATTTTATATGTATAATGGGCAATTTAGTTTTACTTACTGGTTTTACTTACGGTTTTTTAAATTCTATTTTTTATATCTTTTTATTTGACATTTCGTCTTTGGTGCATTTTAGAAATTTCAGATATTTGGCTTTATTATACGATTCTACACATATTATATTGACTTTCTTATATTATTATCCGTTGAAAAGTTAATTTTCATTTTCTTTAAAAAAATAATAATATTGTCATGTTATCTTGTTTTGACTTTTCAAATTGAGTAATGTGAGATTTCCTTCTCCGTATTTATTTATAGCCTGTTCGGGATGATGGTTGATGATGAAAAACCAAACTTTATTGTGGATTGCGATTTTTTGTCTTCACCTGAAAAGAATTCGTTCGTCATACTTCTGCAGTCTTGATAACAATGTAGAATATAAAGCAACATCGTTAATTAAAACATCTCTAGATAATTATAGTATCTTCCTTCAACCCACTGAAGGATACAGTAAAAAATATGGAAGGTTCAATGAAAGTTTACGTCTGCAAATGAGAGAGGAAGCTCGTAAAATGTTTCAATTTGGTTATGATAATTACTTAAAGTATGCCTTCCCTAAAGATGAACTAAATCCAATTTATTGCACTGGACGTGGACCAGATTATGAAAATCCGTAAGTATTTTTACATTTATTATGCATAATTTTTATTAATTTTTTTTTCATCACATAGATTATCTGACTGTTCTATTACATGTGTGTGCATTTTTTTCTTTTTTTAATACTTTGGGGATTTTAATACTTTTATGGATTTGAATATCCATACGTTATGCAAATAAATATTGATCATGCATAAATATTTTTGAAGATTCTCAGTAAATATTTAGTTACACCCCCCCCCCCACCAAAAAAAAAATGGATATGAATTTTCTATTCTAGTACTTTAGAAAACCACAAAATTAATCTGATCTAGAAACAATTGTGAAGTTTAGCAAAAGTTGAAATTTTTATGCTCAAAAATAGAGATAAGTTGCTTTAAGGATCTAAAACCAAATTTGAGTTTTTTAGGGACTCACCTTTACACATGGAAATTGAAAAAAGCATAAATCTCTTTATTGCACCCAGTTAATATAGACGAACACACAATTGTGCCATTTGCAAAAAAAAAATTCAGTTTGCATGCAGCTTTGATATAAATCATGTTTATTATGGTTGATTTTACAAAATGATCATTCAATACCAATATAAACTTTAATTTGAAAGTAGTGGTAATGGATAAAAATATATTGACAGAGGTGGCCCTAGGGTATGTGGCGCCCCCCTACAAAGGTAAAAAATTCACCTTCTTTTATGCTGTGGATCAGTGCAAATCATTGAAATATGAAAGCTCTTCAAAGACTGTGCCCCGGTGTGATGCTTACCTTGTTATTACTTTAAACATATGTTACTTTAAAATAATGTGTTTAGTTTGACTCAGGAGGTAGAAAATTTTTTTAAAAAGTTATTTGAGTTTGCAGAGGTTTTACATTTTATCTAGGTTTACTGTCTTGATTACCAGATGAAATATACCATGTTTGTAGTAATTTTTCAGAGGTAAAAATAAATATTTCTAATATTAGGATTTAAAAATATATGAGGTCTAGGTCATCTAAATTTGAATCCAGAAGATCAAATGAAACTGAAATTTCTTTAGAAATGCCATTTTAATCAATAAAATAATTGGAAAAAAAGTTTGGATGTTTTGTTAGATGGATAAAATTTGTTTTATGAGTTGAAGAATTGTATTTAGAAAGTTAGAAAATTAAAGCAAATCCAATTTCAGTTTCTTCCTTGTTTGAAAACTGTTACAAATAATAAACTAATTTTATTTATTTTTTGCATGAATTACAATACAAGAAACTTTTCTTTAAGATAACCCAGAAAAAAACATTTTTAGGGTCCAAAGGGGGTCATTCCATTTCAAATCAACCAGTAAATTCCAAAAATGTCACCCACCGTCTCGGATTTCTTTGAAAATTTTTATAAATGTAGCCATTAGTGTTCTAACTAACAATATAAAATTTTACTTCAATATCTCTAATACTTTTTAAGATAAAAATTATTAAAATAATGGGGAAAGTGACCATGAATGGCGTTTTTGCAAACAATTATTTTAATGGTGCTTTTTCAGATAAAAAATCATAACTTTCTTTATTTTCAATATATTAAATTGAAATTCATACCAAAATGTCCACAAAGGTTTGGAGATTATAGAAAAAATTAATTTGAGAGTCCTGTTTAGAACTGGAACCACCCAAATATTCATAAACTTTGATTTTTTCAAAAAATTTTCATAAAAACAATAATTTTGCAAAAGCTGTTTCAGAAAATGGTGTAGCTCTTAACAAAGCAAACTATTTTTTTACTCACATGTAAATGCATAAAGTAAGATAATTTAAAATAAAAACGATGGGTATTTGAGTCCTAATAGGTTAATTTAATAAAAAACCAAATATTTTGAAGATTTTTCTTAAAATGTTATGCTGCATGCAAATGTTACTATAAAGTAATTTTTTATTTATTTAATTTTAAAAAGTGCTTGTTTTATTTAAAAGTTAATAATGAGTTAAAGTTATTTTACTTAAAATTTAAATTATTTTAAAATTAAATTTTTTTAACAAAATCGGAAATACATATAGTTAATATGCGTCAAAATTTTTCTAGCTTTTTTTATTGTCAACTACAAATTAATACTTTAGTTAAAAAACAAACATTTTTCTTAAAAAATTTAGCTGTATGCAATTAAATGTGTAAAAAAAGGATTTATTTAATTAATACTTTCTTAATTTAAAAAATTTAGACAAAATTTGAACATTAATTAGAAAATGTGTGCTGAAGATTTTTTGAACATTTCTTTGAATCACTGACTGCAAATTAAATAAGAAACATACTACCTTGTTTTAGAATAAAATAAAAATATTAATTATTATGACTAATTGTGACTCTTATTTTCAGTATTTTACCAGAAAAAAAAAGTAGTCCCTTTCCTTCAATCAATCAATTTCAATGGAGATTCACCCTTGTTTTGCAATGATACATTAACATCTTCTAAAGCTTCTTGTTTTTAAATTGACAATTTCAAATTTGTCCAGTTGATACTTTGTTACCAAGCTCAGAAATAAGTTTGTTTACTCTCTTCCTACAAAATCTACATATTTTTTGTCCAGGAATCGATTTTTCACAGTTTGGCAATTTGTTAATTACCTCAGATAAATTTGAATTGATGGTTCTCAAACATTTTTTTCTTTCTTTTATGGCACTTTAACGGGTCAAAATATGACGTTTGAGGTATTTCAAATTTCAGGGGTCAGTCCAGGTTTCTTTCCCAGGGTCCTATTTTTGTGAAATTTTACCTAATTTTGTGAATTTATAATTAATTTTGTGAATTTATACCTAATTTTGTGAATTTTTTCAATTTTTGTGAATCTTTCCTTATTTTGTGAACTTCTTCCAATTTTCTTTTTCATTTTTGAGCAAGAAAGCAATCACGAAATAGAATTGAATATTTTTTAAAAAATTAAAAATAAAATGGGTATAGTTAGTTCCCTTAAAAAAAGTTGGCCAAAACTGAATAATTCCTCTTCACCGAACGTCTGGGATAGTCATACCCTGGAACAATATTTTTTTTTAAAAATTCGATTAAAATTAAAAATATAAAGCTTTAAATCTTTACTTTTAAATGATTAAAAAATAGATTTTATAATAAACGTAGGCCATGGTAGTTTTGATTTTAAATTGCAGGTACTAAACACTTATTTACACCGAAAATTCAAACTTTAGTAATTTTTAAATATTACAATGTCTGTCAGTTTTGACTGGAAATACTCTAACGATGTGAAAAATGCAATTTTTAAACCTAGTTAAATTTCAACAATTGAAGGGAAAGCAAAAATAAGTTGCAGATAATTACAGATGGGAGAAATTAGCTAACATTTTTAAAAATTAATTTCAACTTGTACCATTAAAGAAAAATTACTTGTCAGTGTACACAGAATATCCCAAAAACACTGACCTGGGGTTTTATTCCTTAAATATTTTTCACATATTTTACAGTAAATCACAAATTTATGTAAAAAAAAAAGGCACAGAATTTTACAGTAATGATTATAAATGTTGGAAGATTAAATCTAAATAAATACAAATGTACATTTTTATATGGTCTCCAAACAGAAAATTCCCAGTCTGTAAGATGTGCCCATGCATTAATTAAGTTTAAAAATTTTAATTTTCAGTCTTCTATCATTTTTTGCTCACTACGGCCCTGCCTATGCCGATAGCATTTCTCTATAGTGTACCCCTATGACCGCTTTTTAAAATGATATTAAATCCCAATAAAATCACTCCTATGCTTTGTTGTTCACTCCTAAGAATGAAAAAATGCAGTATTACACTATTTCTACCCCGCCCCCCTTTTCCAGCTTTGAGCACTGATAGACCTATATTTATCCCATTTCACGTTCCACAGTGTGGATTCTCCACCGATTAAACAGGGCGCGGCACCCGGCAACCCTTTAACGTCTGGCAGTCCCTTTTCTCCCCCCTATGCCTGGGTATGTCGGTCCGTTTTTCCATTCTTATTTGCCAAAACTTTTTCTCCTTCCTTACCATACAGTTTTCTTATACAGGAGACAATACAATGAAGTCAAAATCAGCGTTTAAACGACCCTTTACAAAACAGGAGTTATAACTGTTCCTTCACAAAATTCCAATCAGCTTTTTTTTTTTTTTTTTTTTTCTTCAACGAGATAAAATGTCCTTTTATAAATAATTATTTTTTCTGGTTTCTTTTATTTACGTGATCTGAAAGATGCCCTTGGAATGTTTGTTTTTTCAGCAATGTAAAAGGGCCATCTGGCACATTACGCTTTCAGTTGGGGGGGGGGGAAATTAGTGAACAATAAGCTTAGACTTAGCCACGTAATGACGGCAGCTCCCGTTGTTTTGAATTGGATGTTATGCACTCTTGCAAGTTGTTCTTAATGATTGCTTTTAGTGTAATCATTACATGGCCTTTCTACTTGAGATTATTTATAGTTATTACAGATATTTACTAAACATTAGAGAATTACGGATTCATTTCAAAATGCAAAACGAATTATTGCGAGTTATAACGTTTGCACGTTTTCGAAACATGCATTGATCTGAATTTATGTCTGTCTTTTAGAATAAGATTTAGGACTAAGTTAATCATTTTGAGATTGCATCAAACGATTTCTGAACATTAAGAGAAAGCACTTTGTTTTCCAAACTGGCACATTTATGTACCATGTAGTAACATGGTGCATAAATGTGCCAGTTTGGAAAACAAAGTGCTTTCTTTTAATCTCCTCCCCAACCTGGCTGCCCTTTTTACATACGCCACTGGCTTTATTTATGAAGAACGTTGTAATTCGTTGTATCCGAGAATGACAGCTGTCATCACCTTTTCTTCTGGCAATGAGCCTTATTAATATTATAGTGGAATAAGTCTTGATATTTAATTTTTTGGCATAAACACAACTCGCATGAAAAGAAATAATAAATGAGCGCTCGCTACTAGTCTGATTTTTATTCCCAGAAAGAGAGCTCCTACATAGCAGGTGGGGGGAACTTAGGAGGAAGAACAAACAAGTGCAGGCGTCTGCTTCAAACTGCAATCGTAGGCGGTGTAATTTACCCCCCTGGCTTAGGGCCTCCAATCAACCTACCGTCATCATCATCAATATTGTTTACATTTAGGCCAAGATATTATTGGGTGACGATCGGCGATCGCTAAATGATAATAATTCCTAAACTCAATTGAAAAGTGCAATAGTTATTTTGTGAAAGGGCCGTTTTGGTCAAACTGAATTTTGTGAAGGGTCCATTTTTCCGATATTGAATTTTGTGAAGGGTCCGTTTTTCCATTATTGAATTTTGTGAAGGGTCTGTTTTCGGACCCGATTTCGACCTGGACACACCCCTGAATTTATTCAAATAAAATAATTTGTGATGATCACAAATATTAATTATTAAAAGCCCCGATTGTACATTACTTCTCAAACTTTTAAGTTCAAGTCTGAAGGGCTTAATAATGCAGTACTTGATACAGTTTCTACTTGAGTATGTCTTTTTATGGCATTCAGTTCCATTTTCTTAGCTAATACTACAGCACATTTGGGAATGTTCTGCTGCCATATTAAATGTAACTGATATTCAGTATATACATTTTTAGAAAGTGAATATATCAACCTTTCAAGTATATTAGGCAAGTTGGAGTGTATAGGCTGATTATTTTACCAACTATGCGAAAAATTCCAGAGCTGGGGCTCGAACCCAGGACTACCGCTTAACGTGCGAGTGCTCTACCACTGAGCTACTCTGGGACGATTCCCAGATGAAATTTCTCGCTTTTGAACCGTTGGCATTTATCATCTTCCTCTGCAAACCACAGATCGAACAGATGAAACAATTAATTCGCGACAACTCCATGTATAAAACTTCCAAAATGTATAAAACTTCCGCGGCGTAATGGAGTTGTCGCGAATTAATTGTTTCATCTGTTCGATCTGTGGTTTGCAGAGGAAGATGATAAATGCCAACGGTTCAAAAGCGAGAAATTTCATCTGGGAATCGTCCCAGAGTAGCTCAGTGGTAGAGCACCCGCACGTTAAGCGGTAGTCCTGGGTTCGAGCCCCAGCTCTGGAATTTTTCGTATAGTTGGTAAAATAATCAGCCTATACACTCCAACTTGCCTAATATACTTGAAAGGTTGATATATTCACTTTCTAAAAATGTATAAAACTTCCGCGGCGTAATGGAGTTGTCGCGAATTAATTGTTTCATCTGTTCGATCTGTGGTTTGCAGAGGAAGATGATAAATGCCAACGGTTCAAAAGCGAGAAATTTCATCTGGGAATCGTCCCAGAGTAGCTCAGTGGTAGAGCACCCGCACGTTAAGCGGTAGTCCTGGGTTCGAGCCCCAGCTCTGGAATTTTTCGCATAGTTGGTAAAATAATCAGCCTATACACTCCAACTTGCCTAATATGATATTCAGTAGTAGAAAAAAAAAAAAAAAAAAGGAAGAAAGAAAGAAAAGAAAATCTGAAATTCTTCCAGATTTTATTTACGCACTCGGCTGGAAGAATTGTTTTTTTTTTTTTTTTTTTTTTTTTTTTTTAATCTGTTCAATCACTTCTGCCATTTAGAAGAAAAAGGTAACTGTAAGTGCTCCTATAGACTCCTGTTCGCATAATTTTGTTGCTGAAAATTGCATCCATTGTTGTTTCGCCCCTAGTGCTGAAATGTTTTGGATTAGTGCATATTGGAAAATCTAAAATATCCATTTCAGTTACAGGGTGTCTACCACTCCGGAAAGTCTGGAAAAAGCCGGGAAATTGGATAATAGGTCCGAAAAATTCACCAAAAGAATCAATTTTTTTTTCGTGTCCTTTTTTTTTTACCCTTTCTCTCCGATTGTTACACTTGAAACCGAAAGCAACTGCAACGCATTTTTTGGACCGCGAAAGCATCAAGCAAACGATGTGTTTGTATAAGGAGGGAAAAACGGGGGCTCATCAATCTTGACGGGAGGAAGACAAAATAGCTTACTTTGTAACTTATGGTTTAGGACCGTATTTCCAAGAACAGTTAGTTAATTCTATCAGAAAGTGTGCGACTACTTCTGTTTCTCAATGGATGAAAGCTTAATTCTGTATACTTCAGTTAAAATTGATTTCAAGAAGTTCTACAAAATATGCAAATATAAAGACAAGGGAGGGAGCATTGTGCAATTTCCCAAAGTAAAATGCAGTGGTCAGGAATTTTTTTCCCGGGACCTCCCAAAAGTCAGGAAAAAGTCCGGAAATTGACTTTCAGAAATTTGGTAGACACCCTGAGTTATGAAATTTGATCCTTCATCGGAATTTAATTCTAGGTTAAAATCTCCTACTAAAACAGTCTTACAATCATCCTCCTTCAGTAACATTTCGAATAGAGCGTCTAATTTATCTTCATAAGAAATTCGATGACTAGCGAATTTAACTGCAAATCTCACTTTATGCGCAATGACCATTTGAACACCATTGATCTGGCTCGTGTAGGCACAGGTCAAGTGTTTCATATTCTTTTTATAAAGTTTTCCTCTATAAAAATCTTAACTCTAGATGGCTTTCCACTGGATGGAAACCACTGTATCCATTCGCCAAAAGTGAATCCTGGTATTTGAAAATCATCTGAAGGGATAGTCCATGTTTATGTTTCCGTTAGCAATATCAAATCACTCTGCAGAAAACATGAATCAAACGGAAAAGTGACCACGGGGCGCCGCATAGACAAAAATCTCGTGCTTGAAAGAAATAGCACCTGAGTTCTAAAAAACCATTCTAATTTAAAGTCTTTCAATTAGATAAACAAAAATGAGCTTACATATCAAGCTGAATAATTTAGCTTTAGATTATTGGTTTAACTCTTTAAAATAATTTAACAATCCCAGAGAACATCGAAAACAATTCCAAATTACTCAAAAAACATCTTCACTTAACCAAAGAAAGGCAAAACTGATTCCAATTCTCAAAGCATCGGACCAAGGAAGAGATATTCATTCCCTCAAACAAAAGGATGACTCATTGGAAGAGGGGAGTGGACCCCACCTCTTTACTATTCTACACTACTCAGTATAGTACCTCCCCTGCATCCTCTCATATTACACCAGCTCCTTACCACATAACAAACAGAAAGAATGTGATCTGATCTTACAGTCCAAAAGCCTGTTGACTGAAAAGAGACTACCAAAGGCAGATCCAGGGGGAAGGTGCAGGGGGCGCACGCCTCCTCCGAGAAAAGTATATTTACACTAGATAAATGGGGCTTTCACCAATATTGAGTGTTCTTTACACTAGATAAAATGAGTATTTATGATTTGCGCCACCTCCGAAAAAAGTTTCTGGGTCTGCCCTTGGAGACTACTGTCATAGTTCTTTTAAACTGATGTAAAAATAAGCAAAATTATGATAAAAAACAAAACAGTTTTTAAAATTGTTTTATATATAAACAATACTATACAGATATGCTTTTCTGGGGGGGGGGGTAAAATGCCTAAAAAACTTCGAATCTCTAAATTAAAATAACTTAATTGCATAAAAATAACTTAAAAAGTTGCATCATTTCTGGAAAAAAAAACCCAGCCTGTTTCCACTTTTTCTCCCCAACCCCCATTTTTTTTTAATTATTTGTTATTGACACACTCTTTTTCCTTTTTGCTTGAACTGATTTTAAAAATACTTATTTAAACACTAATAAACTATTTTAACTTGATTTCCAATGACACATTAAAAAAATTTCAATTAAAAATAAATAAATACCAAGTTTTTACCCGACAGGTGAGGAGATTCATATTATAAACAAAGCATTGTCTACATTAAAAAAATAAAATTAACAATTATATTACTGCTCTAAAATAAGTCAGAATGGATGTAATTTAACTTGTAGTTGACAATAAAAAAAAGAAAAACTTCCAAGTTTTGACACCTGTTTACTAGATGTATATTTAGATTTTATTAAAAAAGTTTTTTATATTTTAAAAATAAAAAAATTAAATTTTAAGTAAAATAACTTTAACTCATTATTAACTTTTAAATAAAGTAAGCACCTTTTTAAATTAAATAAATAAAAAATTATTTTATAATAGCATTTGCATGCAGCATAACATTTTAAGAAAAATCTTCAAAATTTTTGGTTTTTAATTAAATTAACCTATTAGGACTCAAATACCCACCGTTTTTATTTTAAATTATCTTACTTTATGCATTTACATGTGAGTAAAAAAATAGTTTGCTTTGTTAAGAGCTACACCATTTTCTGAAACAGCTTTTGCAAAATTATTGTTTTTATGAAAATTTTTTGAAAAAATCAAAGTTTATGAATTTTTGGGTGGTTCCAGTTCTAAACAGGACTATCAAATTAATTTTTTCTATAATCTCCAAACCTTTGTGAACATTTTGGTATAAATTTCAATTTAATATATTGAAAATAAAGAAAGTTATGATTTTTTATCTGAAAAAGCACCATTAAAATAATTGTTTGCAAAAACGCCATTTATGGTCACTTTCCCTTTATTTTAATAATTTTTATCTTAAAAAGTATTAGAGATGTTGATGTAAAATTTTATATTGTTAGTTAGAACACCAATGGCTACATTTATAAAAAATTTCAAAGAAATCCGAGATGGTGGGTGACATGGCTTGGTTGATTTGAAATGGAATGACCCAAGGGCAGTCTCTTTTGAGCAGTTTTATTGTATTACCATGACCAATCTCTAGCATCAGAAAAATGTAAGTCATAGTATAACAAAATGTTGTGACCTTTTTTTTTGGTTGCCTCTTAGGCAGTCACTGAAGTTATATTGGTGGCGCCGACTATGTGGGTGCTCCGGGCTCAAGCACCCACAGAAATTTTAGTCAAGTCTGTTTCATAATTCGAAGATAGGGCTAGAAAAAGACATTTATGTGGGTGGGGTTACCTTCAAAACTTGAGAGCTTACACAAAATTACGTTAATTGCTGAGCACCAGCAATGGTGTAAGGATAATTGCATCACATTGACATACACAAGGAGGGGTTAAACGTGTCCTCTCTCTATCCAATTAGGCCTGTATGCAATATGAACATTTTTATAGCATAGTGAACTTTTTTGCCTTATTTCAGTACTAAAATACTTGATTTGTTTATTCAAGTCAAACATTGGCGTAACAGCCGACTGCGGTACCAAGGCTTGTGCTGCCCAATCGTGCCTTCGCGACCATGGGCTTTGGGGTGCGGATGCATATACCTCGGCCAGGTGGTTAGCCTGAGTGAACCTACCCAGCCCAGGATTTGAACCCCGGACCTGTGAGATGGCAGCTCGATGTGATGCACGAACCGTTATATCACTGAGCTTCGATTTGTTTATTAGTAGAATTTTCACCTTTATCGAGACCAAATCTACGTGGGTGCTTTGGCATGGCCGCACATACGAATACTTTAAGGCGCAAAAGCAGGAGGGGGGGATTTCTTTGATTTGTAAGGGAGCAGACTCATGTCGACCTTTCAAACAATTCAGTACTTTAGTACTGAAATAATAATAATAAAAATCAGTATGCTGCAAAAATGTTCACTGTACTGACTAAGAGGGTCCGATCCTCCACCTTTTTCCCTATATAAGTGCACATGTCTTTTGGAATTCAAATGCACATGGCATTGGTGTAAATTGGCATGAAAGATTTGGGCAAAATGTTTTGGCATGCAACATTGCGAGTGCAAAATGTTTCCTATTGTAGAAAATATTTTCCTATGTTTCCTATTGTAAAAAATTGGTGAAACTCTGAATTTTCTAGGAAATTTTGAGGGGGCAATTGCCCCCTTGCTCTTAGTAAGTTGCGCCTTGGAATGAAGGCTAAGGAACTTCTATGACGATATGAATCAGTATCATAATAGTAAGGTGGCAGAAAGGGCAGGGTAAAAGCCACTGTCCCTCGGCTGGAGGGAGAGCCCTTCCTGAATGAAAGTCTAAAAAAGAGAACTACAATGTGTTGGTTGAGCTTCTTTACATTGAGAAAAGACCCCATTCAATGAATCTGCCATGGGTCTCAACGTATAGTTTCGCCGCTGATGATAGTGTAGGCTTTGCAACTGCATACTTCGAAAATAAAATTTTTCTGAGTGACAGTTGGATTTTTATGTAGTATGTCAGATCTCAAGCACCCACAGAAAAGTTTTCGTGAGTGCTGAACACTTGCATATATTTAAAGGCAGAGCTTAATTTGCATGGGAGCTCAGCTACACTACTTTTTTTCTCAGTGAATTTTTACACTAAATTAAACATTTTAATAGCCTTCATAATCGTTTCTGGCTATATTAATTTTATTACATTGCATACTTCTGCAGAGAGATAAGCAAAAATTAACTTAATCATACAGTAAATTAGGTATATAATTAATGCTGCAAATTACAATAAAAGAAATCGGGGCTTCTGCTCTTTTTTTGATACAAATTAAACCCTGTTTAAAGGTAACTGAATTTAAAATCTGTTTTCTACTCATCTCTGTATATATATATATATATATATATATAAAAAGTCTTTAGTACATAAATAAAAAAAAAAAAATGTTATGCAATTCAATTTTTTTTAGGATATGTGTTTACAAGCTGCACTATACACTGAAATAAACGAAAAGTCTGTATCATTTACAAAACTTTTAGAAAAAAAGTCTTAAAAATAAAAAAATTTGCAGAATTGCTCTGAGGTTATCACTAATGTACGTAAAATCTGATAAATAACCCATAAAATTTCTCCTTAAATATTTAATTTTTATTTTAGCTTGATTTATTAGGTACAAAATCATGGCCACAAATATAAACACCAATTCAAAGTATTTTTTAAATAATTATTAACTCTAAGATGAACAACATTTTTCTTTCCTCTGCTTTTTTTTTTTTTTTTTTTTTTTTAAACCTTTTTTTAAAACCTTTACAAGTATTTAAACGCAATCTTTCTTACGTGGTCCTAAACATTTCATCATAGGAAACACTGCTTGCATTTATCTGTTCTGATTGAACTATCTGGTTTTATTTTACGGATATAATTTTTGTAATTTTTAAAAATTGTGAAAAAAGAAAAAGAAAATAGGTAAGGCTTAGAGCTGTTTAAAAAGGTACAAAATTGTTAAAAAACCAGGAAATGAAAGCTTAAAAACAGCACTATGAATAGCATTTTTTGAAACCTTTAATGATTTCATACAAGAATGAGATAGATTAAACAAGAATAAATTGACCCTGGCATGTTACTTTTGAAAACAAAATAACTTCTTTTTTACATAGAATAATTTCTGTTTACATGACAAGAAATTAGACTGATTGTGATATTGTTGGAGCATAGTTTTCTTTTTTTTACTTCACTTTTTTTCATTTTTTAATAAATGTTATAAATTCTTTTAAAGAATTTGTGACTGTTACAGTGAAAAATAAATTGACAAATGTTTATTCATAATATTATCACCAGTATTTTGGAATGAAAATTGGTATAGAAGTTCCAGACTACAAAACTGTCACCTGCATTTCTATGGATGTGATATTCACCCTTGATGTAACACTTAATCATTGTAAATTGTACAGCTGCCTTAAAAAATTGCCAGAGAGGTAATTGAATTTTTTGTTTAACTTGCCCATTTAAAAATTTGATTGTTCTGGGCAAGTAGACATTTGCAAATTTCGACCCCCTAGGTATAACTGTATTAAAAATTTAAGATAGATTTTGTATTTTTTTAATAACAATCTGTCCAGTGTAAATTTATTTTTAAATAAAATTGCAAAAATTTGCATTATTATTTGTTTATGTATTTTTACTTAAAAATAAAATGTGCTATTTATAAGAAAATTAAGAAAAAATATTTTTTTACTGTTAAAATTAAAATAGAATAATGTACTGTGAAACTTACATATAACTGCATATATATTGACTCTTGATTTAAAAAAATTAATAACATACTTTTAAAAATGTTTTATAAATTATATTAATTATAAATTTCATATTAACTTATTTAGATCCAATATCAATATAAATGATGTCCTTGGGGATTATTCTTTAACTCTGATAGATGCTTTGGACACATTAGCAGTAAGTAAACAAATTTTTTCTTTAATTTAGTTTTGATATTTAAAAGGAAAATTATATATGGCTGATTAAATAACCTGGAAATATGAATTAATTACAGCAATGTACTGCATATATATATATATATATATATATATATATATATATATATATAATATATATATTTGTATCATTTGTGTAAAAATTAATATAATTTTTACTCAATTACTTGGGAATATGAGTAACTGAGGACTATATACTACTCAGGAACTTTTATGGTTTCTATTTAATTAGAAGAATTAGTACTGCCAGAATCTGTCCTTAAAATCTAAATTTCATAAACCTTTAGTTCATACTTGTATTATTTTAATTAATTTTATTTAACTAAGAATTGTATTTAAAATTAAAACAGTTATTATGTTACAATTATAATTTGATTAACATTAACTATTATTATATTTCATTTACCTATCAATGTAAGGATGAACCCCCCCCCCCCCCACACACACACACAAACACACACACACACACTCTTAAATATAAAGTAAATAAAAAACTTTGTAAAAAACACACATAAGATGTTACAGTTTCTACTTACCTGTAACATCTTATGTGTATTTTTTACAAAGTTTTTTATTTACTTTATTGTTTAACACTAGTATTTTGAGTGTTTTTTTCTACTCTTAAATATATTCTTGGTAATCAGTGGCGTAGCCAGGTTGGGGGATAAGGGGGGTCACAACCTCTCCATGAGGAATTTTTTGCCATACAAAATGCATACTCTTCACTCCCTTATTACACACATATATACATATGCAATCGAACCTCAGTTTAACGAATTGATTGGGACCCACAAATCCATTCTTTAAATCGAATATCAATTTTTGTAAAGAGTATGGTATAAAAATATCGATGCAAAATACCCTTAGATATAGATATGAAAAAAGAATGATTATTGTTTACTACAAGCTTAAAAATTATAAGTTGTACATCAGCAGATCAACTTTAAAATGATCTAAATTCTTTAATGTTATTTGCTCTCTTAAAACTTAGTACACACATACTTATTGGCACTTGGGAAAGAAATCCTTGATAGTGCTTTGTTTTGACTTTCCAAAGTTCTTTGTCGATATTTTCTAACTTCGTAAGAACAACATCATCAACCTCGTGAGATTTAAAAAAAATTGTTTTTTAAGTGTTCAAGCTGTAAACTGCTTCTTGGAATGTCAGCTTTTTTTATTTCAATTTCCGTTTCTTCATCATCTTCGCTGCTTTCAGAATCTTCATTCTCTTTCTGTTCAATATCGCAGGTCCTTAGCTGTACATCGCAAGACACATATTCTGTAAAATTTCCATTACTAGGAATATTTTCTCATCCAGGCATTTGATCATTGTTATCCACGGCGTAATTGTAAATGACTTTCTGTATCACTGTCTTTGTAGGCACTTGCTTCATTTGGAACATTTGGTAGGAATCTGGGCAATTTGTAAGGGGTTTTTGAGTTCAAGTAGCTGAGTAAACTTCAACTAAAAAAACCCTTACAAATTTAAAATTGCTGCCACCCGTTCCTATGTCAATCATGCCATAACAATCTGCTCCTACGAAATCCTCTTCAAAAATGAAATGCAGTTCATCAAAACCCAATGTAAAAATTCAGGCTACCCAAAATCCCTTGTCAAGAACCTTTTTAAAAATATAATTAAAAAACTTGAACACATCAGCAGCCATCAAAAAGAGAAACAAGTGTTTACAAAGCTATTACCCTACTGCAGGGGAGCAGCTATAAAAATAACCTATGAGGCTGCAAAGAAAAATATCAAAATACCTATAAAGCCTAATCAAAATATTTTCAAACGAATACGCAGTGATAAAGACCCAATAGAAAAAGATGAATCCGCCGTGATATATAAAATAAATTTTACCTTTAATAATTCAAATAAACCTGGTTGCTACATAGGAATGACTAAAAGGAAAATTAAAGAAAGAAAAAATGTACATTTTAACGGTATTAAATTTAATAAACCCAGCACAGCTCTCTCTAAAATATCCCGAGAACCTTTGAAATTAATTTTAATGAAATCAAAAAACTCGCCGACAATAAAAACATTAATTATGCACTAAAAATGGAGGCACTTCAGATCCTAACTACAGATGGTGCAATTAATGACATGACGCATGCGCAGATCGATCCGGGATGGGGCGAGACATTGAGGAAGAGATCAGTGCAAGCAAGAAACGACGAAGGCTGTAGAAGGTGGTGGCATGCCACCGAAAGCTGCTACCGGAGGATTTTATTGTGTAGTTTTTTACCTTTTAAAGTTAGTCTGTTATTTATTCTTGTTGTTGTAAAAAAGCTTGAATGAATGATTTCAAAAATGAATGAGAATGATAAGCTCTACCATAAAAATTATGTCATAATCTAAATAAATTTGCAATTTGAGATTCTAATTACTCTGTAATAAGTTCTGATACTACCCTGATGGACTTTTTTCATGGCATTAAAATAAATAAAAAGCATATAAGGATTACTAGATAAAGCATTTCAGAGGTTACAATCTGTTTTTAACTTGCAATTGATGGTACATATTCAAAATGGCTTTTGTAATTAAATCAATGATTAAAATTTGAGAGCAGTTAGTGAGGCTAAAGTTCTGAAAGCATCATAGATTCAGAAAAATTTCAGATATTACTGTATCTTCTACACAAGAAATGCATTATGTGCTATAATATGTAATTATAAAGTACTGTAATGCAGATGTATTTTCCCAGTTTTAACTTACACTATTTTTTTCAGCATCTACTGCTAGAATAAGTCGAGCTGCCGTTGTTGCATATTGAGGAAACTTATTGCTAAATCTAACAACTTTTCGTTGTATTTGGGAATACATTTTCTTTTTAGGAATAACATTTTCAATTTTTTTTCTCTTTGATTTAGACTTTGCACATAACTTTCTGGTATTTTTCCAAAATTTCTGAAAACTGTCAGTTGTATTATGGAAAAGAAATAAAGTGATCAATATGTGAACATCACTTAATGAGAAGGCTATTTGTATGGAAACAAAACACTTTAAGCAGACATAGAACACAAATTCTCTCCGCTCTGTTTCAAGAGACATTAAGCCACCAGTAATAGTTAAATATTATTTTTAATTTAGCAACTTTTAAACTGAATTTAGTGACCTTTGCAAAGACTTTGGCAACACTAATAAATGCACTAATTATTATTATTATTTTTTTCTGTAGCAACACTTTGCACTTTAAATTCATGCTAATCTTTTTCAAAATAAGGTTCTGTACTAGTGTTAGAATATGATGTATATCTTGTGCTAATATGCATGTTATGCATACATATTGTGTTAATGCATTTGGATATATTTTATTTATTTATCTAGATAATGGGTAATACTACTGAATTTAAAAGAGCTGTCAACTTAATAATAGAAAATGTTTCTTTTGATACGGATAATACAGTTCAAGTATTTGAAGCAAATATCAGGTACTTATGCTTATATACTGTTATTTCTTAATAAAGATCAATGTTGATGATGTATAATCATTCAGTACCTAATTGTGCCTATATATATACATACTATCTGCCTTTGGCGACCAGTTTTGGCCTTCGATGGCCATTTTGTGGCCAAAATGTGACAAGCTACGGCACACGGGCCTCTTCACTACCGAAATTTGCAACATACTAAAGTCAACTTGTGATTTAACGACCTTCACGGGACCTCGATAAGTGGGACGGTAAATCAAATGGTTGTTAAATCAAAAGTTTATAAAAAGGTATAATAAAACGGTATAATAAAAGGTATAATAAAACAGGACTTCAGCAGGGGGGCATTAAATCGGGAAGGGGCACTAAATCAAGGATCGCAAAATCGCGAGTTGACTGTAATTCTATAACTAACTTTTTTGTTTAAAATTGATATTTTAATAAATACAATTGTTAATAGCAAGATCTCTTTGAGGGGACTGCTGGGGAGATTATCATTGAAGAGAAAAATAACCTATCGAGATATTTATCACTGTATTCATGCTGCAATGTATTGTATCTTTAAAAATATTTTTCTTTGTAACAATAAAACTTTTGCTCAAACATGCATTTGTAATTTTAGTTAACAATATAATTCATAGATGTCGCCACCAAACAATCTGTTGCACCTTTCCTCTCATCGATCTCGTGACAGATGATGTTCTGCGATTTTTTTTTTCAAAGAATCAAGGAATGAATCATTGGCTTTGCTTCTGTGTTTACTTTTTCAAGGCGTGATATCTCGCTAGATATTTAGAGTTGAAAGTAGCTGCAAATTTTAAAAAGGTTAATTTTTTAGAGATCTTTCGAACTGTTAAAAAAGTTTTTGCTTTTAGTTAGAGATAAAAATTTCGTTTTTATCAAAACTTCAACATGGTTGCTAGATTCACTGGGAGCGATGGGCTGATCCCGGAATCGTTACAGACAACGGCTTTTATTATTTAGATTATTGTACATTGATGGTATGCTGTCTTTTTTTTTTTAGAATATAGTTAATATATTAATAAAAATATGTTAATAGAATGTTAGCTATGTTTTAATAAAGCAGTAAAGCTGTATTAATAGAATATTAACCCTCTGACTGATCATCCCGCGATTTCCACGGGCAACTCAAATGTAGCAAAATTTGCTCATCCCGCGATTTTCGCGGGCAGGTGTTTTTCTTCCTGTATTGAGGAGAGCATCCCGCATTTTCACTGTTTAATCAGTGAAATAAATTGGAGTTAAATATTAGTTTCTCATGATAAAAATCTATATAAAAGATCTTTTCTAGAAAGAAAAAATGCACAATTCAATTATCCAATGTATATAGATTCGAAATATGAAAAAAAAAATTAAACAAATTTTTAAGCGATTTTGGCCCACAAATTGAACACAGAGGGTTAAACAAGATTGCTTCAAAAAATTCTATGTAATAATGTCTTTAAAAAAACTACAATGATCTGTATTTGAATTTACTGCAAGCCACAATACATACATAAGAACAATGAATTTAAAACATGCTGGATGATATCTTCACATCAGCTTAGAATTAAAACTATTCCATTAACAACTTATTCTGTTTATTCTTGGAGCAGTGGCAGTATAGCACAACAGTTGGTTTGTGTTGCCAAACTGTCATAGCTAATTTAAGTTGTAAGCCACATTTAGGTTTTTCAGTAATTTTTCTCAAATAAGATGAATGAGTTCCTAATTTAAATTAAATTAGTGGCAGCTTGTCATTAGGTGCCATAGGGGACTGGGCCCACCATGTAATTCAAAAACTTTTTTTAAATTATAGAACATATTTATTTTAATCATACACTTTTATTTAAAAAATATGCGAATTTTGTACTACTCGAAAATTATCATAAAAAAAAAAAACTCTTAAAAGAAGGCCAGATATGTTTTTCACCACCCTGTTTCAAGCAAGCATATACAGGAGCTGTGCAGTGGCCCAAATGTTGGTGTCTGTCACGTTGACACAACATGCATATTTTTTATAAAAAATTGTTATTACAAATTTTAATTAATATTGTCTAAATTTAAACTAATAATCTATTTTAAATATAATTTAAGTTTTTAACAATAACACTTTTTAAAGCTTTCAAATTTCCTTTTAGCCATTTTATTTGTAAGGCAATAACGCACTTTTAATCATTTCAATTTCCTGCCTTCTACTATGCTAATCAAACTTACAGCTACAATCTGCTTTATTTGTATTTTTTCTTCCCATCCTCTTTTCACACTTATTCATATGAAAGAATAACGTGCAGTATTGCACTGCTCCCAGACAGCAGTGTTTTCTTTTTCTTTTTGTTTCTCTGTGTGCAGATGCATGCATCGAATGGTCTAGAAGAGTCTTTCAAGTTCCTTTTTTCTCTCTTACATATGTAATAGCTTAACCGCAAAAGTTGACCTCGTGACATACCCCCCCTGTGCATCTTTGAATATGGGCAGTCAGTTGTAAGTCAGCGAGCAGAGTAGAGCTGCGTTGGAGGTTTGGACAAGCACTTGCCCTTCGGGGCTTGTGCCTCATTTCGTGCCCATAATGTATTCTAATTTTATGTGAAAATATGTTGTTGTTTCTTACTTCAATATTGATTGTGTGCAATTTAACCTAGAAGCCTATATTGTGATCCCGAAAATAAAAAATTGTCATTATCGTCAATTATCTGTTTTCTTCTGTGATTTAAGAAATAGTGCATTTTCATTCATCTTCATTTATGGAGTTTAGAAGTAATGTTTTGTTTAGTACCAGAAATTATCCATTTCTTGAAAGTTGATGATCGTCATTTTTTCCTTTCATAAAGTGTTTACTTCGTGCCCAAGTATTCTAGATGTGTGTGTGTTAAAAAAAATTAGAAGTAAAATACGTAAACAGGGAAAAATCCCTGTGTTCAACCAATTCAACCAAGTATATTGTATCAACGATCATATGAGCCGCAATTTCTAAATATCTACGACTATGCTTCTGGATTTACATGCTTTCACATGTAAAATCAAATCATACAATCAAATCAATCATCAAATATATTAATTTCAAAACCACACAATAAAAAATCATCAGTACATATGGTGCCAGTACCAGGCACGAACCGTTTGCGAAGTATGTTGCGTTATAAATTATTCTTATTGTATTCTTTTGCACTTTTATTTCCACTTTGATTTTAATTTTTTTCGTTTGGAAACCTTTTGAAATTTTGACATTAAAATGTTCTCGAAGTGCAAAATTTTGTTTTTATAAGAACCCTTATTTGTTTACTTAGTAAACTCTAATAGTATGAAGTGTATTAATGTATGTATAAATATAATATCCAAGAAATTTATATGTATGTGTATAATGTAAAAAAAAGAATGAATAGAAATGTTTGAGAACAACTTTTTATGATAATTTTTCAGTCATTTTCACATGAACATTTTTATTTGCTGTACTAAGTAATTATAGTAGTAGTATATGTGACATAATTTTTTGATACAGAGATAAGTGAGAGATGATTTGAAGTAATAATAATATAAGCTTATATTCACTTTTTCCTCAACAAGCAATGTTTCTTATTTTCACCACTTAAAACTTTTGGTTGCTGGTACTGTTTCATAAGAATTTTCCCGGACTAGCAATTACAACTTTTTAAGAGTTACACAAACTTATATCCATTATATTTGATTTGATTTAATTTTGATATATACATGTGTTTAATTTGCTTTAAATACCTTATGATAATTGTTTTCATTTTGTTTACATAATTTTCATTATTTATTAGTGTACCTATTTTATCATGTAAGAGTGTCTAATGATTTTTACACATGTTGGTGAAATTTTTTTAGGGATATAGTAATTTTACACTCATTTTTTATATTGTGAAATCGTATACCCTTTTGCAATGTGATGTGAGATATAGTGTTTGATTGCATCATTTTTGGTTACTGGCTGGTCCAGTTTTCCTTTTTTGTATTTGATAGTTCCAACAGTATACATTGCTTTGTGTTGCGTTTTTTTATGCAGTTTGTTCCATGCTTCACTTTTTTTTCTCTACATACTGCATTTTTCATTTTGATATTCATGGTATAGCCTCTCTGAGGTACATGCACTCTTTTTTCCTCACCATGTCAAAGTCTGCTTTCGCAACATTTGTTTTTTTTTCCGACACACTTTTAATTTTCAGATCCATGGCAATGCCTTCTGAGGTACACACAGTTTTTGTTTTTACACACTGCATTCTTGCATACTTAAGTCCATGGCACAACATATGTGAAATTTATTCAGCTTATTTAATTATTATTACTGTCCAATTTTTACCTCACAATGTACTTTTTTTACCTTGTTGTTTTTTTACACAATTTTATAGTTGAAGTTTTGATTTTTTAATCTCTTGAATTATTGTTGTCTTGTACCCATTGTGTACTTTTAAATGAGTGCTTGAGCCTTTTAATGTGAATAGCCTGATTCCCTGTTTGCATTGGATGGTTCCAGTTTCTTGTTTACAAGTCACATAAGTTTTTTTTCTTTTCTTGAATTTTCAATAATTTGTTATACACAGTTATTTTGCATTGTTGCCCATTGTTTATAAGCTTGTCATTTTACACACTTTTTTTTTTTTTTTTTTTTTTTTTTTTGTATTTTCCACTGTTCTATGCATATGTGTTTTTTTGATTCTTGGGAAGAATAAAGTGAAGTCAAACAACTCCAATTTTCTCAAAATTAAATTTTTTGCACACATTTTTTTCCACCAGACACTCAAACTGTTTTCTTGTTCTGGATAATTGTTAAAAATACATTGTGTATATTTTATGTTTAGAAGGTTAATGTGTTCAAATATGAACAATGCTTGTCATTTTGAAATAATTTTTGTTTTTTGGTACTATAAAAGTGTTATATGGATCAATTTTGAAACAAAATGATGGCCTTTTTGATGATAATAATAAAAACCTAGGTTATGAATAATATGTTTGAGAATTATAATAAAAAAAATATTTTTGGATCCTAAAGAATTAATTTGAGAATATTATATCTGAAAGTTGTCTCTCAAACAGTGGATATAAAAAAAACAAAATTGCATATGACGATAGTATATTATTAGAAGTTTCGTATGTTTTTATTGAGTATGAGACCAATATTTTTATATATTACAACTTTTGAGAATGAATAGTTTTAATTACATAACTTGATGTGTATTACCAAAGTTTATTTCCATCCCAAACATTTTATGTATGGTGACAGGATTTTCTTTAAGGACACTTTCTAAAGACTGTTACGCTGTTATTTCAGTGTTCTGAACTGGACAATTATACTATTTATCTTCAAATTGAGGTTTTATTAGGACAATATTTCATATAATTGAATTTGAACTAAAGAGAAGACTATACCAAAAAAATGTCTTGTGTTAAAGATTTCTTTTATTGGGATACTTATTGCTTATTGACGATATGTTACAAGAACTTTAGTGACTAATTCCTCCAGAAGTATATTTTGAACTGACATATTTTTAGTAAATATCTAGTCACTTTTTTTTTTTCTTAAAGAACACTGAATCTTCAATATTGTTTTAGAAGTGAATATTTTTATCTTGTGTTTTACTGATTGAATATATAATGAGTTAATTTTTTTTCTCCTAAACTTGGGGGAGAATATGTCACGTTGACACAACGTGCATATTTTTTATAAAAAATTATTAATACAAATCTTAATTAATATTGTCTAAATTTAAAGTAATAATCTATTTTAAATTTAATTTATTTATAAGTTTTCAACAATAACACTTTTTAAAGCTTTCAAATATCCTTTTAGCCATTTTATTTGTAAGGCAATAATGCACTTTTAATCATTTCAATTTCCTGCCTTCTGCTATGCTAATCAAACTTACAGCTGCAATCTGTTTTATTTGTATTGTTTCTTCCCATCCTCTTTTCGCACTTATTCATATGAAAGAATAACGTGCAGTATTGCACTGCTCCCAGACCGCAGTATTTTGTTTTTCTTTTTGTTTCTCTGTGTGCAGATGCATGCATCGAATGGTCTAGAAGAGTCTTTCGAGTTCCTTTTTTCTCTCTTACATATGTAATAGCTTAACGGCAAAAGTTGACCTCGTGACATACCCCCCGTGCATCTTTGAATATGGGCAGTCAGTTGTAAGTCAGCGAGAAGAGTAGAGCTGCGTTGGAGGTTTGGACAAGCACTTGCCCTTCGGGGCTTGTGCCTCATTCCGTGCCCATAATGTATTCTAATTTTATATGTTGTTGCTCCTTACTTGAATATTGATTGTGTGCAATTTAACCTAGAAGCCTATATTGTGATCCTGAAAATAAAAAATTGTCATTATCGTCAATTATCTGTTTTCTTCTGTGATTTAAGAAATAGGGCATTTTCATTCTTCTTCATTTATGGAGTTCGGAAGTAATGATTTGTTTAGTACCAGAAATTATCCATTTCTTGAAAGTTGATGATCATCATTTTTTCCTTTCATAAAGTATTTACTTCGTGCCCAAGTATTCTAGATGTGTGTGTGTTAAAAAAATTAGAAGTAAAATACGTAAACAGGGAAAAATCCCTGTGTTCATCCAATTTATCAAGTATATTCTATCATCGATCACATGAGCCTTAATTTTTAATTCTCTACGGTTTTGCCTTTGGATTTATTTTACAAATATGCTATCACAATTTATATATAAATAACCATGCAAAAAAAAATTCATCAGTACAGCGTCTTTCTCTGTGGATGGAGTTACTATATTTGACTTTATCACAAAAGCTAATGTTGAAGTGTGGTTGGTTTTACTTCAGAGTGGCTTACTGGGTGCAGTCTTTAGGGCCTGCTAGTATGTGGGCCAGAATGGCATTCTTCACTAGAACAGGGTGTAATTTGCCAATGCCATACTTATTAGCTAATTTTGCCCACTCAGTAAGAAATCATTTTTCATTTGCATGATCTTTCTTGTCATATATTTTACTCTAAAATGAATATATACTGTACTAGTTTGTTTTCCTGATTTACAAAATTTGGTGTGTAAATGTATTTTATTAAGACTGATTTTAAAATAATGAATGAATAGCTGTAATGAATTAAGAAAACTTCAAAATGTTGGAGAAAATGGATTTTTGGCTAATAGTAGAACAACATTTCTAAGTAATAGTTAAATTATAAATCTGGCAAAAGTTTGATATATTTGATATTCATTTCCCATGTCAAAAACTTTCACACTGTGTGTATGAGAATTAAAGTGTTCTATGTGCATATCTTTTTTTACCGATTGAACTCGCACTACTTTTTCGGTCCTCACCACTAAAATAGGTCACAAGCTGCCATTGAATGAAATAATGTCAAATTCAATTAAAATAATTAGCGATGCACCGAATATTCGGCTGACAAACCGAATATTCGGTTTGGCCGAATACTTAAATATTCGACAACCGAATAGTAAACAGATTTAAGTATTCATCAATCGGTAAACAAATACATATTTTTTATACCAGGAATGAAAGGTATAGCATAGTACCATAGTACTAAATTGATTCAAGTTGCTACTTACTAATATCACATGTTGATAAGCGTTAGAAACCTTTAGAAAGTCCTCCTACCAAGGGACCCCCATCCTTGGCAGATAGCCCCAGCATAGCGTTCCACAATCGCACAAAAAACTAATATCACAATGAAATTAGTTTTAATGTAAGAGAAAACATTCAGATGTTAAATTTGAATTTTGTTGCTTTTCAGTTTTTCTTAAATCTTATGGCACATTACATTAACCTTGCTACGCATTACTGATTTAAATATGAAACAGTAACGAGGAAAAAAACTCATAACATTAAGTGTTCATAAGTATGTAAAGTTAATTAACTGCTAAATATTTAATAAAATATGCAGGTAAAAAAAATACCAGCATTTCACTAATAGTTAAAAAGTTATTAATAATATACAAAGGAAACACACTTGGATATTAAATTTTGCAGCATTTTAATTTTTGAAGTTTTACACCATATGAAATATTGCAGTAGCGTAGCCAGAAAAAAAATTTAGGGGGGGGGGCATTGATGTAACGGATAATCTACATTATGGATCGCATTTTTCATGTCAATAATAGAACTCTGCTAAATTTTAGGGGGGGTTCTGACACCCAACCCCCCCCCCCCCCCCACCCTCACTACGCCACTGAAATATTGCTTAAGAAAACACTAATTAAATTAATCATTGCAATCAAAGTTTGATAACGGTTTAATAAATTTTAACCAAGTATTCGGTATTTTTTCTGAATATTCAGTTAGAATTTTAACCGAATATTTGGTATTCGTTATTCGGCAAAATATGGTATTCGGTGCATCCCTAAAAATAATGCAGAAAATTTAGCAGTATTTATGGTGAAATTCCGCAGAATCTGTAATGGAAGAATTTATATTAATAGGTATATATAATTTGTTTATAAAGAGCTTATGAAAGATTAAGCTGTAATTTTCAAAAAAGAAGAATTAACCCTTTAACGTGCAGCGTTCCCGCTCTGGGAACACCAAACTCTGACGTTTTGACTGTTGCCAGTCATGAAGAATAGATTTGACTTCTAAAATAATTGTCACAATTATTTTTAACAGCACTGACATCTGCTGAAAAATGGAAGAATGCGAGAACAGCTGGATAGATTGCCCAATGCTGAAAAAAGGGCAGCCGTTGCCATTGCTCAACTTAACTACCAGCAAGATGGCAAATGATCGAAACATTTATCGTGTGCCACAGATCTAGAGACCCTTTTTTTTATGCAGCTGACTGCTCGGCACAGCTAGCTGTCATCAAAAAAGGGCTCTAGATCTGTGGCATGCAATGAACATTTCGATCGTTCACCATCTTGCTGGTAGTTAAGTCGAGCGATGACAATACAATGGCTGTCCTTTTTTCAGCATTGGGAAAGGGTTAAGCCCAAAATTCACATTTATAGTGGAACAAGTTTCAAATGTTAAATAATAAAAAGCATTAATGACATTTTGTAGAGTGTTCATTTTTCTTTTGTTCTGAACATGAAGTTTCTAGTAAAGTTTAACATTATGCATAGTTCATTGAAAAATTTCTATCCCCTAAAATTAATGAATGTAAAGTTTTAGGTAATATCAATTATTTTTTTGGATATACTACTGTTAAAAGTGTGTTTTTTTAATGATTGAATCTTGTTTTCTTAATCTAATCTTAAGTTAGATTTAAAACAACCTTGGAAAGTTTTTAAATTTATTGTGTTATATTGTCAATGTTAAAATGAATTTAAAAAAAAAAAAGAGGTTCTTCAACAGTTTCTGACATTTTAGCCACTTTGATTTTTGACGTGGCAGTTTAAATCTTGTTAAAGACACGGCAAGAGCTACCATGCCTAAGAAACTTGCCAATCCTGATTTAAATGAAATTTGGAATGGAGAGTACTTATGCATTGAATTAACATACAGGCCACCTTAACCACCCTCCCCCTCCAGAAAAAGAAAAAGCTCTTCTCACATGATTTTCTCAGATTTCTAAATTTTGTGTCACATTCCTAAGCATGATTTAAAACTGAATAGGACGCTGGATGAGCCATGGGTATATAAAATATAAATATACATACTTATACGGTGATTGATATAATGCAATTCAATATAATTTATGAAAATTTAGTTCAAAATGCTTAAGTAAACATAGCCTTATGCATCAAAATTATATGCAGTTAGAATTAGGAAAAATACATGGGTATTATTAAAAATGCATGATATTTATGAAAAACAAAATGGACCAATGTATCCGTGATTAACATCATCTGGCAGTCTCCTCACCCCCACCCCCCCTCCCCCAAGCAAATTATGCCTTAACACCTTATGCAGCTGCTATGAAGCTAGTGTTAAATAACTAATTATAATAACTCCCATTTCAAAAGTTTGGTGTATTTATACAGTCGACTCACGATTTAACGACCTTCAAGGGACCTCGGCAAATAGGGTGTTAAATCAAAAGCTTATAAAAGGTATTGGAAAACAGTCGGGACTTCATCAAAGGGTCATTCAATCGGGAGTTGACTGTATTTCTAAAATAATGTTTAGTAACAGCATGAGTTATATGTCTACAAATTATAATTTTCAGAAAATATTTCAATTTCCTGTTTAACTTTTTGTTTCAGGATTCTAGGCTCACTTTTATCTGCTCATCTTCTCATCAATGATACCAAACAGCCTTTTGGAAACTTAGTTCCTTATGGTTACAACAATGAGCTGCTAGATTTAGCTCATGAATTAGCTAGTCGCTTGTTGCCTGCATTTGAAAACACTAGAACTGGACTTCCATATCCTAGAGTATGTTTATTGTGTTACTTCCATTTTATGACATTTTTCTTAATATTATGTGACACTGGAGGTTTCTAAGTGCCCAAAACTTTGTTTTATATTTTTGTGAATGTACATTTTATGTTTACTGAAAATATAGACAAATATTGTTAATAATAGTAAAATATTTCATAAAATGTGCATATAGCTTCCAGTGTGCTGTTATACAGGATAATCCAAAAGGCATTTTACATCTTTTATTTGTTGTTAGCTTACAAAATATAGACACACCCAAATCAACTAAAAAGTGTGCATTCAAAAATTTTCTTTATATGTCTTAAGTTATAAGACATATAAAGAAAACATATAAGATATATAAGATATAATAAGACATATAAGGAATTATAACAATTCACCAAATATTTCTGTAGAACTTTGAAAAACTATCTAAAATTCAATGTTTTCCCTTTTGGCTATAGGATGTATATTAGAGTTGTTTTTCTGGTTCTGAGTACAACAAATTATCTTAAATACATTTTAAGCAATAACTACCCTGAGATAATAGCGTTCTGAAATTCTTTTGTATGCTTCTGCGAATATACTATTTATGCCATACTTTTATTTTTAGTGTTATTGTATTGCCATTGATTCTTGATATGTCTACAAAATTTGTAAGTTAATTTTATGGACATGGGTGAAAATTTAATTATAAGATTTCATTGACTGATGACATGAATTATAAGATTTCATTACATTCATACATACATATATAAATACATATGCACAAGGGAAATTAATAAATGCATGTTGAAAAAGCATGCTGCAAGGCTTTTGCACAGCTTAAATGGTACTTTTTATAATCTCCAACATTTACTTATATTTATTTATTTAAAAAATAATGACAATCATTTTTATATATCCCTGCTTTGATATGTAAATTTAAAACAGTGTATCTTTTTTTTTCTGTAAAAAAATAAAGTTTTGTTTTTGTTGTTGTTGTTGTTTTGTTTCTTGTTAAGGTTAATTTACGACATGGTGTGCCTAATGATGTTTCCACTCATACATGTACAGCTGGAGCAGGTTCAATGTTGCTTGAATTTGGTATGCTTAGTAGACTACTACATGATCCTGTGTATGAAGGTGTTGCTCGCAGAGCAGTTAAAGCATTGTGGGATTTAAGGTCTAAAAATACAGGTTTATTAGGTACTTTATTTATATTTTAATTTTAAATTATGTTTGCATAAAATTTAGCCTGTGATATTTTTACCCTTTCCTTGTATATTTTGCATTTCACTCTCCTAAAAAATTTAATAACCATATACCCTTTTGGGTTGGTTTCCTCCAGAGGGTGCCCTACCCTATTCTTGTATATTTTAATCCATAAAAGAACAGTATTCTAAATCTAAAGTGTCATCATTTCTTCAAAACCCACTTTTAGAATGAGCATTAGTTAATTTTATATTGATGATTTTAAGTTTATTTTTTTGTTGTAAAACATCCTATATAATAGTTTCTCATACGTATCTGTTGATAAACTTTCTGGATGATCTACTCTGGGTGATCATCTTGAATTCCATACTCCACTCTGTTTATCTGATAGATATATTTTTACTACGGTATACAGACCAATGCACAGATCAGCCCAGAATTCACCACATTTATTAATCTAATCAAACCCAAGCTGCATGTGGGGGGGGGGGGATTTTTTCATTTGTTAAATATTTTGTGCATAAATTGACTATTTTTGCATTTTTGACGAGTTACCTTTCATACTGTTTTGGCCCCCTTAATCTGATATCTGTACCTTTTTTTTTTTCCTATGGGGTATGTAATTTTTGCTGTAATATTCTTTGTGTTTTATTTATTAATTATATATATATGTAATGCATAAAGGGATAGTAAAAAGTAGTTTGGATTTCGTTCATCTGAAAGCAGGGTATTCTTACTGTATCATTCGCATTCCAGTCATAACATATTTCCCCACCTTTTTACTTGGAGTTATGTTTTTTGTGTCTTGAGAATCACGCTATGCCTGAGCCTAATCTTCAGTGCAAATGTCAACATATGTGCTATATTTAATTGAATAAGAGGCAAGAGCGAGGTGGTGCTATTTCTGCATAAATCACTTGGTTTCTTCTGTTTAAATGCGACATCATGCTGAAATTGGAGGTCTTTCTACCATTTGACATATTGAGTTGATTGAAAGGTACATAGGTTTGAATGAAAGCAAACCTATGTAATTGTACCCATTTCTCCTCCTCTTTTCTTTCATCTTATATGGTAGAGTCTCAATTGTTCGAGTTTTCCGTAAATCTGAGTTAGTTGAAAGATCAGTTTAGCTCACAAATAATAACACATTCAAAACACGTGGAAGAATGAATTCAAACCACAAAATTCAAATACCTGTCATAATCAGAAGCCGCCTTCAGAAATCTCCCTCCCAAGGAAAATGGATATGTTCTTTCCATACATGTCATACAGGACATTCCATACAGACATTTCTATGATACAATGATACATACGGTGGCCTAATATGCTGCACTGATAATGGCAGGATATTGCTGCACAGAAATGGATCAACCTATTGATACAGTTTATATTAACATGTTGATTCCCCCTTCCCCACCACCAAACACGCACACACACACAAAATTAAAGTAATTAGCCTGCTGCTATCAGTAATGTTGTTATATGTATGTACATTTTTCTTCAAATATGCACAGAAATTTAAAAATTGCTTTATTTCCACTTATTTGTTGATTAAATTTTATGATTTCAATTATTTGAATTTTCGATAGTAAGGTAGACCCGGTCGCGTCCATCTGAAGTTATCACGATTCTGCTGTACCTTGAATTTTGTAATCAAACTGGTATAAATATTTAATAAATTATGAAACCTCCCTTAGTTTGAATCTTCAGTTAATTTTATTATATATTTATATAGAAAAATATATATTGGGTTGATCGAGGAATTTTTTCCAGGGTCCTATGTTTGTGAATTTCAGTACTTAATTTTGTGAATTTTAACACTTATTTTTGTGAATTTTCTTACCAATTTTTAATGAAAGTCACTTTTTTTGCTAAAGTAATTGATAAAACAGATTAAAATTTAGGGTAAGATGCCAATGAAGGGCCGTATTAATCTATTGTATTTTTGTGAAGGGACTGTATTAATTGATTGTATTTTTGTGAAGGGGCCACTTTAATCAATTGTATTTTTGTGAAGTGGTCATTTTGATCGATTATAATTTTGTGAAGGGGCTGCAAAATGAACCCAATTTTCATGTGCATCAATCCCTATATATGTATGTGTATTATTGTAAAGCTCAGATTTTTTTTCTAGCATGTAAACATTCCTTGAAGTCTGTATTCCAATTTCTTGATTTTATACTTATTTCCGAAAAATACTGAATTCTAGACAATTATTATTTTTTTATTTTTAAGTGGCATCAGAAGTACATACAATCATAATTTCAAAACAACTTCATATTTAATTTGGATAATTTTTTTCATGCGTATGTCCTCTCTTTAAAAAGAAAAAAAATAATATAATTAATTAATTTTTTAAATTAATTTAATTTCTGATTTCTTCTGTTGAAGAATCCATTGCATAATTTTTTTTCATGCATATACCATTCTTGCCTCTTCATTCTCTTAGAAAGAGGGAAATGGGAAGGAGGGCCAGTACTTATTGTAACATACAAATCCATCCTAGCTTACCAATCAAACTCATTAAATTTGACTTTAATTAAATGTTAAATATAATATAATACTAGCTGAAGTACCCGTTCTTCGCATGGGAATGAATGGACTTTTTGATATTACGATTTGTGATTACTATTCATTGTGATAAACAGATATAGCAAAATGGATATCGCGTTATATTGTGTCCAATAATCATGCATACCGAATTGCAAGGCAATCGTTTGTATGGTGCAGAAGGCCATGCGGCGTAGCGCAATCTAGTGGCGAGTTTCAGCAAAACGGATAATGCGAAAATATTCTTCGCATTCAGATATCGATGTATACGAATTTTCATGACTATCGGCTAAACAGTCCTGAAGTTCATGTGTTGACGCGACATCTAGTGGTAAGTTATAGGAAAATGGATAGCGCCAGACTCTTCCCCGTGTTCAAATATCTATGTATACCTATTTTCATAGCGATCATTTGCACAGTCAAGAAGTGATACACTGCAGGGCCATCTAGTGGTTAATTAAAGTAATGATTTGCTACAGAGCCGTCAAGTTTCGAGTTATAGCAAAATGGATAACGCCAAAATATTCTCATAGTTCAAATAGCTATGTATACTGATTTTCATAGCGACCGTGTTCAAATATATATGTATACCAATTTTCATAACGATCATTTGCACAGTCAAGAAGAGATACACTGCAGGGCCATCTAGTGGTTAATTAAAGTAATGATTTGCTACAGCGCCGCCAAGTGGCGAGTTATAGCAAAATGGATAACACCAAAATATTCTCATTGTTCAAATAACTATGTATACTGATTTTCATAGCGACCGTTTGAATGGTCAAGAATTTGGCCTGCTGCAGCGTCATCTAGTGGCGAGTTAAAATAATAATGCATAGCAGTGTCATCTAGTGGTGAGTAACATCAAAAGGAACGCAGTTAGAATATATTCTTCGTGCTCAAATGTGTAAGTATAAAAAATTTTATACCGATCGGTCAAACGGTATAGAAGTTGATGCGTTGCTGCCCCATTTAGCGGCAAGTTACAGCAAAATGGATAGTGAAAAATATTCTCCGTGTTCTAATATTCGCGTGTACCAAATTTCATCGAAATCGGTTGGACGATATTCGCAAAGCAAACGGCTAAACGGAATAGAATTCGACGTTGTACTGCTCCACCAAGTGGCAAGTTAAGGAAAACGGATAGCATAATAACCTTCTCCATCATGAAAGACTTAGGTGTACCAAATTTCATCGTGCAACGGTGCTCAACGGTGCTGGAGTTTTTCAACCTCATAAACACATACCAACATTCATTTTTATCTATAACCAGTGTTATTATAAATACCAGTCTCAGATAAAATCCAGTTTCAAATCTAAGCCTCGCCAAAGTGCCAACTTACGCCATTTTGCAAGAGTTTTTTCAGGGAATCATTCGAAGCATTGACTTAGCAGCAATCAATATGGGAAATGGTTCGACCGCCAAAGAGTAGCACGCATTTATTTGAAAATTGGAATCCCTTAATACAGCCGATTTTTTTTAAATTATCAACTATAATGTGTTTTATTCATCGTTACTCCGATGTACTAAATGAGAAGATTTCAATTTTCTGAAATTTGGCGGAATTCCCCCAACTTAAATCAATGTACTCATTTGGCGAGAATTCTGAAGTTAGATCGCTTGAAATCCCTTAATAACTGCATTATTTCTTCACGGATCATTAAAATTTAAGGCTGTATTCTAATAAAACCTTTGCATTTGTTTTCAAAAATCTATTTCCTTAAGCTCTCAATAAATTGCGCCAAGCCGAAAACTGTGCAAACCGCTAGAACTCACTCAAAATCGATATTTCAGCCATTTTATTTTTTCGCCAAACTAAAAAAATTTACACATTAGCCTCGGAAATCTTCAATTCTTATTGTTTTGCGTGTAAAACATTACATTTCTGCTCTGATTACCCATGCACACGATATTATAATTAAAAAAAATAACCTTACGAATATAAACTAACAAAAAAAATCATTATTATTCTTTTATTTTTACTTTGAGAATTTAAAACATTTTATTCGGCAAAATCGCCACACATGGCAACCACGATCCTTACTTCACACTTTTTTCACTACAGGGGTTACAATTACGGAAAGCTTTTTGAGTGAAGAGCATAAAAAATCTCTTAAATTCCGGGAACGGGTGGACTTTCGAAGTTTTAAAGTGGACTACGATTTATTCTATATTATTTTACATATCTGTGCTAAATTTCAGGCCGATAGGTCCATTTCTGTGGATTTGTATACGAATCAAATCCACAAACAAACAAACAGAATTTCATTTTTATTTATAAGATTTAAAAGTTGGAATTGTTAACATTTCTTTTGACTTCGTTGACTTTATATATAAGTAAGTCATTTAAGAAGTGTTAACAACACCAGCTTTTCTAAAGTATATAATATTTTACTTTTAAAAAGAACAATATTCAGCAAATTTATTATTGTTATTATTTATTTATTTATTTTTTCTGATCAGGGAGCTGTAATGAATTTGCATGCTGTAATAAATATTTGAACTGGAAAATTCTCTCAAAAATTATTTCATACCTTTTAATCCATCATTAATTAGTAAGCTAGATTCAAAAAAAAATTTTTTTGTTAATTTATATTTATTCTTACTAGTGCTCATGGTTCATTAATTTTTTCTACTGAAATATTTTGTATGCAAATACTAACTATAGTCCAGCTCAGCTTTTTTTATTCGATGTCTAATAAAATTTCAGATGTATAATAAAGTTTTGTGTTTTAAAATAAGGTATGCATGATTGATAGTTTTAATTTGTAATCTATTTATTGAACATTTTTTATTGTATTTATTTTCAGGTAATGTTGTAGATGTCCAGTCTGGCGAATGGATTGGTCAAATGAGTGGTGTTGGTGCTGGATTAGATTCTTTCTATGAGTATCTCCTGAAGGTAAACTTCATTATCTATAATTATCTTGAAATCCCCCCTCCCTACAGTTATGAATCAAATTACTTAATGGTATTTCTTTTGTTTTAGTCCTATATTTTATTTGGAGAGAAAGATGATTATCTTATGTTCAATGAAACATATCATACTATAAAAAGATACATGAGGAAAGGGTTAGTATAATTTATGTATTCTTATGTGCATTTGTTTTTCCAGTGAACAGGGCTTGACAGCAGCTAAGTGGAGCCCTTCCTTACTTATGATTTTAATAGTTTGCTTGAGGAGGAGGAATGGTACACCTTCTCAGTTTGACATTCAGTCATCTGTTGTATAAATAAAATATGTATCATAATTACATAGTACTTAAGGTATGACAAAATATCAGTTATTTAGTCAGTTCAGTAGAAAAAGTTCTGAAATAATGACTAGTTAAATTTTTAAATTAAATAGTAGTTTTAAAATAAGTGGTATTTTTTGAAGATGAATTTGTTTTATTGTTGATTTGAAAGAAATTCAGCAGTCTAAAATTTACACGAAAATGAACCAGGAATGTTTCATAATTTAACATTGATTCAGGGGGACCTTGTTCCTTTAGTCATACGGTTCTGCCAGTGAATCATTTACCTTTGTTGTACCAACAAATATTAACCTTTGTTGTACTACTGCAAAGTTTAAATAGCCATATATCACATGTTATATTAAATAGACCCTTTATAAAGTGAAAATGGTTCTGAGTCTGTTAATCTCTGATTGGGCACTCACCAATGGCTGAATAGATAAGATACGGAGCACTGGTAGATGTGCAGTGAAGTGTGAAGTTCCAGGGCTCTAACCTACTGCATGGCTGTCAGTTTAATGGTCTGGAGTTTGGGGTGATTTTCTCCAGATGTATTGTGAATACATGTTAGAACCCCTTTAAAATTCCTCTGCCCAAGGCTCTCCCTGTTAGGCAGAAAGCCTCATGAAGCATTGCCTTAACACAATAACACATAATCGCTGATTGGTTAAATTACACTTTTATTCTACTAAAGCATGCTTTTGAAAAAAAAATGTATTTATTCCGTTGTGGTTCTGTTTAAAATAGATTTTACAGCAGTTTTAACATTCCGAAAATGTGTTATAAAAAGGTTATTTAACATTTTCATTTATATACTAGCTGTACCTGGCCACATGCTGCTATGGCTCAGTCTGGTTAAATGAAAAAGAAAGTGCTCAATTCCACTGCCAATTGCACTGAAAAATAAGGTAAAAATAGAAATTGGTCAAATCTACTTTCCATAGATCACAAAAGTGATGCCAAAAAAAAAAAAAAAAGGAGTTGGCGAAGGACTTTGAGGTTTAAGATTTTGTACAAATAAGCATTTACTTATTTATTTATACAGATAGATTCCCATACCGAAAGTACAGCTCTTGAAACTTTCCCCCCCCCCCTCCTTCCTTTCCCTGATGGATTATCCCTCCACCCCTTCAGACAAAATATAAGAGTTGGAAAAATCAGTATTGACCAGATCCAGCTCCCAGAGACAGTGTTGTTGCAGTAACACAAATAAAAGCATGTTTTTACCTGTCACAATCTATATTATAGGCCTATTCAAAGCACTCAGTACAGAAATTTCAGAGATTTGAGGTTATGAATAAACATTTTTATTTTTATAGATTGCATGTATAAGTGATCCTATGCTACTATCTCTTGATAATTAATAAATAATAGTTCAAATATAGATCTTAAGACAATATCAAAGCTTTAAGCAAGTATGATGTAAAATAATCTTATGTCTTAGATACTGTAGTGGTGTAATTTTCAGTCTTTTTCCTTCCAAGGTAAAAAGACAATGATTAAAAGACTAAATAATTCCTTCCAGTGGTGGGGAAAACTACATTTTTTTTTTTTTTTTTTTTTTTGTAGTGAACTACAACTGCTTTTATAGTTAGAGATAGTACAACTACTTTTATAGTATAAGACAAAGTTTGCTAAAATATTCAATTTAAATTCTGATTTTAGGATATTGATATACCAATTAGGAAAAACTATTGATATCTAATAAGAGAAAAGATAAGCAATTACTGTTAATTATTAAAGTATTGATGAAACTAATTAAGTTTGCATAACTCTAGGCGATCAAAATAAGTTAATTTTTATGGATCAAAACTTGGTGTGTGTGGGAGGGGAGAGGTTCCTTCAAGTCGCAGAAGAAAGAGCAATCACCCAAAGCGATGGCGCGGCAAGAGTAATATTAAAAGTTGTTTCAAAAAAAAAAAAAAAAAAAAAAACACTAAAGACTGCTAATTTTTTGGATCACACTGCATATTACTCAACTTTTTAAAAAGTAGCATGCTACACTATAAATTACGGGGAAAAGTAGCGACTACTGTAGTTTTGCTCCTTGTAACATGCTGCTCCCTACCTTTTTTCCTTTGTTGATTCATATTTTATTACGGGCATTAAGCATTAAAATACATGTAATCGGTATAACATTTTGCAGTGATATTTAAATAAACTTTTTGAAAACTTTTGGAAGATAAAGTTCAGCCTAGTGGTAAATGAATATTGAAGAAAAATATTTTGCTGGGATTTCATCATATGTGTTGTGTAATAACCACCTGCAGTACAAGTTTTCTTTGCCTAATGTTTTATAGTAATTGTTGTTGGTATTCTTGATTTAATTAAATGTTCATTGAACATGTCTTTCTGTTTTAAACTAGGCTATGCATATTTTCCTCTAAAATCAATAAGTGATATTTTCAATGAAATATTCACTTTGTGAAGTATATGCAGAAGTGAATATCATATTACTTCAATAATGGTGGTAATGCTATTTATTTTTGTTAATTATATGCTTGCATGCCATGATTTTCTTCTTTTATAAATGCTTATTTTTTAATTATTTTTACTAAGCAGTTTTCTTAATGTTCTGTTAACCATCATAGTTCATTAGTGTAAATGTTATTGTAATTTTTAATGTATGTTAATAAGTATATATGCATAACTTTAAATTTTTATTGTTAGTACTTTTATTAGAATATTGTTTTTTATGCGTAAAAATTAGAGTGTCCAGCATTTGGGAAAGTTGGTAATTATGCTTGAAAATATAGAAATTCCAGTCAGCATTTAGGAAATCTGCTCTCCTTCAAAGAACAGGGCCAAATTGGTAGAACAATTTTAGTTGGAGAAAGAGGTGGGAACTGTCACTGTCAATTCAACATGGCCCCACATTCGGTTACGGGCCTTAGATCTAAAATCATAGATGGGCCCCACTCCCACTTGTTGGTTTTTACAGCTGTGTGATACATTAAAATTGCTGTGTTAATTCTTATCTATATTCTTTTTAGAATGTAATTTAACCTAAAAATACAGGGAATAATTATGATAATTATTTTATAAGTCCAAACTAAACATTATTTATAAAATTATGTTACTTGAAATGACAAGAGTTAAGTACCATATGAACCCATTCAGTTTCATACTGAAAGAGCTAAATTTAACTGTTATTGGTAAAGGCTACTTTTGACTTATCTTATTAAAAAATAAATAAATAAATCACATAAACAAAATTGTAGAAAAATAAATCACTTTTACAAAAAAAAAAAAAAAAAATTGCAAAACTTTACCATATAAATATAACTTTCACTAGCAGGACACAAAAATGGCTACATCACAAAGAGTTGACTAGTAAACTCAAGGTCTGATTAACACACACGCATCCGGAGCCCGTGAAATGAGTACTACATGCAGATTTAGGCTGAAAAATTGAGCTTAGACAAACACACCCATATCAGCATGGTGATTCAGATGTAGCATAAAATTTGAAAGGTGCCTCAGGTATGAAAATGCTGTAGTCAGACCCTAGATAGGCTATGATAAAATAGCCAAGACAGGAAGCACGCCGGCGACAGGATTTTCAAGCCCTTGGGCACGTTAGAGAAGCGTCTTCAATCTTTATAGTCATAGAAAATCTTCAATCTTTTCTTTAAATAAAAATGTTTTGAACAGTGTAGAATTAGTACACTTTAAATTTACCATAGGCCACATATGCAAAACCTTACACATAATAATACTTTTAATTTAAATTTTGCTGCTAAAAATATCAATCAATCTTTTTCACTGGGCATCGTGCTGTTACATAAAAATGCAAAGTGTCCACTAGGATGGGCCAAAAAACTGTTTTTTTTAAATACTTTTTGAAATATGTGTCAAAAGTTGCTAGGTGATTCTAATAAATAACAAATAAATTTTTAAGCAAAAATGATAATATCCAAGGGTCATCAACCTCCAATGGTCATAAAGAAAAATCAATTAATGATTTATAAAGACAGAAAAATCAAAATTACCAGCATGCATGCCAAACATATCTGCTGGTAGAGATCTGAAGATTATCATTTTTGCTTAAAAATTTATTTGTTATTTATTAGAATCACCTAGCAACTTTGACACCTATTTCAAAAAGTATTTCAAAAAACAGTTTTTTGGCCCATCCTAGTGGACACCTTGCATTTTTATGTAACAGCACGATGCCCGGGGCAAGTGCCTTTTTTGTCCTCCTCTAGTTGTAGGACAAAACACATATATATTAGCACATATATATGTCATACAAGTAATGATTTAATTAAAAACATCTTTCACTTTGGGGGCATCTGGATTATAAGTTGTAATTTCAAAACATGGTGCAATACTTGTTGCCTAGGAGGGTATAACCTTGTCGTGCGTGAGTGGTTTAGGAACAGCACAAATGGCAACATCCATCTGGAATATTTTATTAAGGCATATTTACAAGTTATATACAGAGGAGTTTGGAAGTATCTCGAAGTCAGGAAGAGCTGCTCTGCAGTAAATGTCTCCTGGTTTTGTTAGTTAAGTTCACAGAGTGTCCACTAGGCGGCAGCTCTGTCTGTCCATCATCTAGTTGGTCCACAAAACCATAACAAAATCCTCATTTGTTAAATTAACAGACATGGGAGGCACCTGCTGGCGAGACACCTTTATGATTGACAGGTTAGACCCTCCTAGGCAGCAATATTGCACCATGTTTTGAAATTACAACTTATAATCCAGATGCCCCCTAAGTGAAAGATGTTTTTAATTAATTCATCGCTTGTATGACATATATTATATATATAGCAAGCACATATATATTAAGAAAAGTTGCAGATGAAGCCAAATATGATAAAATTTTGAATCTAAAACAAAATGTTTTTGGTCATTTTATGGGTCTGAAAATTTGTATGATTTTTGAAAATCTGTAAATTGATAGATTCCCTATATTATGTGATTATAAAAATTGAATTTTTAATGTTTTTTTGTTAAAATAATCCATTATAACGATCTTACACAACTTGCCTAAAAGTGTAGCTTTTATTGAGTGACAAAATTTGGTATTTTAAAATACAAATCCCATAACACTTTTGAATTTTCAATACATGATGAAAGAAACAAAATCATTAAAACATCTTAAATGTACTTATTTCCTCAAAACTTGAGAAAATTATTTATATATATGTACGAGGGCTATTTTTTATTCAACCTCCAATGGTCAATAAGTAAAAGACGTTTGTAAAGAATACCAAGAATTTATTACCAAAAGTTAGGTTCAGACATGGTCTCTTTCCGACTTACACATCATGAAGATTTGAGCATTTGTTTCATCGGTAGAGGAGCTTCCCAATGCCCTGTTCTAGAAACATTACTGCCAGCTATGCAAACATGAGCCAGAAACTTGTTTTAAAATTCTTCATTGGTCTGGAAGCTTTGGCTTCTTAGCCTGCTCTTCATTTCAAGAAACAGGTGAAAATACCTCAATGCTAAGTCAGTAACCAAAAGAGACCAATAAAGTGTTCCAAAACAACGGTAATGTGAGAGTGAGATCTTTGATGGTCTCTATTGGCCATTGAATTAGCCCCGAGTGATTTCCGATTTTTTTTTTCTCAATGGGCGGGCACTTGCTCATCAAGCATTTGCCACTACAAAGGCCCGAGTCACTGTCCATTTTATTATGGGAGCACCCAGTGGGCGGACAGCATTGCCCTCTATGAAGATACAGACAAGTTAACATCCATGTCCAAGCCGGGATTCGAACCCGGACCCACAGCCTGATAGAATGGTTCTCTAGCCACTACACCACCTGGATGGCGTTTTCCGATATTTGAACTGAACAACTGCCTAGAAGCCCAGAGTAAGAAGACCCAAAGCTCTCCTTCAAATGAAGTTTTGTGAAACAAAACCCTTGGATGCAACTCTGGTGGCAAAGTTTCACTAGGAGGGCATTGGAAGATTTGTCTACCGATTCGTCAATTGCCTGAATCTTCATGGCGATTATGTTGAAAAGAAATCATATATGTACCTAACTTTTGGCAGTAAATTCTTTTTATTATTCACTCTTGTCTTTCTTTGACTGTGCATCGGAGGTTGAATAAAAAACAACCCTCATATACATATATATATATATATATTACGGTTCCTCAGAAGTCTATGGAAAAAGATGAACTTTGTATTTTTGTTGATCTCACCCTCTCATTTTTTGCCACCATGCATAATGATAACTTGTAAAATTTTGGTAAAATATATTTATATTTAGAGGGTGTGCAGGCATATTCAAATTTTGTAATATTCCAATGTGCAGTGACAAAAATGTGCAAGGATGCATAATTAATAATAAAGTTACATTATACATTTTTTATATCTATGAAAAAAGAAAATATACAATAAACAAAATGAAATACAGGAAAAACCTGAAATGCAAATCAGATGCAGAAAAATATGCAAAATATATCAAATACACACAATATACAATGACTTATTTATTAGGTCTGAAATTCATTTTTAAGCAAACTTTTATTGCAATCTCTGTACTTTTTTCAATCTTCCTGAATCACTTGGAGAAGACATTGTTTCTGCTCTTCGTTCTTAGCAATAGTCTTTAGCAAATGTTTAGGTAAGGCTCTTGCCACGCTCCCCATTGTCGTCTTGCACTCTCGGTTTTTTTGCTATTCGAAGCTTCGCTCCTAGTTCAGTTCCCAATGCTTAGGAGCAATTTGGAGGAACTCCTTGCTGGTACATAATAGGCAAAAAAAACATGTCTGTGTTTTTCATCACAAAACTGGATAATGTCTTAGTCATCGATTTGCGAATTGCTTTTTCAGTCTTGTGTGTTCCAGTGGTTCATCCTTCCAATCTTGTTCATGAGGGGCTTTTACCATCTTTCGCTTTTACTTCAGTGAATCAAGGAATAGTGATACGAGATGTTCACTGAGATACTAAAGATATTGTAACAGTTTGTCGTCATCCTTAGCTCATATTTCGGGGTTTTCCTATTTGTATGCTACAAGATGCTGAAGAAGCTTGTGAAAGCTCTCAGATATTCCTTCACAATACAGATATTAAGAATATCTTTCTTTTCTCGTGCTGCAAATTTGAACTGGTTAAGAAACATCCACTACTTGAAGCTATAAAGGATCTTCAACATCCTTCTGGCATGATGGATAGCTCCTTGAGTATGAAAGAGTACACCGCAAATTGGTATTTGTCTCAGAAAAATTATAACAAGCTGCATCATCTCCCTGTAATCTTCCCTTGCATGAGTCATCAGAAGTTGGCTTTTGCATAAATTCCATCACCGATTGCATATCATTCTAAATGGCTGCCATCACCTCAGAGTTTCTCACTCCAAGTTCAAAATTAGAGTGATCTATTGTTTACCATAACTGCTGAAATCGTTTAAAAAGTAGTACACTGGATGTTGATGGCCCCATGCTTTGCTTGAATACGGCAGAAGGCACAATTTCTAGAATGTGGTGCCAGAAAACAAAATACAAAAGTTATTTTCTAACTTTTGTTCCGATGTCAAATATGCTTCAGTATTACTTGCTGTCGCATCGAAGCACATACCCCATGTAAGCTCAGTAAGTTCACAGTTTTCTAGCACTTCTGCAATGATATTTGCAATACAATTCCTGTCCCTCACTGTAATTTAGAAACACCTAACAGTTGATCTTAAATGTTTGGTCTTGATGCTATTACTGATAGATGATCCTCCTTTGCTTTTCCAGAAAAATTTTGAATTAGTTTTCCATAACAGTGCACTATCAAGGAGACAACAGCCATATATTGAAAGAATTTTTGTACATTAATTGTTTCAATATACAGGTGTAGGAATGGCTAGTTCGGAGCGGATAGTTTGCCTTTGAAGAGTGAGTAAGTGTAAAATATTCCACGTTTCGACCCATATTTTCTACTGTAACAGCTACTATCAAAGTACTTATATAAGTGACAGTAAAGTAAGCTTTTCTGTCACTTATATTAGCACATCTAGAATGGAAGCTAGTTTTGCTGTGATAGCTACATTCATACTTGTTTCGGTGTTCACCACTGGGCTGTGAGTAATATTGTGCCTCCAACATCGGTTGCAAAGAAAACCAGGACAATTGGGAAAATCTTATTTCTTTAACTGATCTGCATTTGTTTACTTTGTAGAATCGTTAAACATTTGAAATTATACCCTTTTTAATGTCTTATTATTTCAGATTGTGTTATTATATACTATTCTTTATCTGTCTATTTGCCAATTTTCAACAGAATTCGATTGTTATTTGACCGGATTCCGCCTTTAAATATTATTTGATGAAACTGAAATTTTGCATACATCATATTTATGAATAGTCTATAAAAATTGGCGAGTGAGATCAAAGAAATTAGAAAAAACATTTTTTGAAGCACCCTTATATATATATATATATATATACATACGTACATACAGGGTGTCCAGTGCTAACGGTGCCCAATGGATATTTCCTAAACTGTTAGTCAAAGACACATAGTTCCAATTGCGAAAATCCTTCAAATTGTATAATCTGTTATATCAGAAACAATTGAAGTCAATAACTTAATTTCTTTAAAAATTACGAAATTTAAATTTTTATATGGTCCCCCGGTCCCATCAGTTATATTTAGAAAATTTTTCTCTATACAGTTTCATGCACGATAAAAAATAAAAAAAATTCGTCCTTCTACGACAAAAATTCATTGATTTATGAAGCAGCAAACATTGTGACTTAAGTCAGTTTTCCACGTTTAAAAATGTCCCGTTATTGTAAACCGTTAAGGGACCATATAAATACTGAAATTTTAAATTATAGGTTTTAATTTCATTTTCTGGCATAATGCAGAAAAAAATAGCAAAACTAATTTTAGAGTACTGATCTTCAAGCAGACAGGGCCTTATAATAATAGCATGGGCAAATCGGGACTTTGCGCAGGCCCCCAGGCTCGAAAGGGCCCCCAATTTCAAATGTTCTTCTGAAACATTCTTTTTTATATCAAAATTTTATTAAAAATAAAACAAATTTCATAGATTGGGAGCCCCCAAATCCATCAATGCCTGGGCCCCTGTTGGTCATAATCGGGCCCTGCAAGCAGAGGGTTATAGTCAAGCTCTATTAAAATGTATCTGAGGTCAGACTTACTAAATCGTATATGTGTAGCATGTAGCTGTGTAACATAAGAGTATGCTACGCAAAGTACAGGAAGAGTTTTCTACACTTCCATTGGTGCATACTGTGGCAGAATAATCTGCTAGTTTCTGGGTTTGTCGTTCTAAAGTCCAGTTGGTGTAGAAAGTCCTTGTTAAAAAGTCCACTTGTCAGGATGGAACACAAGCTTTATTGCTTCTAGAACTTTGTTGAACAATCAACTGTACAAACTTCACAAGCACAGTCAGACAGTAATGTGCTTTTAACAGACAGCTTAGATCAGAAGCTTTCACAAATGCTGTATTTCTCACACAAAATAAAACACTTCCACGGGTAAAATTCAGTGGAAATATACAAGGGATAACACTAAAAGTCCCTCCAAACTCAGCAATGAAAGATTTACATACAGCACTGGCACCAAAATGTTGCCAAGCTTGGCGACTTTTAGAGAAATACTACCAAATTTGGCGCCAAAAATGAGTCCCCAAAAGTGAAGTTACCGAAGTCCTAGGTCCAATATTTCTTGAGATTTCTAGAAACTGTAGTAGAAGTGAATAGGGAAACCGAAACCTCCATATCTCCAGTTCTAGTTAACTGATTTTGATACAACAAAAGGCAACATTTAACTATTTGACCTGTAGAATACTAATTTTGAACTATTTTAAACCCCAGAACAGTAGGTTGCCCCGAAAATTCGTAACAATATTTAGATTGCAGTCAAAGGAAGTTATTTAATGCCAGTTCATTTAAAAAACTGTTTAAAAAATTCTATTTACAGCATAAGCTATATTTTTATTTTACTTTATTGGATATAGTTAAATGTTAATCTTCTTTATTGGAATCTATATTCATAAAATAGTCAATGGAATTGATAATAAATATTACAGAGCTCAAAACTATGTACATTAATTTTTCTCATTCATTTTGTATACAATCCCTATTTTGCATTTGGAAAAGTGCTCTAACTTTAAGCAGCTGTAATTCTGTGAATTTTGGTCATAGAAAGACAAATTTTTTTTCATTGTGCATGAAATTGCACAAAGAAATTTTTTCTAAATATAATTGATAGGACCGGGGGACAGTGTAAAAATTCAAATTTCGTAATTTTTATAGGATTTGATTTATTGACTTTGATTGTTTCACATATAATAGGTTATACAATTTAAAGCATTTTTGCAATTGGAGCTATGTGTCTCTGACTAACGGTTTAGGAAATAGCCATTGGACAGCGTTAGCTTTGGTCACCCTGTATGTTATCTGTTTGCTCTGAATGTCGTTGCTTTACATAAAATTCAAACAAATGAATTTTCATCAATTATTAAATTAACAAACAAGCTGTGCCTAAACACAGGACTCATAATTTCAAAGCGAGAATTCTATAGATAATATATATATTTTTTTCCTCTCAGAGAAAAATGGCCACCCTCCCCCTTTCTTCACGTCTACCCTCCTTGGAGTATTCTATTCGAAATGTTCTGAAATCTATTTTTAGGTATTCGTGAGCATTGTATTTTAAGGCAAGGATTTTATGGATATCTCTTTTCTTTGAGATCACACAGGATATCTGAAAAGAACATTTTGGCTCCCTATCTTCCATGAGTTACAAATTTTGGAAAACGCTCTTTTCTAGCGCCTATGTTATGAAACACATGTACCTGGCAAATTTCATATTATAAGCTTCTGTAGTTTTGGCTAGGCAAAATATTGACGTACGAGAAAACGACAATACTTTCCAGTACACCTAATAAGTTTAAAAAAACATAAAATCTTGATTTTCACACAGAACTTATTTTAGTTTTTAAAATTGTATTGAGCCATATGATGTGAATGTATAAAAATAATTGTAATTAATTAATTTTTTTTTTCAAATATATTTTGTTTGGTACTTTAATTTACATTTTGTTTAAAGCTTTATTGTAATTATTTTTTCCTTCAAAATTCTTTAGGAGACCACATTGCAACTATGGATATGGAGGCCATCCTTTATATGTTAATGTTAATATGATTGATGGCAGCACATTAACATTATGGATTGATTCTTTACAAGCTGCTTTTGCTGGTGTTCAGGTAATAGAATCATTGCTACCTGAGTAATCAAGTACGACAGGATGTCTCTCTTTTCTGTTATCAGTTTATGCTTATGCATACTTTTATCAAAATCTTTTGTAAATGGAATACTGGGGTTTTAATAAACTACTATGTAAAAATGCCTTATTATTGCAAACAATACTTTTGGGGTGAATAAATTGGTTAATGTTTTTTTATAAAAAATGATAACCCCTAGTAGCACAATTAGTCCCAAAGACATTTAAAATACGTTTTTTAACATCAATAAACGTGTTTCCAACGTTATTTGAACGTTTTTTGAATTAGTTGTGCTACTAGGGACTAAAACTTTTTGAAAATTGATTGCAATATCTATGTTTCAAATGGTGTATCTTCTTGCGCTTGTCCAAATAAGTATATTATCTTATTCTCCCCCCCCCTCCCTCCCATTTTTACATCAACATACAACAATTCTTTTTTTTTTTTTCCATTTATATACAGTTTGCCCTGTTTTCTTTAGCTCTAAGGATTATTACTAAGAATTATTACTTGAAGTAGTATTACTTATGTTTAAAGATACTAGTTAAGGAATGGATTGCAGTAGCTCTGATTTCGCACTGTAGAAAAGCATATATTTGATAGCCAGTGCTGTTAGCTTGTTCAGAGTATAAATACAGCCAGTGCTAGTAACCATTACAAAACCGTTTCCACTTAATCCTTCTCTTTGCTAATGGACTATTTTAGGAAGTTGTTAATACTGTGACATAGCAGTAATTAATCAAAAATATATCATCCTTTATCTTCCCCCCCCCCTCCTCTGTATACTAATTTAGCCCAATGTAGTGAATAAATATTGTACTGGGAAATTGCAACTCTATGTTTATGGTTTCCTACCCAAAGATAAAACAAAAAAAGGGAGTGTACAAATTTCTGAGGGGATCTACTCCTCTAATGTTTAATTTAGTCTAAAATTAATACACTACATGTTAATTTTTCAAATTTTGCACAATGCTGCTTGTAAATCAATTAGTTGGAAGGTTTAAAAGTCCCATTGGATGAAAAATTAGGGTTTGTTGGTTTCTTTGCCAAATATACTAGATATTACCAAATTGGATTCACTTTTGGAAACTCATTTTTAGACCAAATTTGATGTGGTTTTGAGGGATAAATGTGATGAATATTGTTGTTGAACCATTATATAATAGGATATGCTCCTTTTACAAGTTGCCTCATTCAAAAGTTACACTGTTGAAGCAATATTTATAAGTATTTGAAACCTTATTTTGAAATGAAAATATATAGCTGCATTTCTTATAAAAAAAGAATCAACTTTTTAAAATGCAATTTGCAGAAATACTTGTCTTATTAAGTAAAGTGCATTTACACTGTCTGACCTACACACACATGAGACATTTCTGGTTAATGATCATTTAATTTTTTGTTTTTTTAATGTTAAGCTTATATGTTAATGTATACCACTCATTGGACTATGAAGACAATTTTTTTCATAAATTCTTCTGTAATAGACTGATTTCTAAAGTGCGTTTCAAGTTGATATTTGTACATCTGTCTTAAAAAAAAGTGAGATTCTTTTAAATGAAGACGAATACTTATGTGTGTTTTAATGAATTTTGTTTTTATTCAGAACTAACTGTGTGCCCGTTCTTCGCATGGTAGAAAACGAATATTTTATAATCGTAACTATCTATGTAAAAAATAAATGTAAAAAAGTTCAAGTAGTCCTTTTGTTGAAACTATCGCGGGATATATTACACAATGTGGGATTATGGTTTAGTTAGTTGTAAGAGGATCGTTGAAAATAATGAATATAACACTTTTAATTTCACTAAATAGTTATTAACGTGGTATACTGTGCTTTAATCTATATTATCCAAACAAATCTACTATTACTACCAGAGAAAAAATGAGACTACTATCTATTATATTAATATTGCATCTTCGTTTCTCCTTCTTTAATGCTCAATTTAAAGAAACAGATTTGATAATTTAAGCCAGTGATGACTCTACTTTTTTGCGATTCTGTGGAATTTATGCATTGACATTAAAACAGTTCTCCATATATTTTTAAGCATAATTCTTGTCTTATTGGCATATTTAGCACAACAAAATATTTCATCTTGCGGTGGTGGAAAACATCCAAACTGTACCAATTTAAATAGTATTTAAATCCACCATGGTTCAGGCTTGTGAAAACATTAAACTGTGTAATCTCAAGGAACTATTTTGAATCGCCCAAATTGCGAATAGGACATTAAATTGTGTTGCAGAGTTCACGAATTTCAGACAACTTTTAATCTATGATGTTACATTCTGACTAGGGTAGCCGAATATAGTTATTTCGCGCAGTGGTTTTCAAATGGAGTAATATTGAAACATATGACGTTGAAATACTCTCGCTTGCAACAGAACTGTATTGCGAGTTAATTTTAGTTATTGCAAGCAAGTTAATTTGAGAGATATTAGGATTATTCCTAGCTAATCGGTATTTCAAATATTTTCCGGAGCTATTTCGCCAATGATGTATCTTTTGTGCAAGAGCTTGTTAAGTTCCTAAAATTTAACAAAAAAAAAAAGTATACCTAATATAGATAATAAACTGCCAAAAGTCGTCCAAACTTGACGACATTTTGCACGATTTTTGGGAATACATGCATACAATGACCTTCGTCAAACCGATAGCGAATTCTATGCATTATGTTAATTAGTATTTTGCATCTTATGGCAATATTTGAATTTCCCACGATTTAAAAAAAATGCAAGTTTCCTTTCGTTATTATGGTTGCTGAAAAACCACAGAGCTCAAAAATCACTAAGGGTAACATGCACATTAAACAAAACACTTTGAATTTTTATAATAGTAAATTTTTGCTTCAAAGCCTTTTAATGTAATGAGATTTTTAACTCATGATGTCAAAATGACATCATTCTCAATTGCGATATCTAACATGAATTAGTGAAAGAAGAAAATAAACACATTATTTTATTTTCTACAGCATCTGATAAATTGGATGGAAGTTTATTATTTCACTTGTGGTGTAATTTTTTGTCAAAATTTGTTTACCTCATTAGGATTTTTAATGCATTTTTGCACTCATGACAACAAAATGATGCCAGCCTCACTTGAATTATTGAAAGTAATAAATAAATAAATTTAACTTTGTTAACTATGCTCACGAATGTGCTGAAATCGGACATTTGAGTAGCTTTCTATGCTGAAAATTGTGAAAAATCATAAAAAATTAGGGAATGGGTGGATTTCCAGAATTTTAAAGCAGCCTATAGACTATACTATGCCGTTTTACATGTATGTGCAAAATTTCAGGCCGATCGGTTGAACAGTGTGGGAGGGGTTCCTGGACGAACAAGTAAACAACAAACAAACTTTCACATTTATATAATAGATTTAATTATTTTGAATTTTAAAAAAATATTTTGTATGCCACTATTTTGTACCCTTGTACCTTTACACTCACTCAGTGGCTTAGCCAGACCCCTGCCAGTGCCCGCCTTATTGGGAAAAAAAAAATTACTTTCAAACCATAAATTGCATGTATAGTTAGAATTTTAACTTTTTGCTCTTATGGCATTCAAAAAGTGGGTTTTAATTTGTAGCAAATGTCATGTGTTTCCTCACCAAAAACGGAGTTAGCAACTTTATATGCCAACTTAAATATGTATGGTAAAAAGTTTGAAACACACATATCTTCTTTTTCTGCCTGAAAGGATGACCGTTTTTCTTAGTTAGGGGTAAGGGTTTTTTTAAAAATATGGTGATAATTTTTTATACAAGGGTCCTTGAGAAATTTAGAGATGAGTCTTGAAATCCTTGAAATGTGCTTGAATTTTTACTAACAATTTTGGTGCACACCCTGTTTTGGATTTTGTCAACTCCCTTTTCTTTTCAAAGCTACAATTAATCATTCATCAAACACATTCTAATCTGTTTTTTTAAGTGTGCTATAAAAACAAATGTACTATATGCTCTGTTATATAACTCATGAAGTTTTTTAACTTATCATTTATTCATTCCTTCTTAAATGAAGCTAAATGACGTATGTTTATTCCTTAGCTACAGAATCATGCAAAAATTCTACTATTTTAGCTACTAAAATTTAAAAAATGGCTACTAAACTGGCATTTTTTTATGTCTGTTAGGCTACTAATGATACTACTTTTACTTCCTGACATTGATAGACACCCTGCATGTCCCGACTGTAGGGTGAATGATCAAGCTGCTCTTACTTGAACTTGGCCTGTTCCTTGGCCGAAAACCAACACTCCATTTTCTCACTGACATGTGGAACAAACAGTTTTCCTTGTATATGGTTATCATCTGGTTATGAATAGTGGCCAGTTTAACACTTTCCACTGTCAGAAATCGGGTACCATCCTGTCCTCACATGCACTGCCATGTTAATTGTACGTGGGAGGGTGCTTTTTATAAGAGCTTCTGCTCTCTGAATCCTTGTATTTTACGCCTGCAAAATATTCGCAAAGTTTAATTTGAAACATGATTTGTGCAAATGTAGAGGGCTATCATGATAGTACCATGTTGTTCATAATTCCCTTCATATGATTTTCAAAATGCTGTAGTTGGAAAAAAAAAAAAAGAAAAAACTAAGACTAATATAGCAAAAATAAAACTTGCACTAAATAGAGAAACAATTCTTGTTTTTTATAACAGTTGGCAGTAGATGACGGCTTGCACTCAATGAACTTAACATCGTGAGGCTTTTTTGTGTGCATGTGTGCGTAAAAGAATTTGTATTATTACTCCCTTGCTGTATGATTTGGCAGAAATTCATAAAAGTATCACCCATGCTGTCAATACCAGTGATAGTATCATGTTGGTTATAGTTTAGCAGGACTAGACTATTGCATTGATGCATGCCATGTGACCAAGCATTTGCATATAGAACACATGTAATGACAGTAAATGAAACTTGAATTATTCCTGTATTTAGTGTAATGTTCATTTTTGCAATATTTATTATAGTTTTATTAATATAGCTTTCTAAAACTCCACAGATAATTATGAATATCCCTGTATAATTGCAGCTTTTGGGAGTTTACTCTGACACAAATCTGTACTTTTTTTTTTATAGAGATAAATTAAAATTTGTTTTAATAAAAGATTATTGTTGAACTTTTTAAATCTTATTGAATTAATTACTAGTCATTTCTAATAGTTAATAGTTTTTTCTTTTCCAAAACTTATGCTTTTCTTAAAACAGAACTTTTTAACAAGTGATTTTTTAGCTAAACAGATTTACTGCAAAATCCCGCATGTGCAAATGTAATTGCCAAAATTAAATTTATGTAAATATGGCGTAGTTCTTTATATAAATTTCTATTTTGATAGGTTTTGACTGGAGACATTGAAGAGGCTATTTGTGCTCATGCTTTGTACTATTCCATATGGAGACGCTTTGGTGCACTACCAGAACGTTTCAATTGGCAACGAGTCAGTCCTGATTTAGCCTTTTATCCTCTACGTCCTGAGCTTATAGAATCTACTTATTTGTTATATCAAGCAACAAGAAATCCATTTTATTTGCATGTTGGACAAGAAATAATTGAAAGTATAAATAAATATTCCAAAGCTGAGTAAGTGTAGTAAATTAAGTAGTATATTTACAAATATATTAGGCTTGTATTTACAAAAACTGTTTTTAATACTATTAGAAGTCCATTCCCTTGCTCGCTAGTACTTATTTTGTGACTTTTTTGAAATCACTACATTATACGAGCTCACTTCATTCACTCACTATGCAACTTGCAGTTTTTCAATTAATATTCTATGCATTTAATAATCAATGTTTAAATATGAATTAAATTTATTTGAGGGTTATTTTCAGCATATTGTTTTCAAATCGCAAATAGAGTTGACATTATTTCCGTATTGCAAGTTTAAAATTGCATTAGAAACTCAATTATCAACTTGTAACATGTAATGACATGTACTTCCTGAATTATCTTTAATACGCTGGGTATACCCACCTTGTTCTATTGAGAAATTTCAATTCTGATGATAATCTCAAAATGCTATTCGAAACTAATTGAAATTGCAAAATTATGAAAATATATAGCTTGTGACAATTTTTGTCAGTTTTGACACTTAACTGATTAAATTTTGGCATTGGATGTGTGGAGGATTAACATAATGAACAGAAAATATCTTAAAAACAATTTATTAAAACAGTTAAATGTAAATTAAAGCACACCAGGATGTACATATGTCCTATACAAAACAATTTGGCACCTGCCCGGTTAAATAGACTGCTTCTAATCTCATTGTGATCTGCTGCAGCTTGCAACTTAAATACAACTACTGTTCATTCACATGAACATGCATTTGACATAGAGAGAGGTACTTTGCATTAAAAAAATAAAAGTTCCTGAAATATATTGATGATGCAATGCATCTTGAATTTGCGAGCAGTAACGATAGTTACTGAGTTTAAGAACAGTAATGACAGTGACTGAGTTTAAGAACACACTCAAGATTTCTGAGGTTAGGAAACTTATCCTGGCAAGCGATAGCTATTTTTGCTATCAATGGCCCATCTCTTGTGTATGGGCAAAGTTTAAATGAGGGAAATCTCCATCCATTTTTAAAAATTATTATTTAAAAAAATACATTGTGTGAGTATTACATTACATTAAAGTAAAAAAAACTTTGTCCTTGTGAACTTTCTAACACAAGATATGCACACTGGTATGTTGAATCAGTTTGATCTCCCTTCCCCCTTTTTAAAGGTTGAATCAATATTTTAAGTCCATTTTCTGTTTGTGGCTAGTAAATAAATCAGCATAGTTTATTTATATTGAATATATTCAATTTTAAGCATCTCTTCGCTCACTACCCAGCAAACACAGCCCTATCGGATAAGTTTTGGGCCGACACTGGCATGCCGGCGCAGAATGTGCCGGGGCGACATCGCTCATGCGGTACTGAAAACGACAAAATTGCGTCCGCCTGGGCGTGTGTTGGGCCGAAAGGATGGGCTGGTTCTGGTTCGGTGTCGGCAAAAACGATAACGGCGTCGGCCCAGCCCTGTGCCACTTTTGAACCAAAACCATTACGTTTTTGGTGTGGTATCGGCAACGACAAAATATCGAAAACCGGCCAGCACCTTATTGATTCCCAAAATACCCTAATTAGCTCCGTAGTTAGTTCTCTAAAGTATTAATCAACAAATTAAAGAAATAATAATTATTATTATATAAATGACTTTACACCACTAGGACTAAATTTATTAAAAATACCTAATTAGCAAATTATTTTGTTTTTAAGAAAATACTTAATGAATTTAAGAAGGAAAGCTCTTTTTAAAATTAACCGTATTATTTTTATGCATCAACCAATGGTTTACTTTTTTTAAACGTCTTACTATATGTTTATCAGACCATATACATTTTTTAAACAACATATTAGGCTCAACTAGACAATGTTCCTTTTTCTCTTCCAAAAATTTTTTAGAAGCCAAGAAAATTTATAATTTTCTAGAACCAAAGATTATAAATAAACATTCATGCAATGCTAAAAAAAGAGAGAAAAAATATATTAAAGTTATACAACATGCTTTTTTAAAAAAGTTTTAATTTATTTTTTAGTTAAGTTATGTCATAATACAAAATAAAGTTGACTTTTGATTTTATATATTATTTTAAAGAAGAATGTAAACAACATACGTTAAAAGAAATTAAAATATTGGCTGATTCTACAAATAAACGGTTAATTTCATAAAAACGTTTTCTCTTCAAAATAATTAAACATTTTCATATACAAACAAATTATTTTGTTTATACTTAATAACTAAATATTTTGTATATTTCAAAATTAGCCCCAGTGATGTAAAGTAATTTATATAATAATAATAATTATTTTTAATAGGTTGATTAGTGCTAAACTATATATGAAACTAATAAGTATTAATAAAACCATGTTTATTATTAGAAGATACTTACTTTAAGTAAATATTTTATATATTACTGAATTTTCATAGGATTATCCTTTAGTAGAAGAAAGGAACTTTCTATAACAGAATATACTTATTTTTTTCTGTTGTTTTGAGTAATATGAAATTAAGTACTTAAGTAAATAGACACATTTTTCAATGCAGTATGTAAGTTATTTATTAAAAATACCGTCCTGCTTGTTTATTAATAGTTTCCAAGTTTGCTTATTTGAATTATAAATTTCATTTTCGCATTATTTAGAAATAATTAGCAGTTTTGAACTAAATCTTATTTTAGTAGTCCCTGAGATAACATAAAAAAATCTAGCTAAAGAAAAATACAAATTCTTAATATATACTTAAAAATCAACTTACCCCTTTTTAACTGTCGTGAGAACTTAGCAAAATGAAAACCAAAAAGCACTAACCACATTTAGACAACTTTAAAATTTTTGTCTAGTTGAGGTTAATACCAGTTAGTCTTATCACAGTTTATCCAGAGAAAACTACAGCAAAGTCCGATCTAACTGACGTAAGAACTTAGCCTATTTAAAACTAAAAAGCACTAACCACATTCAGACTATTTTAAAATTTTTGTCTAGCTGCAGTCAGTGCCATTTAGTCTAGGAAAAAAAATCGCAATTTATCCAGAGAAAAATGCAGCAATCTCCCATCTTCATTGCTCTGAGAAAACTCAAAATCCACGTTACTGAAAAGTTTACGTTGCGAGATGATTTCTGTTACAGCCTTGGAATGGAATGGACAAGCAAATGAAAAAAAAAAAAAAAAAACCACCAACTTCCGCTCTTCGATTGACCATGAATAGGGACCCAAATAATAGGGAAAGGTCCATTTCGTCTTCCTGCGTAATACTGTGGTTCCTACAAGGGGTGGAAAGCTCTTAGGAATGCACTCGTCCCCCCTCACCCCCCCCCACTGCGCCTGTGCTACATGTTATGTGTACGCGGACACGGGGTAGTTGGAAAAGAAAGTCCGACGGATTTTAGCTTTTAAATTATTCACTTTAAATTAGATCGCGTGGAAAAAAACAAAACAAATTAGTGTTATTCTACTGCAAAATAGTTTATACTTCAATATCTGCAATGAATTAATCAATTAATTTTTAGAAAGATAAAGTACTATAATCAGCAAAAAATGGTTATTTTTATTCATTTTTAAGGAGATAAGAGCATTAAATTTTATTTAATTTGTAACAGCATTTTACAATGCTGTAGCAAAACATGATTTTGGCGTAATTTTTACTATTATTTTATTTGAACAGAAACATGACAAACAAGTTGTTCAAATAAATGCTATTAAATTAATTATTCATAGTGATAATTTTAAAATGAAACTATTATTATTTTTTTCAATTTATAATTATTCAGTATAGTGAATTAAAACTTTTATTTATTTATTTAATTTTATTATTATTTTTTTTTAACAACAGCAGCTAATGTATTATAAAAAAAATTCCTTAACTATAAATTATACTGATATTTTTTATTTTTATGGAAATACTAATGAAAAGGTATTTTTTCTACTATTTTAATCCAATTTAATTTCAGAAAGTTTTGTTGTTTTGTGTTTTTTGTAAGGCAAAAACACAGGAGTTAAGCCTTAGGGCGTCGGTGCCCTGAGCGGAAGAAGGCTTCTAGCGTTTGTTCCAATATATAAAACAATTAATAAGCAATAAAATTGGGGTTGAACAGTAATTATAATAATTATTTGTTCCCTAATTTTATAAAAATCAACCATATTTCCTTCATTTTATAAATATTAGATAATGTTTTGAATTTATATAAAATTTATAAAATATCCCCAATTTTTGTTCCAGAATTGGGGATACAACGGTGATTTGTCCTCAATTCTATGTTCAAAAATCTGGTTAATTTATATAACTCATATTCACATTACATCTGGAGAAAATCACCCAACATCCAAACTGTAAATTGACAGATGCGCGGTAGACCTGAACCCTGGACCTTCACACTTGAACCAGCGGCGGATCCAGAAAAAAAAATTCTGGAGGGTGCACAAGACAATTTTTGTTACATTTTCTTATAGAATGACTTGAATTTACAAAACAAGTCAATGCTCTATAGTGTAAACTTCATTCGTCTGGGGGGGGGGGCTCTGGATCCGCCAATGACTTCAACCATATTCGGTGTCTTATCCACTCGGCCATGGTGGGCTCCTTTTGTGAACTTTTAAAATGCAGCGTTTAATGTTCTGCATTGTATGTATTTTATTTTTAATTAATTAATAAATTAATTTTATTATTATTTTTAAATTGGAAGTACTTAACAACTATCACTTTATATAAAATGAAATTTATAGTCATATAATTATTTCAGAGTTGTGAATAACTAGACAGAAACTGCCCCAATTGAGGGGTGGGGGTGGGCGCTTAGAAACCCCTTCAATACTAAGTCATAAAAAACTGGTTAACTTATCTAACGCATATTCACAATACATCTGGAGAAAATCACCAACATCTAAACTGTAGATTGACAGATGCGCGGTAGACCAGAACGCTGGACAGGACCTCAGGTAAATTAACCAGATAGAATGATTGCCCCCTTTCCCTCCTTTTTTTCGCATGTGAAGGAGGCACTTGAATCCAACGGACTCAAAACATTGTAAATAGTAAGTATTGAAATCATAAATTAAAAAGAATTATTATAACAATATATATGTGCTGCTTGTGCTGGCTTTATACCGTTCAGTTTAGAAATTACACTACTGGACCGATATCGGTTTTGATGTTTGGTGCAGTACATCGCCAAAATCACATGTTAACCCTAAAAGGCTAGCCGCTATCGGACCGTTGCATGCCCGAAATCAACTTTTATTTGCCTACGCCAAATCGTTTTGCCAGCACAGAACCGACACCGTCCCAATTACCATTATGCCAATGCCGACATCGAAACGGTACTGCCGTTGACGGCCCATCCCTAACCCGATACGGCTGTGTTTGCTGGGTAAGAAAATGAAATTTTACATCTATATGTTTTGAACGGGAATTTTCTATCGGAAACTTTGAAAAATTAATATGATTGGATTGTCACAATAAAGATAGCCTGAGATTTCGTTATTAATTAAATATTAGAGGTTGCCAATTCATTTAAAATTAGTCCATAAAAGTTCTTTTGTTGCTTCAATTAAAAAGTATATTCAGTCTCCATAGTGAATGGACTGACACATTTTTGCTTAAGTTTCTCCTCATTATCAGTGAATTATCTGTGAAAGTTCATAAGTCTACTTATTGAAATATGATCATCACGGTGCTGTAGCAATTTATATTCAAATTGGTTGCTTAAGATAAATTTAACTTATAAAATTTATGAGAAAAGCTGCAGTATAATAATTTTATAAAATTATTATTTTCCATTATTGTTATTTCTTCTTGCATAGCTGAGAGCCATTTATCAGCTTGGGGAGCTCTTAAAGCCGCAATATAAGAATTAGGTATTTGGGTTTCATATAGTCATGCTTTAATTGGATTTAATTCCTCAGTTTTAACATGTCCTGAGTAATTATTTTTTCTGCTGAAATTAAAAATACTTTTATTGTATGTTATATTATGGGCTTTACAAAAGTTTTCGGCATTGTTGTGTGAGCATAATCTAATATTGGAATAAACTTCAATTTCATAATAAATATCTGTTTATGAACCAGCCTTTCTAGGAATAGCTTTCCTTATCCAAATTATTGGAGGTTTAATTTTGAGACTGGATCCTGGTTTATTCTCACTTTCAGATGTTTGTAATGGTTCAGCAGGCTCTGCACCCGCTTTCTTATGTTCTTCATCCAATTCTGAATCGGAGTTTGAAGGGAAATACGATAACGTTTTAGTTTTAACTTTAGAGTCCAATACTGCTGCTGTTTTTCGTTCGTATGGAATCCAAATTCGATATCCCAGGGTTCCTAAAGCATACATCCTCATTAGACCTTTTCTTGGCTCTTGTCTCAAACTTTCTCCTGAATTACCTGGTTACTTCTAAATATACAGGGGTTCCAAATGCTCTCAAATGTTTGGCCGATGGCTTATTGTCACTAAAGAGTTCAGTAGGTGTCTGGTTTTTATTTCGGTGACAAGTTCTATTCCATACATATGTTTGGCAAAGTAAGGCTTCAGCCCAAAAACCATTACTAAGATTACTGGCATTTAACATCCTTGCACCTGGCTGGTTAAATAGACTGCCTGCAGGGTTGCCACTGGTCAGGGAGAATAGGGAAAACCTGGAAAAGTCAGGGAATTTCATTTTGGCAAAAAAGTCAGGGAAAATTGCAAATTTTGGCCCAAAACCTGGAAAATCAGTGCTAGTAAACAAACAACGTTAACCCTTACTTTGGGAAGCTAAAAATATTGAAGAATGTATGCAAAGTTGACATCATAAACATAAAAAATTAAATTATGATGGATTTTTTATCACATGATGGTCTGGAAAACCTAGAAAAGTTAGGGATTTTGTTTTCAGAAATTGAATGGCAACACTGGCTTGTAATCTCATTGTGATCTGCTGCAGGCTTGCAGTTTAAATACAACTACAGCTTGTTTGGGTGAACACACGTTTGACATAGAGAAAGGTACTTTGCATTTTTAAAAAAAATACAAGTTTCTGAAATATATTGATAACGCAATGCATGTTGAGTTTACGAGCAGTGACAATAGTTACTGATTTTAAGAGCGGTAATGACAGTGACTGTTTAAGAACACACGTGAGACTTCAGGGGTCAGAACACTTAACACAGCAAGTGATAGCTATTTTTCCTATCAATTTTTATATAAATACTTTTACTTTTTCTAAATAACATCTGTATTTCTGTAAAATGCACATCTTTTTGAAATAAAAGCTTTATCATGGCTTTCTTTTCATTCTTTTCTAAAATGAAATTTATCATTCTGTTGAAACTCCACAAAATGAATAATTCAAATAATTTTTATATATCATATATTGCCTTAAAATCCTAGTTATTCTGTAGAATGCCGACATTGCAAACATAGTCAGTAACATGCACACTGCACTAAAATAGTATATCTCAGGCAACCAAAAACAGTTGCTTCTGATGAAACTATTAATTGCACTTAATACTACCATATTAAAAATCAATCCCAGCATTACAAAAAATCTGTCAAGAGTTATCCCCCAAAATTAGACTCAAAGGTTGCTAAGTTTGGTGCTTTTTTGTAATATATCAGCATTTTGGAGACAAAAGCAAGTCTTCAAAATAAGCTTCAGCTAGTTTGTAGGACTTTGTAGTGTCATGCCAGTTTAGTGAAATACAAGGATTATCTTAAAACATATGGAAGCTCAATAAACAATATAGGATCTACTAAACTACTGTACATGGAATAAAAATGCAAATTTTGGATCTTTCCACGTGTAAAATATTAGTTTCAACTTAAAATATAATAATAGCAGATAAAGCAAATTATGTGATAATCTGTAATGCTCTACTGTAATTGTTAATAAAATTTTATATTTAACAATTTTTTAAACTTATATTATAATATTCTTTTTGGCTTATAGGTGTGGTTATGCAACTATACACAATGTGCAAGATAAAACTCTTGAAGATAGAATGGAAAGTTTTTTCCTAAGTGAAACTTGCAAATATTTGTATTTAGTAAGCTATATTTTAGTCTGTTGTGTGTGTGTGTGTGTGATGTTAATCAGGAATAATAATAAAGTGCAATTGTGCAAACAATGTTCATGTAACAGTTTTCTAACTTTCAAAATTTACTGTACATCCTCAAGTATAAGTGGAACCTGTAACTTTACTTGAAAATTGAGATCTTGTGTATTAGCAGAACATAAAAATGCACTTCTGAGAAGACGCTCGCTCGACAATTGTGGAAAATTTTCACCGATGAAACATTGTTGCAGGATAACCAATATTAGGGAAACATTTTTTACATTTTGTCCCAATCAACACAGCTTTATTTGTTTGTTTTCCAGGAGAGGACAGCTTACATCTCCAAATGTGCCATTTAGACCTTCATGCCTTTTTTGGAGTTTCCTGCTTCAATTTGTATCCTCATCAGAAGAGGGGGACTTCTGAATCTTGGCACCCCTCGGAAACTGCTACCAACTTCCAAAGGGATTCTTAAAACCATATACATATTTACCCTCTTCCCCAATTGAAAAAAAAAAAAAAAAAAAAAAAAAAATTCCTCTCTCTCTCTCTCTCTCTCTCTATATATATATATATATTGGTTAAAGGATCATATAAAAAATAAATTTCAATGTTCAAGTTTTGGAACATGTGGTATAATTGTATATTTTATTTATAGCAATAACTATTATTTAATTTGATATTCAACTGTTTTCCTAACATAATTTTTTCCTTTTCCCCTACCAGTTGTTTGATATAGATAATCCAGTTAATAAAATGGCTAGCCATTATGTGTTCACTACTGAAGGGCATATATTTCCTTTGATTTGGAAATCTAGGCAGAAACTGTGGGATTCTGCAGCTGTGGTAGATGAAGTTCCTTTGCCTAATTTGACTGTAAATAAAAAGACAAATACCTCTGAGTCTAATGTAAGTATTACTTTTAAAAAGTTAAACGTCATTCTTTTTTGTCCTATTCTATGTCATTTTTGTGAATTTAAACCCTGTCCAATATATTCTAGTATTAATTTGAATAAACTTCACACACACCTTTAATTTAAAGTAGTTGGGACATAATGTTCATTGAAATAATATTTACACTTTCTGTATACCAATATTTATTTATTTATTTTATTATTATTGTAATTATTTTCAATGTTTAGTTCTCAAATTTTTTAAATATTCTTCTTTTGCATTCAAGTGAATGTGTATAAATAAAAAATAGTTATAATAATGTTTTAGCTAAAATTAAAAATAAAAGTTAAATTAATTATGCTTGAAACAAATCATAAATGTGTTATTCCAAAAACCATCACTGGGACTGAAATGGTTAAAATAAATGTTTATTGAGGAGTGTTCAAATATTAAGAAATAATATTTATGTGAATAATATGGAAGAAAGCTAGGAAGAAATATTAAATCCTTCCTCTTTGCAATGAGAAGTGTAAACTGTGGTTCAAGAGAAGGGGGGGGGGGTAAATTTCACAGACCATACCTCCTTCGTTGCACATGCCACTGGATTCAGTGTTAAATTCGTTGAGATTTTTATTTATATTATAAGTTGCATATCCATTAAAAGACTATATATGCACTCTTTTATGTTTGAGTTATATTTTTTCTATAATTTATAAACTTTACTTTTGGAAGTAGTTTAGAAAATTATCACCAGCAGTTAAAAATGTGTGGTAATTTTACAGCATGCTGTATTTATTTATGGACACAAATTTGAGATTAATCTCTTTCACAATATTATTATTTTGTTTTTCATTTATCATCCTAGATTCTATATATTATTTTTTGTTTTCCAGTGTGAGAGGATTCCTGATGAAAGACAGTACCTGTTGCCTTTAAAACCAAAATATTTGCTCCAGCTAAATAAGGCTCTGGGCTTGGAAAGTTGATTTAAGTGCTAAAGAGATTATTTTATTTTTGTATAGAGATTGATACTGTATAAACTTATTTATAATGTAATGTTTTTGTACAGACATAATTCAAATTAGAATTGTTATTTTGCATAACAGAGTATTTTGACACTTATTTTTATTCGATATTTTTATGCAAGATTTTAAAATCAAGTTGCAATAAAAAATACTCATTTTCATCCTAACAATAGATTCTGATCATTTGTGTTCAGTGATTAAAGTTTTTGGAGGAACTATAAGTGGACTGCACATATATTCAAACACACAAAGTCATACCAGTTTATTGCAAAAGAAAATAAAAATCCATGACAGATTGTAATTCACCTTAAAGTGGTATTACTAAATTAAAGACATCACAAATTATAGAGTTTTCATAATAGAAAATTGACTGTTTTGATGAAGTTTAATGTAGAACTGGGCAGCATATTAGATGTTTTGTCGCTCAGAGTGCCGCTTCGTACTTCAATTGAATTGAGAAAGTCATTAAGTGCTAGAGATTTAAAAAATGCTAAAAAAATCTTGTTAAAATTGAACTTCACAAATTTACAAATGCATATCAAATTAACAAATAAAATATTTCTGTTTTAAAAACATCATGTAGTACAAATTCTCTCTTAACAAAATTTCATTTTAACAAACTATTCAGGCTTACAAATTTAATCATCACTTTCTTGAAATTTGATGAGATTTTACCATGTACCAAATTTGTCCATACTATGAGAACTATTATAAACTGTACAAAATGTGCATAATTTTTTGATAAAATCAAGAGAATTAGAATTAAGTTGTGAAAAATTTAGTCTCACAATTTAGGACTAGTGTACAAAGTAGATGTTATTTAAATATAAAACAATTTTAATTCATAAATTTTAATTTTACATTACTTTAAATAAAAGCATTTACTTTTGTTTTTTCTTTTTTACATATAACATTTATTTTAAAGTACCAGGTCATTTTCAACTTTCAATGGTAGAGAGTAATAAAAAAACAATTTTTTATCTAGTTTATTGTAGGTACCAAAAATGCTCTTGTAACTGAATCATCACTATAAATTGTAAGTTTAAACATGTTTCTTCCCCGCTATCCACCCCCAACCCCACCCCAAATACACACACTGAAATTTACAAACAGTTTGTCTGGTTTTATTTATTTTAGAAATTCATAAAAATATGTTCAGTAGACTCTTGACTTACACAAAGTAGGTGTTCCAATAATCCTCGCGTAAGTGAAAATTTCACATTGTGGGATAAAGTATATACAAGATGATTCCATATTAGATTGACCAATTATCTAGGAGGGGTAGGTAACAACAGGATGGTTCAGAATCACATAGTCAGAAACATTGTCTTGGGGTACCTGTTAATAATCACTTTAGAAGAAGTGTTCAAGAATAATAGTGAACTTTCCAAACACATGTTTTTCAAAAACCAATGCATCTTTCACAGATTGCACTCAATAAAAATTGTTAATTCAGAAATTCTTTTTCCTTACATTGATAAAATTCTCAGCGAAGAGCCCATTGTTTATGAAACTTCGTTAAAAAATTAGACAAATACTTCAGCACTTCTTCCAAAGTGATTACAGTGAAACCCTGATCTATTGTTCCCGTATTGATAATTTTATTTATGTGGTCCCTGCACATATTGTATTTGAATAACGTTAAAGAAACCTGCTTGTATCGTTTGTCAAAAAGTGACTTTCCTGTGTTCATTGTTGTAAAAATTTTCTCCTGACCAAAATGAAATTGAAGGTTAAGTATATTCATATAGCATGCAAACTGTAATTTCTTATTGATATGATTTCTTGGTTTGATGATGATCAGATGAACTATGGTTGCGTGTTGAAGAGGTTGTGTATAGCATGAAATTTAATAATTATATTTCCATTAATCAAGAAGTTGAGGCATGTGGTATCCTAAGCATAGAAGAAACGTGTGATGATGCAAAAAATGTAAATAATTTGAAGCAGAGGATAATGTTCATGCTGACCGCTTCGTGACTGGCTTGTGCAACCTACGGCACACAGTCCTCTTCGCAACCGAAATTTGAAACCTGCGGGTCGTCCGCAACAAAAACAAAATAAACAGCACCAAATTAACTTAAATAAAAGCTATGAAATCCAACAACATTTGAAATCAAAATCAATCCTGTTAAACGAATTCAAAATTAAACAAACGCTTGTGACAAAAACATATGTCACCAAAAGCAATCTAAAACACTCAATTAAATGCTTCAAAATTGAACAAACGCTTATATACTTATGACAAAAATAAAACAAGTGTCCCAAAACAACCAAAGTAAAAATTAAGATCCAAGAACGTTGAAATCAAAATGCATCCGTTTAAGCGAATTCAAAATTAAACAAATGCTGTCACCAAAACAATCTAAAACACCAAACACTTTTAAAATGGGATTTCACAAATGTCATGCCGCTAACATTTAAAAACACTCAGCTGAGAGCAATGAAAAAAAAAAAAAAAAAAAACATGACTTCCAGAAACAACAACAAATAAGTTTTTCTCATCGTAAAGAGTGTTGCCAATTTCAAAAAAGAATTCCTACAAATAGGTGTTTAACTATTGTGCAAACAAAATTTTACACTTTCTCAATAAATTTGCCAAAAATCTATCCAATTTTTCAGTTAAATTAAGGTGGTCATATTTTTGAACGTAAAATTGAGGACAATGTCACCAAATTTGAAACAAAATGGGGGACATTTTCTAATTAATGAAATAATTAACATTAATCTAATTTAAAAACAACTTCATAATTAAAAATTGTCCCCAATCGCTTTTTACATTGTGTGGACAAATTGCAAAAAAACACAGAAATTGGGGACTGTCCCCGAAGAACATAAATATTAAATAAAACTGCCCTTGCATATGACATCATCTAATCGATCTACGCCAGGGATTATGAATGAATCCACACGCGCCGCTTTGTGACGGAGTTAACAATATAATTCATAGATGTCGCCACCTCTCGTCGATCTCGTTTTTCTCAGTTAAAAAACTGTCCTTGCAGTGCGACACGCAAAAGGAGTATTTTTTCCAGTGTCTATAACGTCATCTAATCGATCTACGCCAGAGATTATGATCCGTGATTTTTTTTATCAAAGATTCAAAAGGAATGAATTATTTGCTTCCAAAGCATGAACCAACACTTTTTCAAGGCGTGATATCTTGCTAGATATTTAGATTTGAAAGACACTTCAAGTTTATAAAAGATAAATTTTTTAGAGATCTTTCAAACTGTATAAAAAAAATTTCACTTTTATTTAGAGATAAAAATGTTGTTTTTATCAAAATTTCAACTTGGCGACAGATGCAACGAGTCGAACCCAGAGAGCATTACGAACTGGACTTTTATTATTTAGATGAATCCAATAGAACATGTTGTGACAATCTAGGAGATGAGTTGCTGGCCGCCTACCACCCAATTACTCTCCGAGAATCGGAAATATCTCTTCTGGAGGAGTGGGACAGGATACCCCAGCTCCTCATTAATAACCTCATTGGCTCCATGCCTCAAAGGTGTTCAACGTTGTTGGCGGTCCTGGGAAATCATAGCCCTATTAAAAACATTCTCTTCAAGGAAAAACCTTTCTTTATTCGTTTTTTCTCACATGCACAAATTCTGTTTTTTTTCCTTTTGTACCAAAATGCTCAATGAAATGCATTATATTCTGCTAAGCATGTGTATTCTTTGTCTCATATAGACTACCACGTCTGTCGATTATATAAAAATCGTCTAAGCAATTTCCCAGCCGCAAGATCCACCCATAGCCTAATTCCTACTTACTAAAATCCTTTAATTATTTTGAGCAGTGTATTTAGAATAATTTTTATACAATTTCATGCAAACAAACAAACAACAAAAAAAAAAAAATTCGATCTTCTATGACCAAAATTCACAGAATTATGAAGCAGCAAGCATTTTGACTTAAGTCCTTTTTCCACATTTAAAACTGTCCGGTTGCGGTAAACCATTAAGGGACCATATAAATATTGAAATTTTAAACTATAGGTTTTAATTTCATTTTCTGGCATAATGTGAAAAAAGAAGCAAAACTAATTTTAGAATACTAATCTTTAAGCAGAGGGTTATAGTCAAGCTCTATAAAAATCTATCCGGCATCAGACTTACTAAATCATACATGTGTAGCATGCAGTTGTGTAGCACCCATTATGTTACTCAGAGTACAGGAAGTTTTCTACATGGATGCATGTTTGAAGTGCAGTGAAGTAATCTACTTTGAGCAAATGTTACGCAAACAGGATTTGTAATATTATTTTAAGTTTCTAAAATGCATATATTCGTACTTCAAAAAGTTTCATTTTCTAATTAAAGGTTTAATGAAGTGTCTTATTCTCGTGTTTTTTAATTTTAAGTTATTTGATACCAGTTTGTTTAAAAAACTCTTTAAAATTCTATTTTCAGTATAAGCTATATTTTTGTGTTAACTTACAAGCTACACATAGTTAAACGTTAATCTTCTTTATTGCAATCTATAATCAAAATAGTTAATGAAATTGCAAATAAATATTACAAAGCTCAAAACTATGTACATTAATTTTTCTCAAATTAATTTACAACCTCTATTTTGCAGCTCAAAGAGTGCTCTAACTTTAAGCAGCTGTAACTTGGTGATTTTTGGTCATAGAAGGGCGAACTTTTTTTATTGTGCATGAAATTGCACAAAGAAATTTTTTCTAAATATAATTGATAGGACCGGGGGACCGTGTAAAAATTCAAATTTTGTAATTTTTATAGGATTTGATTTATTGACTTCGATTGTTTCACATATAATAGGTTATACAATTTAAAGCATTTTTGCAATTGGAACTATGTGTCTCTGACTTACAGTTTAGGAAATAGGCATAGGGCACCATCAGCACTGGATATCCTGTATATTGATACTTGACAAACAACTTTAGAAAACAGAAAATATTAAATTTTTGAAATTGTTTGTAAGATGGTTAACTTTGTTTATTATTAAGATTTCAGTCTGTTAATATTGATAAAGAGGCTACTATTTATTTTGAAATCTGGAGGATATTATTAGGCTACTATTTTGCACCCAGAAAGTTGTACTAAAGCAACTATTTCTGTGACTGTGCCATGGTAGGCACCCTATCAATGCTATGGCAAGGCTGTATAGGAATTCTTCAGTGTGTCTTGTAAAAAAACTAACATGTTTCCATAAATTGCATAACACTTTTTTTCAGTAAATTTTAACATCACCCGCTCCATGTGACACTTTGTCTCAAGATCTGATCCCCCCCCCCCTCCCAATTAAGGTTTACAAGTCTCGCTCAATCTTAACTCAAAAATGCATTTATAATGGAAATCTCCCTTTTAATTACAACGCTGAAGCCAACACTATAGCTCTGGAAATATTGAGGAACATCAGCTGTAGTCAAAGTTATCTGTGTGTTAATTTGTTTTGCTTGTTAAGATGCCACACCAGCTTTTTTCTGAGTTTTAGATTTAGGTCTTTGGTGTATAAATCTGCTGTAACAATGGAAATGTTTCGACAAAGACACAAGCTATAACAAGCATGAAAATTTGAAAATTCACTGCAACACGAGTGTGGCTTAACAGTGTTGTTGATCTCTCCATCAGTTGGTTATTCTCACCCCCCCCCCTATGAGCATTACATGATTGATAGAAGCAGCTTCCTAATTGCTATACACTCTATTTTTTGTAGGAGCATATGTTAATAAATGTAACCTTCCCAAATGTTCGGGTAATTCAAGTAAAACTGCAGCAGAGTGTGAATTGATAGCAAAGTCACAATGTTTTTCAATATTTTAAGAAACTGTTAAAAAAGAAAGTCAAATATAATCAGTGATGACTTTATTACTGAACAGAGAGACAAATTTATTTCTTTTTCTTTTCCTCCTTTTTGCCTTTCTTCCCCTTGGCTTTTTCCGCCTTGGGTTCTTCTTCTACAGGTGGCTCCTCTGGTGGAGGTGGTAGATCTTCCAGTAGCGGTCCTTCAATCAGGGTTTTTGCAATCTCAATATACTGTAATCGGTCAGTTAAATGCTTCTCAATTTCCTCAAAAATTTTCATTCCTGTTAAAAGAGTTGGGCTCTGTAGCTCAGGAATTTGATTCAATATTGCCTGTGGCCAACTACGGCACATCACCAATTTTTGTCAATATTGGCAGTATTGTTATTGTAACAATAAAACTTTGATAATTTTTCCTTTGATATTTTGCTTTATGATGTGAATACATCTTTGAATTTGCTTCCATAGTGGGAGGCAATTCAGAAAACTGATAATATAAAAATCAGGGAATACAGTTTGATATTGCAGCTACATATCTATCATCTACATCTAAAATTTAATTACACCACTCGATAGCCAAAGGACAGAGTTGAGAATTTTCCATGGATCCTTGGAATTCTGTGTTTTAGTTATTTTCCCTTTTTTAACAATACTAGGAGACAAGGCCCCTAGACTCTGTGCTCGCTTTTTGTATGAGGAATTCGGCTCCCAATGAGGCATATTAGTAAGAAAGGCATAATTTCAACAGACAAAACCCAAAGATGGATCAGGTATAAATGTTACTGAGCTACACATTGCTTGGTTCTTGCATGTTCCTTGGCCCACAAAATTTTAAACTTCACACTATTTTTAATTATGGGTATACTAGTATACATGGTAATATGTTGTTGTCGAATAAGTCCCCCAAAATATTTTCTACGGTCTCTTTAGTTTTCCTTGGATTCCAGGACAATGCTCGATTTGTCCCCAAAATACTGTTTAGAAATATGTTCGCCTTAGCTTAATATCAAAATCCGCGCAGCTGAACATCCACGGGCGATCTCTCTACCAAGGTAGTCACTTTAGCAGGTTCCATTGTATTCGAATGAACGACGGGACACTGATATGGGGGGGAAAAATCCGTGGCTCTCTCCATTTTATAGGGGTGGTTTAGTGCAGAAATCTTTTATGGGTGGTCGTAAAACTTGCTACGAGAAAAGTCGTAAAACTTGCTACGAGAATGGACGGGAGACAGAAAATTGGCATCTCACAAAACAGCTTAGCTTTGTCTCGTATCGCAAAATCCCTATATCATAATGTTAAGAATGTCTGTCTCGTCTCGCAAAAAAAGCTGTAAATTTCTCTCTCGTCCTCGTCTCGCGTCCATCCGTATTATGCCGAAAGGGGCTAAGGGCCGAAATTCATTAAACTCACATATCGCAAAAACTGTTAGACGTAGCATGTTGAAACTTTATATGTAGGATTGTTGTAACATCTAATTGTGCTCCTCCTTTTTCGGTCCCATTCAACCAGATAGTTTTTCTACAGGGCCGCCCAAAAGATTTTAAATACATTATCTTCTATGGGCAGAAATTCATTAAAGCGTATTTTTCAGGTATTAGGCTATTTCAAACGACTTAGAAGTGATATATGCTGTTAATAGTTACAAAATTAATTTCTCCATCGAAAAAAGTGTCTTTATCACTTATAGTTCTGCAACAGAAACACTCAAAAGATTTCCAACACATTACAGTCAATGGCAATTCATCCATTTCAAGCTCAATTCAGTCCTACCATATAGTTAGGTAATGCTCCAATCACGGTCACGTGCCTGCCTCAAGACTTTTGGTGAACGGGTGTATGTATTTAACTCTCAAATCTCAAAAACGATTAGTCGTAGAATGATTGAAATTTCATATATAAGATTGTTGTAGCATCTGGTTCGGCATCTCGATTTTTTGTTCCAATCTACTGGAGAATTTATTAACAGGAACACCCAAAATTCAATATATTACATTTGTAGTCAGTCATTGTTTGGCCCATGCCCAAAATCTCGCCATTTGTCATCGTCCTTGGCGAGCAGGGGCGGCCCTAGGGCCGGACAAACCGGACCCCTGTCCGGGGCGGCATTTTGGCTCGAATTTGAAATTAGCAAACGAATTGTTAAAAAATATTCCGAAGAATATCATTGTATATAACTTTACAAGCTGATGTACCCATCAGTCATTGATGGGTTTTTTAACTAACTGCGCGAAATTTCGTTTGCATTGTAGGAGAAGAAAAAATGGAATTAGCAAACTGGCAGAAATATAGAAAGCAAAGTTATAACTCTTCTGTATTGTTTAAAGATTACAGGTTAGAGAGCAACAAATTACTGAGACAAACTGTCAATAGAGAAAATATTTTACATTCAAAATTAACGTTTTCTTTTAGTGGATAAGCTTCCTACATCAAAATTTCATTTAAAGGTGCAAAAGAAGATGCTAGTAATGAATATTAAACTGAGAAGAGAATACCTGGAAAATGCTTTGTAACAGCAAGTAGCGTATATTTAACACTGCAACATCTGATTGAATTATATTTTGATGATTTTGATGATTTTACTTGATGCGCGGAGAACTTTATTAAAGTTTACGTCATACCTCAAAAATAATTCAAATTTCTAGCAAATTAAAAACCTGTAATTTTAATTTACTAACCGCCTACTTTTTAACAAAATTTCATTTCATTTCCTTTTGTCTGACCACTAGTTGTTTTCACGAAGTGGTCACACAAAATTTTCTCAAAATAATATATATATGTATATATATATATAATTAAGAAGAATTCAAACAACGTTATTTAACTCAATCTCCTCGTCAGTAACTGAATTTTGTTCTATTAACTTTAGAAATTTTAATATTATGCCTGAAAATTTTTGCACGATTTTCTGAAAATTAAAAATATAATAATAATTTTAAAAAAGAAATCGGTGTAATTTGTTTAAGTCGAACAGCCACCTATTGTATTACCTCCAGACGCCTTTAAGTGACCCCCATCTCTCCCCGCCCCCTAAAAAAAGAAAAAATGCAATGCAACTTTTACAAACCCTTTCAATTTATTCAAATCTTTTAAAAATTTCGATAATGCTTTGTTACCTATCACATGACCTAATTTCATTCTGTTCTCTTAATCCGTTTTTGATGGATGCCAGAACAAACTTTTTAAGCGATTTTTACAAAATCTAAATCAAAGTCTATGAATTATTTAAAACAATTTTGGTATCTATTGTTTCAATTAACTTACCATTCAATATAATTCCAGTTTCATTCTATTCCATTGAGCCATTTTTTAACAAAGGGCGAACATACATTTACACACAGTTTTCAAACAACAGTTTTAAATCTCAAAACTTTTAAACGAATTAGAAATATTTTAGCACCTGCAGTTTAAATTAAGTTGCCTCTTTTGGTGTGGCTATAAAATTAATTTCATTCGCTTCAGTTGTTTATATGTGATGTGCAGACAAATATTTACTCATTTTGCATAGATTTTCACAAGGTTTCCAGTTGGATTCAAATTACACTTTGTTAATGAAGTTCAACAATCCAAATACTATCCCATATTTCTAGATTGCATTCCTGATGCCAAAAAAATCGTACAAATCGCATTCTTGGTGAGGTATAAAGTTATTGACGAATCTAATTCCAATGAGGCTACCGTTAAAATTGATGAAAGAATTTTAAGTTTTTGTTTGTGATTTGGCTTCAGGATTATTTAATTCTCTCAAACAGTTCATGTTCCTACGTTCTATTATTATTTGGTATAAAATCTTCAATTCCGTGAATCCATTAACCCTACAGTGCATACTGTAGCCAATTGGCTACACTCTCATTTATTTTTTTATTTTTTTTTTTGTAATAAAAAGAAAATGTAGTTTTTGTTTAAAATATGCATTTAAAATAAATGTAAGATCTTATGGAAATAAATTTTAGTTTTTAAAATGTATGCCAGCATTATTTTTTGAGAAATCAAGCATGGATTTATAACAAGTGCATCCAGTTCACTGAACAAACTTTAGCTGAATATTTAATTGCTTCTAATTTTTATTGCTAAATGAAAATAAACACAAAACTATTAAAACATGGTAATATTGGACTAAATAAAGTAAAATTCGGCTATATTACTTTCTTCGGTTTTACGAGAGCTGTAGGGTGGAGCTTCGTATCTGAATATTTTTTATGATTTTTCTGGGAAATTACATGCTGAATTTTTTAGCAAATATTTTTCCTAGCATAAGTAAATCTAGATGAAGTTGCGATTTTATTTTCAGCCCATTTTAAAAAATCACGCATTGTAGGGTTAATAAAGCTATTGCAGTCAAAAGACAACGATTTACCACCTGCTCTAGAACTCTTATGAAACTGTAAAGATTTTTTTTCAAAGGAGCTTCGATTGGATGTGATTTTAAATGAAATGTTCTGTTATGCAAGAGAACTGACCGACGAGATAGTATTCTGGCTAACACTGAGTTTACTAAGAAACGTAACATATTAATTTTGATTGCGAAGCACGAGATGATCTGCCGAAGGATCCTAAATTAAAATTCAAGATAGTTTTATTTTTTACAGTAAATAAAGCGATTGCCTTAGAATGCAGATTTAATTTAATAAGTACCCAATGTAATTATTTTAAATTTTTGCACGGCATATATGAGTTAAAAGATACTCCTAAAAAGTGCTAATTAAACATTGTAACACAGTGTAACAGTATTAACACTGTGTAAAGTGTAAACAATTAGAGTTAATGCTGACCGATGGAGAATCAGGGAATATAAACGCTCTTGATCTAGTAAATGAACTAGTGTCAGTTACTGCCTTATTAGGCAAAAAAGAAAGCCCAATTGAAATTTTTAAGCTAATTTCAACTCTAGATTTTACACGCACTTCTGCTTCGAGAATTTTGCTTTCTTTGCCGACAATTGTGGCAAGTGCAGAGAAGAGTTTCTCAAAATTAAAGTTAACTAAAAATTTCTTTTGTTCCACAACTCTTCCAGGTAGGTTAAATAATTTAACTACATTGGCTATCGAACATGAATTAGTTGAAAAATTGATTTAAGAGAAAAAGTCAGGAATTTTGCGAAATTAAAAGCCAGAAAAAGAACTCTTGATTTTTCTCTCTTTCTTTTGGTTTTTAGCTTAATGTGTGGTTTTTAATAAATATGGTTCTTTCTTATGCTGTGTTATGTTTAAAGAGCTATTCCAGTTTTATAGGCATGAAAACAGAATCTGTAAACAATTTATTTCTTTTAATAGCAATTTTACTGTGGGAGGGGGGGGGCGGCATTTTATATTTTTGTCCGGGGCGGCAAAACTGTTAGGGCCGGCCCTGTTGGCGAGTATTGGCGAAATATCGCCAAATCTGACGATAGTCAGTCATTGTTTGGCCCATGCCCAAAATCTCGCCATTTCTCATCGACCATGTCGAGTTTTGCCGAAATATCGCCAAATTTGGCGCCAAAAATAATTTCGCATAACTCTAAAACTTTTAACCGTAGAATGTTGAAATTTTGTATTTAGAACTATTGTATCATCTAACTGTGCATCTCTTTTTTTTTTTTTCTCAATTCCTACTATTAGTTCACACACTCCCTATATATATATATATATATATCTAAATATCTTATTCAAATTTTCAGTCGTTAATAAAATACTTTTTATTCATCCACTCAAATTCATATACTTTTTTTCAAATGTTAATTCATTAATTAAATGTAATTAATTAAACAATAAAAAGTAACTAAAATAAAACTTTTCTTTGTTGGCCTAAGTAGGAATTAACTTAATTTTTTTTTTAATAAATTACTTGTTTTTTTTTTTTTTGTTTTTTTGCCTTCGTGAATTCTCATACCTCAAAGGATCAAAGAATGCATTCCGTTGAGTGAAGACTGTGACGCAACGCTTGCGGCAAAGAGGGAAGTGCCGCCATTTTGAGGTCAATTCGCTGCGTCACATAATGTGCGTTTAGTATAAATTTTGACTCGAAAAAGCTAGAACGTTTATTTGCATTTAAGTCGTCATCTCTCGTCAAGATGTATCGATTGCGTACATAGAACATTAGTGTAAAACGGTTATAATGAATATACTATATATATATACACTAGCTGCTACCCGCGACTTCGTCCGCGTCGGCTTTAGAATTAGGTCCCGAGAGAAATGAAGCATGTGTGAATAACAAATATGTTTGCGGCAAAAGAAACTGCATTTAAATATTATTTGCTTTTTGCTTGTTTTAAATGAAGTATAATGCATGGCAGTATACTTCATTTAAAATAATAGAGTATGCAGAGATACTAAATTTAGATTTTATTCAGGCATTTGGCGAAGAGAGACAGTTACGACAGCATTTGCGAACTGTTTTGTAAAAGAAATATTTATGCTATATGCATGAATTTTAGTCTATGTTAATCGGGAATAGAGCAGCTTTCTATTAGTGAAAAAGTTTCAGAATCGGTTCTGTAGTTACAGAGATACCCAGAGAGCGCAATGTATTAGTTACACTGCTGGCCACCCAAATTGCAACACCAAGAAAAACAAGAGATATCACAACAAAATTTATTGTGTAGATAACATGTTGACCAAGTAACAAATGATTAAATTTACAGCATTCTATGAAGCGTGGTTCCTGCCAAAATCAGTACCCAGAGTAGCCGCCGTTGTTGGAGATCACAGCTGCCACACGCCTCGGCATTAATTCAAAGAGACTTTGAATGTGTTCTTGGGGTACAGCAGACCAAGCAGCTTCCACACGTTGCCAAAGTTGATCTGGTGTGACAGCTGGGGATGAACTCTGGGTCAGTCGTTGAGCAACCATGGACCACATGTTTTCTATCGGCGAAAGATCCGGAGAGCGCGCCGGCCAGGGAAGCAATTCAATCTGGTGATTGACGAAGAACCCTTGGACAATGCGTGCCACGTGTGGCCGTGCATTATCCTGCTGAAATATGGCTGTTGGCAAGCCCTGAAGGTAAGAAAGGACAACTGGCTCCAACACCTCGGAGATGTAGCGCTGGCTGGTTAAAGTACCGGCAATGCGTACTAGAGGAGTGCGAGAGAGATATCCGATACCGCCCCATAGCATAATACCCGGTGCAGGACCAGTGTGACGGTGCATAATGCAGCTGTTCAGCATCCTCTCTCCACGGTGTCTCCAGACTCGAATCCGACCGTCGTGGTGTTGCATACAGAAGCGTGACTCGTCAGTAAAGAGAATTTCATTCCATTCTGTCGTCCACATCCTTCTTTCATCGCACCATTGGCGGCGGAGACGTCTGTGGTTCCGCGTCAGAGGTAGACAAAGCAACGGACGTCTTGCGGACAGACCATTCTGCTGTAAACGACGTCGAATGGTACGCGCAGACACTGGATGATGCGTTACAGACTGAATCTGCTGTGATATGGTTCGTGATGTGACTGAGCGGTCCGTCACTGCCATGCGTACAATCTGCCTGTCATCACGTGACGTGGTGCACTGAGGTCGATGCGGTCGATCACGTCTGTCCGTCGTACCCTCCTGCACCCAACGATCACATATCCGCATCACAGTTGTTTGGTTTCGTCCAATACGACGACCGATTTCCCTGAAAGATAACCCACAATCTCGGTATGCCACTATCCTTCCTCTGTCAAACTCGGATACTTGATCAAAAGATGATCGTTGTTTCCTACGAGGCATAATTTATCGTTTTTTTGAAAAAAAAGCAAGAAAAACACAATTGCTGTACTTGAAACCGTCGAAATCTCCAAGCCTTAAATAGCGCTTTGAGGTGGCGCCACAGGCGCGCTTGATGTGCGTCTGCGCTGAAATTCTAATCATTTGCATATCTCACCTCAGCTAATGCATGTTGTAAATTTCATATTATTTGCATGCTTCCTTCAGGGTGTTGCATTTACGATGGCCAGCAGTGTATTTTGAGTGTTCCTGAAAAGGAACTATTTACGCTACATGCATGAATTTTAGCCTATAATACTCAAGAATAGTGTAGCTTACTATCAGTAAAAGAAGTTTAGGAATCGGTTCAGTACTTACAGAGATACACATAGAGCATCCCTGTAAAAGAACTGTCTGTGATATATGCATTAGAGGTAGCCTATAATACTTAGGGTCCCACCAGTGTCTAAGAAGTTCTGCTCTCAAAACTGCATGGCGGGAGTGTCCAGGTTCAAACCCCGGTCGCGCCTGTCGACCCAGCCGCTCGCAGTTTTCCGTGGTTTTCTAAAAAACCTCGCGTAAATACGGGCTAGGATCCCTTAGAAAGTTCCCACAGAGTAATTCTCCTTATAGACCTATAGGACCCTATCCCGCTCTGAGAACACCAAACTCTGACGTTTTGACTGTTGCCAGTCACGAAGAATAGATCTGATTTCTATAAAAATTGGTACGGGTGACATAGCTCCACGAGAATCCTTTACTTTTTAGCACGTCATTTCCCGTAAAAAAAAATGGTCACGATTATTTTTAAATGCACTGATATCTGCTGAAAAATGGAAGAATGCGAGAACGGCTGGATAGATTGCCCAATGCTGAATAAAGGGCAGCTGTTGCTATCGCTCGACTTAATTACCAGCAAGATGGCGGACGATCGAAACGTTCATCGCGTGCCACAGATCTAGAGACGCTTTTTTGACGACAGCTGGCTGTGCGGCACTGCCAGCAGCGTCAAAAAAGGTTCTCTAGATCTATGGCACGCGATGAATGTTTCGATCGTCCGCCATCTTGCTGGTAGTTAAGTCGAGCGATGGCAACGGCTGCCCTTTTTTCAGCACTGGGAAAGAGTTGCGCCTGAAAGGGTTAATCCAAAAACAAACAAAGAATAATACTCAGGAATAATGTTACTTTCAATCAGTGAAAAAAGTTTTAGAATTGATTTAGTAACTACCAAATTTCCATAGAGCGTAATGCATTAGAATTATTTTGAGTGTCTTTGTAAAAGAATTATTTATGCTATATGCTTGAAAGGTTGCCTGTATGTTAATCCAGGGCATAAGCTATCTTCATTACAATTTTTTCCAAATCCGCTCAACCATTTTTGTGTGATTCAGTCAAAATCATCCAAACACGCAAACGTACACATTTATATTATTGGAAGGATTTAGAAATTTATGAACTTTAAGAAACACATCTGGACTTTTCTTTGTACTTACGTATTATCCTGGCGGTCATTCCCGCCAAATTGTTTTTCCGTCAAATGAGTTGCCAAACTCTTGTTAATCGTCTTCAAAACAATTAATAATTTCATGTGCCCGGCATTTATCTAGGCAAAAAATCGCTCGTCTTGGCGGGATAATACGTAAGTACCATTTTCTTTACTTATGCTTTTTAATTTGGCGTAAAATCAACATAATTTTCATACAAATTTATGGTTTTCAAATGCATGTGATTTTGCAAATAGAGTTTCTGCTTTATTTCAAAAGCATAAATCATTTTGTGCGGCGATAAAACAGTTTTAAATTAATAATTAGAAAAGTAATTAAAATTTCAAAATTTTGAGCCTCAGGTGCACTTTACCGAAGTCATGGGCTCAGTCATGTTCAAATTTTCAAAGCTCTGCTTTCTGTCGATTTGTCTGGAGAACATTCATTTTTATTATTATAAATAGATAGATTTGGCATAAAACTGGCATAATTTCCGTGGTATTTAATGTTTTTCGCACGCGCTTCTTCACTGAAGTAATAGCATTCGTGTTAGCTCAAAACATGAATCATTTGATACGGGCGAAACTCGCCAAGCATGGCAACGTAAAAACGGTTTTTAATTAATAATTAAAAAAGTAATTAAAAATCTAAAATTCTAAGTAGCCTATAACCAACTCCAGGGTCCCATCTATATCTAAACCAAAATACAACCTAATCGATTCAGCGGTTTAGGCGTGAAAGCGTCATAAACAAACAAACAAACTCACTTTCGCATTTATAATATTAGTTAGGATACTTATGTAAGGAGACTATTTCAATACGTGCACCCGCTCTATGTTGAGCATTACACGATTGGTAGCCCCCCGTAGGAGACCCCAATAGGCCGCCGCTTTGACAGCAAACCCTCTCGAGGAGTCTCAAAGAGGCCCTCATCAGGTTGCGCGGGGCTTGCCTAGCGGGTGGTAAACGGTAACCCTTGCCCGTCTCCCCACATTAGAGGAGGCAGTGCTGGCACCCAGACCAGCGGGGCAGGACAAGCCCGGCCCACTGTCCACCCGCCATCACTACAACGACCGTCGCACCAATAGGAGAACTCAGGACACCAGAGAGCACGATACTCGTGCAGCATAGACACCAAAGGTTTCCTCTGTCCATTGACAGGAAGGAGGTCACAACCACGGTCGGAGGTGCTCGCCCTCCGTTCGGCATGGTTCACCTGTTAGTTCTTTGCTCCATGCTTGTGCATGGCCTGCAAGAACCCTTTTGCGGGGTGGAATACCGCGAGAACCGCAGTTTCCTGAAATACATGCACCACCAGTATTTCGAACTTTATGCACCACCAAAGGACTCAATAGTCCCTTCTTGAAATACATGCACCACCAGTATTTCTTTATTAGCACCTAGTACTTGATGCCGGCCTCTGTGGCCGGGCATCTTCGGGAGATACATGCACCACCAGTATTCCCTAACAAATTCGAGAAGCAAACACATGCACCACCAGTATTTACTTTGTTCGATACATGCACCACCAAGTATCTATCCCCCCACCAGCTATCACTGGTTTGGGGAGGCGCTCACTCTTTTCTCTAAGTTGCCCGTTAACTTAGTGAGTCTCCTAGCGCATCGAGGAAGCGGGACAGGGCCTCGCGCCCTTTTTCGCTCCGCACGTAATTATTGAATGTCGAAACATCCAATTTCGGGCAGAACCGATTTCTCAGTTCCTGTAACCCAGGACACTGGGCTACGATGTGCAGACTGTCGGCTGGACTTGTCAGGGGGCAGAAGTTGCAATTCCTTGTCTCCTTAACGGAGAACCGTCGAAAATAGGCCGGGAAGGGACCATGGTCCGTCACGACCCAGTTCACCTTCCTACTTTTCCAAGTTCTCTTTTCGCTCACCGTTGGAAAGATCGTACGTGTAAAACGTCCGACTTCTGCTTCTTCCCACCTTTTCTGCCACAGTTTCCTGGCTTCAGTCCTCATGGAGTACTTCACGCTCCTTATCGAACTCTTCACTCTCTCGTCTACTGCTGGTTTCTGTGTTCCACTCTTCGCCAGAGCGTCCGTCGGCTTCCTCGTTTCCCCAGGTTCCGACATGTGCCTTCACCCAGTGGAAGCGGATCCGCCTATCTCCGATCTCGGAGTGGATAGCTGCAACCATTGCATTTCTGCAATTCAGCCTTGAGAGAGCTTGGAGCGAGGACTGGCTGTCCGTATAGACGTCCAAGGTTTCTGTGCTTCGACAGAGTGGGTCCTGCAGACCTTTCAGGATCGCGACGAGTTCGGCCTGGAATACACTTCCGTTGTCCGACAACCTGTAGTGGCCGTCCGAGATTCACTTCTGACCACTGTACAGGACGTATCCTGATCCCACTTTGCCATTGAGCCTGGACCCATCCGTGAAGAGCTCTAGTCCCTTTCTCCGTGGGCCCAAGGTGTCCCAGCTGATGAACGGACTCCTACTCGGGTGTGTCCCCCATCGCGGAAGTTCGCCCTCTACTTCGGAGGGTTCTATTCTCGTATCTCCGAACTGGATCGGTTGACCCTGCTTTCGGAGTCTCGAGATGAGCGCTTCTTTCTCCACCTGTAGGTCTAGTGGTAGGAGGCCCGCAAGGACACAGAGCGCGGCACTGCTTGTTGTGCGGTAACACTTTGTTATCGCCAGCAGTATTATCCTCTGCACCTGCATTAGGTGCGTCCGCATTCGCTCTGTTCCTCCATCCCACCAGGCTCCGCAGGCATAAAGAGCTACGCGCTCCATTCCACGTTTGTAGAGGTTCTTCAACACAGTCCCGCTAAGTCCGTTGCCGGGCCTTGTTAGGCTGTGGAGTCTTACTACGTATCTCGCCAGCAGTTGCTTGAGGTGTGCGACGTGTGCCATGGAATTCATCTTTTGATTGAGCACCACTCCCAGCACCTTCAGCTCTGACTGAAATTTTACTATACTACCCCCGAAACGGATTACCGGGGCAGTGCGGGGAGGCCGCACTCGCCCCATTCGACGTAGGGGTCGTACATGAAGCCCGACCGTTTTGGCTGGGCTGAACTCCAATTTGTGGAGCTCGCTCAATTTCTGAAGGATAGCTAGGGCTTCAGTCGCCTTGCGGCTGCACTGATGCGCGTTGGGAGCATCAATTACCACAACGAAGTCGTCCGCATAAGCCTGCAGATAGACTCCAACAGGAAGCTTGAGCTTAAGTGCCGAGTTCGCTACGATGTTCCACAGCAGGGGTCCGGAATTGGATCCCTGCGGACATCCTCTATTGTAGCTATGGACAACCTCCGATCCTCCTGAACGGTAAACTACCTCCCTCATTGTTAGGAAACTACTCACCATCCTGTACAGATTCTTCGGGCACCCTGTCTGACCCAACAGGTATAGTATGGAAGGCCACCATACATTATTGAAGGCACTTTTAACGTCTAAGGAAATCAGACATGTGTCGTTCCCCAGAGCTGCGTTGACCTCGACTGACTTATAAATGGCAGATATGGCTTCCTCCGCACCCGTCCCCGGCGTGAACCCGTATTGGGTTTTCGCCAGGTGACCACCTGTATGGAGGTGGTGCTGGAGGCGTTCTACCACAAGCCTGTCTAGGATTTTGCTCCATGCCGACAGGAGACAAATCGGTCGATAGCTCGATGGGTCCGAACTGTCTTTTCCTTCCTTGTTAAAAAGAACCAAACTTGCCCTTTTCCATACTGGAGGGAATGTGCCTAATTCGAGGCACTTGTTAAAAATTTCCAAGAATAGTTCCTTGTTGGTCTCAATGGCCAACTGAACAATTTCTAGAGGTATTCCGTCCAGTCCCGGAGCTTTGCCCTTATTAAGAGCGCTCAGAGCTGCTTCGAGTTCCTTCATGGTGAACGGTGGATGGTCGTCTCCGAGATCCGGCTTCGACGCTCTTATTTCCCTCTGTTCCGGAGTGTCGTCTTCCGGCACGTCCTGCGGGAAGTGGTGTTTGAGTAGCTTGCCCACGGCTTCTGCGTGCGTGTTCGCGGTACCATCCCCTGTGATGGCACCTAGGAGGAAAGGAGAATTTCGTTTCCCCTTTATCCAACCGTAGTGGGCTCCGAAGGGTTGCCTAGGATCGACGGCATCGAGATACTGTTTCCAGTAGTCCCATTTTGCTCGTCTTACAGCTCTATTAAATTGAGCTTTTTCTTTCCTATAGGCCACCTCCAGGACCTTTCTACAGTCGGGGTCGTCAGTGCAGCGTTGGAACCTCCTCCTTTTCGCTGTCACCTTCCTCCGGTGGATCGCTAGCTCGAGCGTCCACCACGAATTCGCACGTCTGGGCCGGTGGACTTCGCTGCCATTGGGCTGGCTCCTCGGAGCACAACTCGCCCACATGGCCTCAGTCACCTTTTCCACACAGTAGTCGACTCTGTTCTCTCGAACCCAGTCAACAGAATATTCAGAGAGCTTGCGGTCAAGCAGCTGTCTTACTTTGGGAATGTAGAGCTTATTAAGCCTTATTCTCTTTGACTGCTCCAACCTTTCTTCACCTATGTGAAGGGTTGTGACAATTCTGAGATGGTCTGTACCTGACTCGAGGTCGACCAATTCCCATTTCTCTACCTGAAGTTCACCCTGTAGGCGGGCTACTGACAGGTATATCCAACTGGAGCCTCGTACGCTCTGGAACGTCGGGTCCGATTCTGGATCATTTAGCAAGTTCAAGTCATTTGCCAGAAGGAACTCAAAGATGGTGTCACCCCGGGTGTCCTCGGTGTTACATGGGTTACCCCATGCTGTATGTTTCGCGTTGAAATCGCCCAGTAGGATCAGAGAAGGGTTAGCATTGACCAAAGCTTGCAGACAATCCATCTGCTCGGTAACATCCTCGTTGGGAGACAGATAGCATGTTGCTACCGTTAATGGGCCACTGTCCGTGTCCAGACCTATTGCTACAATGTCCTTGGTTAGCAGCTTTACGATAAATTGCAATCTGGGGTTGCTTACGATTATCGCTGCTCGTCCATTTGGACTATGAACCACCGGACGTGAGTTGGGCATCCCGCCCACTCTTCCCCCGTCTTTCAGGAGGTAGGGTTCTTGGACACAGACTAGATCGTATTGATCTAGGTCTCCTTGGAGGATGGCAGAAGCCGCGAGACTTCTCCCGACATTCTGTTGCGCAATGGTGAGACTACCCATAGTTAGTCTTCTTTTTAAGCATCGACACTTCATAGATCCTCGTTGGGCAACTCTCTGCTTTTGCAGAGTGGTCTACACTCACTACATTTCTCCCGGGATTCCGCCTGTTTCGAGACTCGCAGATATGGCATCTAGAGCTGGCTATGCAGTCCTTGCTCACGTTCCCTTTAGCTCCGCAGTTCATACAGCGTTTCCGGGCTTTACAAGTAGTGCTTAAGTGACCGTACTCTCCACAACGGAAACACTGAGTAGCCCTTAGGTTTTCCACCACCTTTATCTTACACCAGTCCATGGTTATGCGTTCCTGACTCAATATTGCATGGAAGACTTTAGGGGGTACCTCCACTATAACGTGGCGTGTATCCCTCTTTTTGATGGAGTACCTGATGGTAATCTCATCACTTGCCAAGCCCTCCTCTTGGCCCCGAATGGCATCGACAACAGCTCGGTCGTCGAGCTCCCACGGAACATCTACCAAGCAAAGTTGGGGGTTTCTGCGGACCGGTTTCCTTACGGTAACCTTATCTTTCAGCTTATCGCTGGCCGAGATCTGCCTGATTAAGATATCTAGGTCTTCCTCGGTCTCAGTCCGTATTTTCATACCCCCATTCTTCGCCTTACGGGTCCACAGGACTTTAGCGCCCAGTTTCACTGGGTTCACCTCCCTGCATACTAAGTCCCTTACGCACACACCTTCCTTGGCTGCGTCGACGAACATCACGTGTTCGGACGCGGTGCTATTCCTAGGCGGGGTCGCTATTGTGACATGTGATGTACAACCACTGGCGCCTGTCACCTGCGCATCTGTGGAGGGTTGAGTTGGGGCGTCTGAGATTGTCCCATCCACGTCCGCCTCTGACGTTTGGATGGGGGGATCTGTGGCATTTTGACTACACCCACTAGCGCTTCTGTGGGTGGTGAGGTGATGGCAACTGGAATGGGCGGCCCCACAACGCTCGCCACCTGAGCGTACGTGGGTTTCTCAGCACGGAGAGCCGCAATCTGATCCCGCAGTTTCGCCTGTGTAAGGCTATTCCTAACGAACAGCTCATACATGTCCATGACCCGCCTCATGACGGCTTTTCGGTCAACGGACTTCAGGGGTCCCTGCAGGTCTATTGCTACAAGTAGCAATAACTCTCTGGCCCTTAGCCTCTCAATCTCCTCCTTTACATACCGCGCGGGCATGCCGGGGAGACTGTCGCAGAAGTTTTCCACTTCCGCTACGGCACTACCAAGAGACATATTCACCAATCAAAAGCAATGTGAGCGCAAATAGTGCACACTACAGTCGGTACACTAGCGTCGTATCTACCAGGTCTCAAATCCCTCTTTTAGAATCGCTCTGCTTAGCCACCACTCGGGTGCCCGACCGGAACGACGAGGACGTGAGAGCAGTCAGAAATTGGTAATGTGACGGATAGACTCTGGGCCGTTGTCCGCCACAAAAAACAAGCAAATATCGCACTTGTACGAGCCAATCTCTATGACCTCCCGGTCAGGATACTTATGTAATACGCTAACGTATGCGGTACCAATATCGACGATATTTCCACGCTGCGAACGGCAACAGCTAGATGTAAACATAACATTAGTGCAATAACAATAACGCATGAGCGAAAATCCAAATTAACAGTTCAATGACATCAAATGAATCAAGCATATGTCACGCAGTCGCTAGATTACAAAATAATAATGGATACACAAAAATGCAAGATCTTTCCGACTTTTTCACAGCTTTAAAATATCGAATTTACAATACTTGGCGCATTAATCGCCTATCTAAAAAAATTTCACCATGCATTAGGCTAAAGCACAGTTTAATCATTTGCTGTTTCAGCATCGGCTTTTATGATGACACCAAATGTGTAGCAACCTTAACCCTTTAACACGCAGTGTTTCCTCTCCGGAAACACCAAACTCTGACGTTTTGATTGTTGCCAGTCAGGAAGAATAGATTTGATTAGTTGCGGGTGACATAGCTCCACGAGAATCATTTACTTTTTAGCACGGCATTTCCTGTAAAAAAAAAAAATGTCACGATTATTTTTAACAGCTGCTGACATCTAATGAAAAATGGAAGAATGCGAGAAAAGCTGGATAGATTGGCCAATGCTGAAAAAAGGGCAGCCGTTGCCATCGCTCGACTTAACTACCAGCAATATGGCGGACGATCGAAACGTTCATCGCGTGCCACAGATCTGGAGACCCTTTTTTGACGCAGCTGGCTGTGCGCGCGCACAGCCAGTCTGTCGTGAGCTTAGCCCAAATAACCGCGACGATCAGTAGTTTTCGCGGCAAGTTTTGCTGGGAGTATTTGAAACTAATGTATCACTTGTGTGTTTCTTCCTATTTCAGATTTCGTATGAAATTGCAGAATGCTTACAAGAAAAATGAACCCTACTTTTTGCTTATATTATTGAATTATGGATTCAAATTTCTTGAAGTTAAGCGAAAAAAACTGCAATTGAAAATTTAAAGTTTGCATGATTACAAGTTTAATTAACAAAAATTTTAAGTTTTGCCTTGAACTGAATAGCTTTTCGGATAGCTTCGAAAAGCCCGCTGCAAGCTTCATAAACTTAGTTTGAGGCTTGATAGGGATCACAGTAAATGCAACTTAAATGATTTTCAAACTGTAAGAATTATTACCCTTCAAACCAGTTGGTTGATTTTTTGAGTTGTGCAGTGTTTCTAACCAAGCTTTCTGATTGTCCAGCATATCTTTCATTATCTTCTTGAGGTCTTTGGTAAAATGGTAATCATCGGGGAACTCAATGCCTGCTTCGTCTTCTGCAAAAATATCTTCTACGGCTTGAGGCTTTTCCTGGATCAAATCTAATTCCTTCTTTGTCTGTAGCTGCCTTGCCAGAACACCACCTATTCTAATTTCCAAATCTTCAATTTTATTTCTCAGAGAGTCCAGTGTGGATGTGATATCGTCGTTCTGATCCATTTAGTGTATTTCTTGTATCATCTGGAATGATGCGTTTAAAAGTTTATTATTATTAAAGGTAACGGTTAGGTTTGAACGATACCATTGACTCTTAAAATCTACACTCACTGCCAAAAGTTATGCCCGAAGCGGTAAAATTCGAATAGTACAACTTTTTTTTAATGAAATTCGGCAGGAAAGTAGCAAATATCTTTTAGCATGAAACAAACTGAAGAATTACAAAGATTAAAACAACATTGAATTTTCATAAATTATAAGACGAAACCATGTAGGAATCATTAATAAAATGCTGTTCAAATCCGAAACAAACAATAAGACACATTAAGGGAATCTTCCATCCCAGAGTCCAGTATCGCCATTCCTCCTGTAGAGCAATTTGCAACCGTGTGAAAGTGGGTGAGGAACTTTTTTTTTTAAATCAGGCACTTGCAGTGAGGGTGAGAAACACGCAAATACAGGACAGCTGTGGACATCCAAAAATTTTCAATGGTATTAAGACCAGGCGAGATACGCTGGCTGGCTAATCCATACGAGCAACACTTTCACTCTCCAGACATAGTCGTCGACAGTGTTGGGCATTATTCAATTAATTCTTTAATTGTAGGATCAAACAATTACAATTTTAGTTGTATCTGAATTAATTTAATTCAACTGACTGATTAATTGTCAGATGCAACTGAAATTAATTGCGATTGAAATCAACTGCAATTTATATTAGTTGCAATTAAATCCATTAATTTGGTTTACAATTAATTTAATTGAAATTAAAATTAACTGCAGTTGAATGTAATTGCAATGATCCATTAATTGTGGTTTACAATTAATTTAATCGCAATTAAATATATTATTTGTGGTTTACAATTAATTTAATTGCAATTATTATTTTAGTTGTTACTTACAACTAACTCAATCGTAAACTGTTTATTTTAACAATTAACGCCATTCCCCATCGTCCTGCTCTTTCACACATGCTTAACTCACTCACTATTTAATAGGTTGTTGTCTAAAATTAACTGATGATAACCTATATGATTTAGCAGAGTTCTGTAAGACTAACTTATCAAGGATTTATTGTCGACTAGCTGCTACCCGCGGCTTCGTCCGCGTCGGCTTTAAAATTAGATCCTGAGAGAAATGTAGCATGTGTGAATAACAAATATTGTTGCGACAAAAGAAACTGCATTTAAATATTATTTGCTTTTTACTTGTTTCAAATGAAGTATAATGCATGGTAGTATACTTCATTTAAAATAACAGAATATGCAAAGTTACTAAAGTTAGATTTTTTTCAGGCATAGTTTTAGGCATAGAAATAAATC
>JAWZYV010011977.1:0-195752 GCA_038373885.1 Cheiracanthium punctorium | reverse complement strand
GGAAGTTTCAACGGACATTTTACAATCTTTGATACGGCAAATTTTGGTTTTAAAAAAATCTTAAGAGTCTGTATCCTGCCTCACGTTTGAAATAGTTTTGTATACTTATTATTTTAATTTCAATTTTTTGCAAAATCAAAATAGATGCAACTGCAACAGGAATATATGTATTTTATGCATTAATACAAGAGAAATGTAGTTTTAAATATGTACAATCAGGGCCGTACCCAGAAAAAAAATTCCGGAGGGGGGGGGGGGCAGAAAATGAAAAAGGCTCAATTTTTCACAAAAAGGCTTCATTATTATAGTTTTGTTAATAAAATTTTGAATTTCGGGGGGGGGACCCCTGGGTGCGTGCCTTGTGTACAATATATATTTAAACTAGAAGATAAAGCCCGTCGAAGCAATTCTAGCGGGGCTGGAAAAAACATTCGACATAAATATGTCAACACTCAATATATTCATTCTTTGTCCACGTATAATAACTTCACATTCAATTTTTATTATGTACCAAAATCGAAATTCATGCTCTTCTGGAAAAGTGCGGAAACTTTTCACATTCGAAAGAAACAGGGTAATCTGGAAAAACTATTTTAAGTGAATTAGAACTGCAAATTTTCCTTCAAAGCCTGATAATCGTGACTTCAATATATGACGTCATTATCAATTGCGACACTTAATTTTGTCACGTAAGTGATTAACTTTTTTTTTTAACTCTCGGAAATAAAATGGAGCTGAAAATAGCGGAAAATCGCTTAAAAATGCGGGAACGGGTGGATTTCCAGATCTTTAAAGTAGCATAGATTGTTTTCTATATACATATATAACATATTTATAAAAAATTTCAAGCCAATGAAACCAACGGTGTGAATTTCATTACGTTTCCAGACAATAATTTTTTAATCAGGATTAATGATGGTAAAAGTTTTGTTTCGGTGTGGTTGAACCGGAATTGACAGAATCAGTGAGTCAGGATCAGCGTAACTATAGCAGGATTATGAGCTTAAATTTTACTTGATAAAATAAATAAATCAAGTTTTTTAGGAATTAAGGTAGAGTTTATTAGAATGAAATGAAACAGTGCGTTATTGAGGCTTCTGCAAATAACTTATTTATGAGAAAAGTAATATTTTTTAAGTACATTTAAAATCTAGCTAAATAGATAAACACACAATGCGAGGGGGAAAGGAGGAGAAGGGGGAGGGAGCAATGCACTTAAAATCTTAAGATTACTAAAAACGTCTTTTTCAGAGTAATTATAGTTTTCATTCCAATATTGTAAAACATGCAGCAATCCATTGAAATGCAAGAACTAAAATTTTCTACTGAAAATTACACAGTAACACGGAATTTCAATTGCATTTTTCTACACCAAATCATGTACTTAAAACTATTACGGTCGCAGCTAGTACTTACGTAATGCGAATACGCATAAAAAGGCAATTAATTATGCGTTATTAAAGGTTAAAAATGCAAGGGAGTAAACATAAATTCAAAACATAAAAATAAAGTATTTAACCTAGATACAGAAATCCAGCTTCGTAATGTAAAGAGAATAAATATTGAAGCATTTTTGATGAATTCGAAGCAAGCAATCGACCTTGTCTTAATATAAACCTTCCGTCAATTGATAACCTACTCAGCATGTCGATCACTCAACATAAAAGTACTTGTTATCGTCTGCAATTAAGAGAATATTTGCGTATGAAAAATACATACAAGTTTGTTACACAATGCTGTAATTAGCAGTTAAAGATGTTTGTATTTCGCAAACACTAATAAAAGTAGCTCACTTTAAACCTTAAAATTATATAAGTAGAAATATTAGGTAAAAACCCTGCAACTGTTTAATAACCTACTGCTAAATAAATCACTAGAATAGGTGGAGTAAACAGTTTTTACTGCAGGACAATGGGAGCACAGTTATGATTTATGCAATGATTTTACAGCGTGTGAAATTTTACAAAGGGAGCTAATTGTAACTTTCGAATAACACTACAGTCGACGTTCGCTAACTATTTCACAAAATTTAAGTTATGCAATGACTCTCAAAATACGTATAAAAAACAACTGGTTATACAGTAATGAAATAAATATTTTTTATAATAAAAATTCTTTACTTGGAAAACAGTTTAACTCCTTTACATAACATAATATTCCAAGAAAACGCATGTAAATACGACCAATACGTCACACAACAAACACACAAAAAAAAAAAATCACCTATTCCTTCTTTAAAAATTTAACACATTCATGAATCACAAATAAACCAGCGTAAAAAATTAAAACTTTTTTTTAGAAGTCCTCTTTAAGAAATGCATAACCGGTCTTCAGCCGGCATCTCAGTCAAAACAAAATTTACTTTTACGTGCGGTTTCCAGTAACAAGTTCAGAAACCAAAACCCTACAGAACATCTGATGTTAAGAACAGGGGTGGGGAGAGAGAACGACCATCTGGGTTATTACGTACAGGAAAAGGCGATAAGTTCGCAACTTCAGCATTAAAAAGAGGGGGAATCCTTCCGGTACCTGATGAAAACTAACATGTGCTCGAACCTATGCCATGCCACATCCGGAATACTCACTTTCTAGAGGCCCGTTATAAGGTTTCGCTTTCCTACTAACCCCCCTCTTTAACTTACAACAGTGATAGATGCAGCTCAAGCCATGGATATTAGGGATGAGACGAGCCTAGCCCGGGTATGAAACGGGCACGGACTCTGTAATTCACTATTGTGATAGTGCCATAGGCGTAGTGTCGGGCGCACAGGGACCACGTACACCAACTTTGTCAAAAAATCTTTGGGACTTGAAACATTAGTTTCGAAATTTTACAAAAACTTTCCCTTCCTACTTCTTGGCGATTTACTCATGCGCATAATAGATAATCATTTCTCATTATGGTTGCCCTTAAAACAGATCTCGAGGCAGAGTAGCGTATTGAAGCATAGTGAAATACTTAATCTTGCAGTGGTGGCTTATGTCCAAGTTGTGTCGATTCGATTGTGCACCTTATTGAAAATGGTGTGTAACATCTTTCTTTCTTTACGTTTTAAGACAGAGGAGGAGGGAGTGGGCCATTTTACTAATTGGGAATTTTTTTCTTATGACAGTGATATAAAAGTTTTAATTTCGTATTTATTATAATTTCCAGAAAAATTTAATTGATGACAAAATTCTGCATCTTCTTTTATGTAACTTTGTAATTTGATTAATATTTAAGGAATGTAAATATTATTCAGTGTTTTGGGGACAGCCTGTATATTTACTGATAATAATAGAATGCTCTCCTCGGAAACGACATTTATAGATCTTTTTTTACAGGGCTCAGAAAAATAACTCTTGTTAATCAGGCATTTACAGCAATGATTAAAACCAAATACATATTGGTTTCAACTTCTTCGCTTCCCATCATTAAAATTGCGATTGCAGCAATTCCTCTTCAAGTGCCATTGTTGCTCCCAAGCTTGGGTCTTTCAATGCTTGGCTGTAGACACCATCGCGCCTAAGCAACGATATAAGTATATAGGTAAAACATCAGACCCGTAGCCAGCCTATTCGACAGGGGGGGGGGGGGGAGTGACCCAAGAATGGCCAGGCATTTTAAATTGTTTTCTTCTCCTCCTCCTCCCCTAGAGGTTCTGTAAGTATTATAGAAAAGTTTTGACATTCTTATTTAAATGTTTTATTAATATAATTTCGTTTTTCATACAATTATATTTTAAACTGAATTTCGTTTATAATTTAATTAATTAACATCTAATATTATAACCATTTAGTACTGTTAACAAAATTAAATTACCCTTTAGTACTACTGGGGTAAGAATAATGCGCGGTAATGCACACATTATTTTCCCTCATTCATTTTTTTTTTAATTGCTAATGCTATTTTTAGGGATGGACGCGAGACGCGAGAATTCTCGCATTGTCTCGCGTTCTCGCATTGTCCCGCGAGACGAGACAGGCATTTTTTTGCGAGACGAGACGCGAGACGAGAAAGAAAATATTTTGCGGGACGAGACAGAGTCTGGTCTCGCGCGAGATTTCTCGCGAGAATTCTCGCATTTTCTTCCGTCTCGCATAAATACGATCTGAAAAGCGACAATTTGCCTGAAGCCTCTACCGTTTAACTTGCGTCTCCTTCGTTTTCGGTCCTGGTATACTATCAGCACTCTACAATACGCACAAACACGTAACATTTAAAATTAGAACAGACGAGAGATATACAAAACACACAAAGGAGAGGATAAAGAAAGTGGCGGGAAAAAAAAGAAAACAGAGAAGAGTTGAAAGAAAAATAATAAGTAAATAGGAAAGGCGGTACGGTATGTTCAAATCTGACCACTTTTAGACGGGGCGCGGGGCATTAAGTTTGGGGGCCCCCTTACTGTCCCCTTTTTTACGCATTAAGCTCCTTTACTGAGCCTACCTTTTTTAAGCATTTTAACCCAGTTTTGACCGCTGTTGTACTCGAAAATTGCATTAACTGTAGTTCAGTATTTAAGTTAACTGTAGTTTTTGTACTTTAATCAAATCGTATTTATCACCCCAAAAAAATATCTCTAACTTGATCTAGTGATAGACAATTGGGTAATACCTATATTATAGAGGAAATTCAGTTTTTTCCCCACAATTACTATTTCAGTACATATGAATTTATAATTTAGATAATGGGGATATATATAGGCCCCCTTTTTCTTCAGGGCACCGGACTACCGCCCCCCCCCCCTTTGCCCCTGTGATAATCGGGTTTCGGGTATATCAGAGGGAGATTAGAAGTAGAGCAACTTGCATTCGCATTGATTCTTAGTCTGAGTAGGTTGAAATATGGTTGAATATCCTTGGTTGAAATATCCTTGTACCGATATTATCCTCAAACTTTCCCGCACATTGCGGCGCGGGTAGGGGGGGGGGGCGCCCACCCTGGTGACAACTTTCTAGGGGCGGTTAAATCCCTATCGTTGGCCTATTTTAAAGATATTTAAATGACATTTTTTATTCTTATATATTAATATCGGACGGAAAGAAATGTAAGCAATTTTTTTAAACTATTTCTCTTTTCGATTATATTATCATGTTTTCCCTTCCTTCGGCTTGTAAAACTTCAGAGTGTGACACATTTTCGTGTAAAAATCTCTCTATTCTAAAAAAAAGTAAAGGCCGCTGTCGCCTATGTAAATGAAAATATGGATTAATGGTTTTCCGGTAACCTTACATGAGCAGTAATTATAGGTTGTGAGCATGTGTAAATCGCCAAATAATGAAAAGTCGCCATGGGTGGCAAGCTATCCTATCTGTTCCGTAGCTTTTATTAACTTTACATGTACGCAAGTCGCCAAATAATGAAAAATCGTAATGGGTGGCAAATTCGAAGGGTGTCCAATAGGTTTTACATTATTAAAAATACAGCTGAAACAGATGTTCTGATTTTATTATGCTTTAGCTCCTCATTAATATAACTTTTGAATGGCAACATTGAAAATCATTGTGTTTCTGAAGAGTGCAAATAATTTTTCCAGCGATTATAAGCGGAGTCTGCACTCCAGGTGTAGTATAGCTCAGGACCCGTACAACACGGATTCCCATAACAAAATATCTTCCGTGTTATGAGGGGGAGGGGTTTTACTGTAGTGTGAAGTTTAAATTTTTATGTACCAATGAACATGCAAGAACCAAGCAATGCGTAGCTCAGTAACATTCTATCTGATCCAATCTTCCGGTTTTGTCTGTTGAAATTATGTCTTTTTTACGAATAAGCCTGATTAGGGGCCGAATGCCTCATACGAAAAGCGAGCGTAGCGAGTCTGGGGGCCTTGCCCCTAGTGATACAAAAAAAAAAAAAAAAAAAAAAAAAAAAAATCACTTCACCAAAAGCTATAGAGGCAATAGGGCTACTGTGCACACTGTGTACTTAAAAATCAGGCCACTGATCTTGAAAAATTATCAGAATGTCAACTTTCAATAGAGATAAATACAAAATACATGAATGTACCTCTGTTTGCGCCCTTTCGGATGCCCACTCCTTTACATTTTTTATTCCCCCCCCCCCACACACACACACGCACGCACACTCACATTCATTTGAAAAAATAAACCCATTTAATGTTGTGCGGTTTTTTCAGGTGCGTTTTTCTCCTTCCACTGCTTTTTCACTGGTTCTTCAAAAACTGTACTATGTACTTTTATCAACAGTCACCCAGTATTCGTCATGTCCAGTGGCGTACGCAAGGGGGGGAGGGTTTGGGGGTTCACCCCCCCCCCTTGTCAAAATTTTTTTAACAAAATGTCCACAAATTTTCAATTTTTAGCTTAAATATTACGCATTTTAACACAAAGTTATGTCTATAACCCCCCTCCCCCCTTGAAGGAAGTCTGCGTATGCCACTGATCATGTCAAGAAAGAAAAAAAAAAAGTAATAATAAACACAAAAATTGTCTTTCAAAATGAGCAAAAGCGCTATACTTATAAAGAAATATTGTAAAATACTACTATATGTATAAGATCTTTTCCTGTTTTAAAACTTCACGCTATGAGATGAGGAACAACCCTCGCAGAATTTCTCTTTATCCTTAACGCTTCCTCCAGTCATTTAAAAAGACAAACTTTGAACACAGGACTGGGGCCGAAAGGAAACGCATGCTTTGTGTTGAGATGCCAAAGCTTTTTTTTTTTTTTTTTTTTTTTTTTTTTACGCAAAATATCAGATATCGGACGGTCCCTACTACAGAGTTCCAGTTAAAACAGAAATGTCGGGAGAGAGATGTCCCGAGGACATAATTGCCCGGTGTCTTTTGGATTTGCCGACACGATGGATGACCTCTCACTCCAGAACAGAATGGAGCTACGGAGGGCGAGCTAGCTCAGCACGTGGAAGTAGCTGCGCCCTATCACCGGAAGAATTTTTTCCCCTCAACAATAGGACACCTCCGAACAGATTGCCAGATACTGCGCCAGAGCGGAGACAAGTTGCAAGATGACCGCTGCTTTCACAATTGACATGAAGACTTCCGTTCGCTATTCCCACCCACAAACAACTATTGAGTGACTGTTTTTTTTCCCCGGAAAAAAACAAGGGTGAGGAATTATTGTATCGAGAATTTCGAAAATGATCGGTTTCCAGACAAAAAATAAAGTATGTGGATTCTGGACACTGGAAAAGACACCGATATATGGTTGTTTTCTATCATCCTCCAAAGGTATGGGGAGGGGGCTCGAGCCCCAAAGCCGCCCCCCATTTCGTACGTCACTGCAGAAGCGTAACCATGGAGTGGGATATCGGGATATACCTCCCTGCGAAACTTTAAAAATTAGTTATTAAGAGCTTTCAGATTTTTGTCGTCAATAAGAAATTAAGTTTATCAATACAAAATTGTATCTTATACAACCCCCTCGACAAAATTTTCTGGCTGCGCTCTTGCCTCATCGACTAGCATATAACGACCATGTTACATCCTGTGTCACTATTAAAAGTGGCGTTTTTTCCGCTCACCATTGGGGAATAACACTCAACATACAACATGGTAAGATGACTGAATTGTGAAGGTTCTGAAGGCAGGGTTCTATCCTGCCGTGCGGCTATCGAAGTTTTGGGCGGTTTTCTCCAGATGTAACGTGAATACGCGTTAGAGGTCCTCCTCCCATTGCACCCCTTCTAAGCAGATAGCTCTTTCGTAGCTTTACCTTAACACAAAACAACACAGAAACATTAATAAATCATCAATATAGCTCTTATGTGTTCATGATGTAAGTAGTATTATTCCTTATAAAAGCGTTTTTAGCCATTAACAGAGCACTTGGTTTGTAACAACAAGGTATTTTTAATTTCATATACTGAAGTATTTAATGGATTTTACATGAATTCCAGCTGGAATATAGCATTTATTTTTATTTTTAATTTGGGTTTTTATACAAATAATTATCGAATCATTTGTATAATGAATGTAAAATAATGTGAACTCTGATTATTGCACAAGTAAAAGAAAAAGACGACCAACAAATATTAAAATATTTTGCAAGAGGGACTCAAACCATTGGTTTTTGGCAAAGACATTAGAATATACTCGTTCTAGTATATTCTAATGTCTTTGGTTTTTGGAGAGGGGGGGGGGGAATAAAGGACAAAGTGTCAATTTAAGTTGGCTAATTTTGAGTTTTACGATATGCGAGAAAAAGTAGAGCGTGTTAATTGGCATTTGGACCTTTGTATGCCATGCCATTCCTAATTTAGATCCTCATTAAAAGGAAAAAGAAATTTCCGAGCATTGACTTACTCTAGAAAAGTGTGGTTCAGCTCCATATATTTACTATGCTCAGTGGCGTGCACAAATGGTGTGGGGGTGAGGATTCAGTCCCTCCCCCTTTGTCCATGCATTTTTAACATAAAGTCCCTACAGTTTTAATTTTAAACATATAGATTATGGCTTTTATTTAACCAAAAAATTACTTCCATTCCCCCCTCTCCTAAAGAAAGTCGGTGTACACCACTGATTATGCATCTGCACATTATTTGTAAGTACATAAAATATTTGTAAGTAATAATTACAACAAAAAGAAAAAACTGCCATTTGCTTGAAATTACCTAAGTGATATGATAATTTTAAGAAATAAGAGGGCCCCCCAAAAGGGATGCTTGCTTCAGAGTGGCTTTTTGAGACCCAGATCATGTTTTTCTAGAATACAAATAAAGGAAACACAAGGTCATTAGTTAAAGAACTTTGGTTCTAGAAATACTGGCATATAAATTTAACTTTTCATAATCAGCTGTACGTATCGTAATACAGCGGATCTGTTGGTGAGCTGTTAGCTATTTTGTAAACAGTAAGCAACTTTTTTGTTTTCTGCTTAAACAGTGTTAGGTGATCCGTTTTGAATAGCAAATGTACAAATCTAAAACGTTATAAAAGATAAAAAATCCAAGAGGTTGAGAAAATAGTTGTATGGATTTTGAGGCCCCTACATGTGGGGGCCCCGGGCATTCGCCCTGCCATGCCTCCCTATTTTTACGGCACTGTCTTTCGCCATAAGCCAAGCTATGCGAACGCAAATGAATGATCTACTGGAGTGATTGCGCAAATCCAACGCTCACAAGTCCTTTCTGTTGTCTCTTCTTTTTGATAGTGTAAATCACATATCGGCAAACCCTGGCCCGCGGCCCGGATGTGGCCCTCCAGGGTATTTTATCCGGCAAGTGGAAGATTTCAAATTTCCATAGACCAGTGGTCCCCAACCCCCTGTCCGCGGATCAAATGGTACCGGGTTGCTCAAGAAAAATTACATTATTTCCATTTTATTTTCTGTCGTGCATTTCTCTCGAGGTCTCGAGTTTTTTGGGTTTGTGCTAATTTATACAGAACAGATTTTGTAACAGAAAAAAATCTCATGACTATTTTACATTATTTTACTGCTTATTAAATATTTCAAGACTATGAATTAAAATTCCAGTCTTTTAAATCCCTATTGCCATTTCCAACAACCTAACTGTGTGAAGCGGGATTTTCTGCACTGACAAGAACCAAAATAACAGAATAAAGGAATGAATTGTACATAAGCAACACACTTTGGGTGTCATTGCTTCTTACCTCCGGATCTAACCGACTCGTTGCAAAGAAATAAGCTCAGTGTTCTCATTCATTTAGCTTCCTAGTGAGATAAAATCTTAAATCATTTTACATTCATTTTTTGTGAAACTGTATATATTTTGAAGGTATGTTTAAGCACAATTAAATTAAAACAATCAGCGTACCCCCTCCCCTGACCAGTCCGCGGTAAAATTATTATCAAACGCTGACCAGGTCGCGGCGATAAAAAGGTTGGGCAGCACCGCCATAGACAATCAATATAAACCAAATCAAAATCCCATATAAATCCCACTTATACGGTCCGTGACGTCCCTAACATCCTAAATTTTGGCTCGCAACCTTCCAAAGGTTGCCCGTACCCGGTGTAAATGAACAGGTTAAACCCGGGTTCCCCCGATTAAATATGAAACCCATATCTCATACACTAAAACGGGAGGGGGGATAAGTAAGCTTCACTTTAATTATTCACTATTCTGCTCACTATAATTATTCACTATTCCGTACATTGGGGCCGTTTAATTAGATCAAAATTTTATTTGCCCAACATGTGTCCCTGAGTTCTGCAACATATCTGACAAAATTCAAAGCTTTATATATTTTCAAAAGCAAATGAAACTCCCATCAACTATAAATATTACATTTACGCAGTTACGCAAATAAATAAATTTTCGGTGTCATGTCACATTATATATACGGATTAAATCCGAATTTTTATCATTTCAAATAACTATATGAGTTAATATGGTAACTAATATATGTACTAATATGGCAATATGCAACTAATTGCTATTGTTAATATTAATTTTCAATAACTAGTATTAATGTTACTAAAAATATGATAAAAATTCGCAGTCCTTAATTTTGCGAGACTCGCGAGACGTCTCGCGTCTCGCGCGAGACGAGACAGGCAATTTCTGTGCGAGACGCGAGACGAGACAAAGTGGTTGCGAGACGAGACGAGACGCGAGACGAGACAGAGGTTTACCACTGCGAGACGTGACGAGACAGCCCTATTTCTCGTCTCGCGCGTCTCGCGTCCAACCCTAGCTATTTTTAAAAAATGTTTGTTTCTGCAGGGAGGGCAAAAATTTTTTCCTGGGTGGTGAGAGGGAGCATTGCTCCCAAATGCTACTTTTCTCACGTAGCGAAATGCTTATTAAACAGAAGTAAAAGCTCAAATGAGATAGTTATAAAATGTTTAATAGTCCGTGCATTCGGAGTAATTTTTTGTATTTTACTCATTTTACATCACTGTGCAGAAACAAGTCTCATCGTTATCGAAGAGCGGCAAACTACGCAACCGCGATGGCTGAGGACAGCGCCTCTTTCTGAACACCATTTTTGGTGACATACTCGCCGGGCGTCGTCGTCTGGATAACATTCATTCTGCGACCAACCCTTCAAAGAAATGGTTCAAAGTGATTTTAAATGAGAATACCCTGCCACCGATTCCTTCGAAATACAACGCGTTATCTTCTTACTGAAATATTTATTCCATGAATTCGCAGATAAAGACATTTATACGACTATATTCCATGCAATTTTCAGCAGAGCAGCGATACTGCATAACAGCAAACAAATTGAAAGAAGAAAGACTACAAACGATAGCTGTCATGCCACATCTTGTAGCTGCCATTTTCATCACTGAAACAGCCTCTCTCTATTCGCGCGTTAAGAGAAGATGAACTATGTTTTTGGATACTTTTTCTGTGAGTATCAACTTCCGCGTATCGTGAAAATTAAGCATCATCAGCGACGGATGAGTCTGGGTATGGAAACAAGACATACAAGGAGGTCCAAGCGTGTTCGCCGTGAGATTTTCGGATTTATCTCACGAGATCAAGTCGCAGATCGCTGAACAAAAGATGAACGCGAGCTAGGAAGATCGAGTGTCGGGTATTTCCTAGTAACATTCGACGAAACTGATGTTTTGCAATCACAAACTGCATCATTATTATTTATCCCTCTTTACTTGTTTAAGAAAAAGAACGCAAGATACTAAGTAACGCTATATCATTAATTTTATAAAAAGGCTGAACGAATATTCTGATTTAATTCAATTGACATAATATCAGGGGCAGCCCGACACCGTAAGCAAGGCAGGGCTGTACCCAGAAAAAAAATTCGTCTGTGTGTGTGTGAGGGGGTGGGGGGCAAAGGTAAAAAGGCTTCATTAGTATTGTTTTGTTAACAAAATTTTAAATTTGGGAGGACCGCCCCCCCCCCCATGGGTACGGCTTGAAGCAAGGTAAGCATCGCATTGGGGCGCCCTTTCGAACTCAAAAACTGAGAAAAGCTTAATCTAGAACATAAAAGGGGCGAATTTTTTTACGTTTGCGGGGGAGCACCATGTAATCTAGGGCGCCCTTGCATAGCTTTTACCCTCCCGACTCTGGTTTAGAAATGGTCCTGATTTTCGTTTCAGAAAAAATAGTCACTTTAAATGGGAAAAAAAATGCACAAGATGAAATAATTAAATTAATTTTTCTTTTTACTTGCTTATAATATTTTCTTGTTCTCCCTTACATATCAACGGAAACCCCAAACTTTAAAAATAACATTAATACCACCGTAGAATATCTATTCCCTCTAAATAGTGAAAAAAAAATTGCTAAATTAAGCGATAAATCTCCTAAAACAGTTTTTTCCAACCACTGACCCGCGAGAGTTCACTGCCGGTCCACTATACTAAATTTATTAAAAAATAATCAGCAACAAACGTCATTCTAAAAATTATCTTCGCATAACACTTGATTTGATGAATAAAATACATGCTTAGATGACATTTATTACTTTTGGCTGAAACTGGTCTGCGAACTAAAAATGTCTCTAATACCAAAGGAGAAAATTCATCTCTTTCCCTCCCAAATACTATGGAAAGTCGCTAAATTTAGTGAGGAATGCTTTAAACTCATAACACCAGTCGCGATTTCACAGGAATGCACATATCGTCGTTGTAAATTATTATTCATAGGAAGACAACGAGAATGACATAAGTTAATACGAGATCGTGCTGGGGCGACGTAAAAATTTACAAATTGCGAAACAGGTGGGCGTTCACTGTCGCGAATACTGAAAGGAAATTATAAGCTGCCCATTATGAAACACCTCATGACTAATTTATTTTTTTGGGAGACTCGTAAAGACAGTCAGTTCCAGCAGTACCCAGGTCCGTCCATCAGACTAGCGCGTATAAAATAACCATTTGGAATATCACGCAACGGCGTCCAACTGTCAAGATGGACGATTGCTTCACCATGCAGATGAATAGACGGTTATGTATTCAAGGGCAAGCTGAATCAATATCATCATGCATGAGGAATAACTCGTGAAAAAAAAAAGTAAGATACAATCCACGTGACTTGAGGGCTACAACCTTAACGGTGACGACGAAGAAAGGGAAATCGATCTAGGTTAGGAAATATGCGATCGCACATAAAATCTATAGAAGAGATTCTGTTATAACTTGTATCAAAAAGCTCTTTCAGTTTCTCATACGGATGCGCAATATTAAGAGCATGTACGTAACATTGAATGCACTGCTCTCCTTAAAATATAGCCTTCATTTTTTATCAAACTTGAATTCCTATTAATCACGGTATTGAGATTAAGGATGGACGCGAGACGAAAAACAGTCGTCTCGCTTCTCGCAAAATAGCCTAAAAGCTTTGTCTTGTCTCGCAAAATCCCTATATCGTAATGCTAAAAATGTGTGTCTCGTCTCGCAAAAAAGCTGTAAATCTCTGCCTCGTCTCGCGTCCATCCCTAATTGAGATATCCTTTGTTTTACACAGCAGGGCCGACCTAAGAGTAAAATACTGTGCGTGCAGGTGTGAGTGGAACCCTTTACAATCAAAATGGGTATAGAAAAACCTCTAAAAAAATGGTATGGGTGCTCATGACTGAAATTCCTCAGAACTAAATACCTGAATTTGCCATTTAAAAAGGATTAGAAACTAAAAAAGTAGTAATAAATATTTAATATTAAAGTATTTAGTACCTTGTGTCATTATACAGGCATGAGTGTCCTATCACAACAGAAGCTGGCCTTTACGTGGCATTAATCTGAGAGCTGGAGGAGACAAACTTTGTAAACCTGTATATTTTTAACTGTCTCTAAGAGATCTGTCCAAGTCAAATACGCATTTTGAGTACACATTAATTTTACACGCAAGACTAAATATCAAGTTTTTGTGTGAGAATTTAAAGATAAAAATTCATTAGGAACTTTAATAGGAATATAACATTGCATAAATGAAGAAAAATCTGAGTGTGTTACTTGACAAAGCTTGTTTTTCAATTCTGCTATATTGTATATACATACGTTCATGTTGGCACTAAAACACGTCCAGTACATATAACAATCAATCACGGTGTCGGGAACTTTCGGTTGCACCACTGTATTACATTTGCTAGTACAGGTTATTAATATCAATGCATGCATCGGCGATCCGACCTCCATATAAACTTGCCTAAGAAATCTGCTTTAGGTGCTTTCAGTTCACTTGTTAATAAATGTAAGTAGTATGCTGAAAATTCTGAAATCAGATCTGCGGTTTAAAAAAAGTAAAAAGATTTTTATCGAAGAGACCTATTTTCTCAGCATACGAAGTGGCTGGTAAATTAAATATGAATAAGCATTCAACATGTATAATTGATATTACACGGCTTAAAACGTTTAACGCGCGGTGTCCTCGCCGAGAGGACACAAAACTCTGGCGTTTTGACTGTTGTCAATAACGGAGAATAAATTTGATTTCTAAAAATTTTTGAGGGTCACATAGTTACACAAGAATGCTTTACTTTTTAACAGATCATTTCCCGTAATAACTGTCTATTATTTGTAAAATTGTCAGGATTATTTTTAGAAGCACCGGCATCTGCTGAAAAATGGAGAATACGATGGAAATACATAAACATAGAAGAACAACTGGATGGACTGCCCAATGCTGAAAAAAGGGAATCCGTTGCCATAGCTCGATTAAACTACTAGCAACATGGCGGTCGATCGAATCGTTCATCGCGAGCTTCAGATCCAGAGACCATTTTTGACAAAGCTGTCTGTGCGTGCTCACAGCCAGTCAACTGAAAAAAAAAAAAAAAAGGTCTCTAGATCTGTGGCGCACGATGAACGATTCGATCGACCGCCATGTTTCTGGCAGTTAAATCGAGCTATGACAACGGCTGCATTTTTTTCAACATTGGGAAATAGTTGAGCTTCAAAGGGTTAAAATGATAAGAGGAAATTGAGGAATGGAGTGGGTGAATGGAACTCTAAACTTTCGCCAATCAATGTTTTTGAGTGTTTCCCCACCTTCTCTGTACCGGTTAAATTAGAATCATTTGCTTCACTCTCACATGAGATAAGGTGTTTAACTGCAATTTGAAATCGTGATGTAAAAGTAGAACAAGCATAGGTATGCATGCACACTTGCGCCAGGAGAATAGCTTTTTACCAAAACAGGTAAGTGAAATTTCATTTCAACACACTTTAGCGGGAATCTGGGAGAAAACAAAAATTGCGTGTACACCGGATGCTCTTTTTTACACGGTGGGTACGTTCCACGCAATATCATGTTAAAAAAAAGGTATGCTTAAATAAAGAATAATGGTGGATAGATTTCGTTTTATAAACCCTACCATATAGTATCACTCGGAAATTGCTGAGTTGTAAATATGCATACGAGAGGTTTAAAAATTCACAAAAATGAATTTTTAATGATACGAAATAATAAAATGAGGATCAAAATATATTTTTCGTCATTAGTTTTACAGCGCGTTATTTTGAAATCGTGTAAACAAAGAATCCAGTGTATTCCATTTTTAAAGTAGTCGACAAATGCGTTGGAGGCACATGTTTCCGAACTAAAAAAGAAATTTTTTACTGTGCATTACAAAGAGATCCGATTACATAAGTTAACTACTTGCTAACGAAACGAACTAAAGTAAGAAATTACTTGTTTTAACACTGAACCATAATGGCGGAACATAATCCTAAGAAAAAAAATATCTTTATTCATTATAAAAAAAAAATTTACTATAAGAAAAATTATATGCCTAAGGACTCTCGTACCACTAGGTATCCGGACGCTTTTGGTCAGTCATATTACTCCGTTTGAAAATTAACTGGGTGAAAAGTGGGCTAACTAATTATATTAAGTCAAACGCGTGACGTTTAGTGGTAATCTGGAGAGACTTACGTCATATATGAAAAAAATTTGAGCGATTTTAAATAGCTCTTCGCGCGAGATTATGCAGTTTTGATATTTTTGAAGTGCATTACATAATTAGTTTATTTGTATTTATGTACCAAAATCCCATGGTTTTTTCGAACTACACCGTTAACTGTTTGGCGAGAGGCGAACCAGAATCCTGAATCAGGCAGCAGTATGCTCATGGATGTAGCAAAGTTCTTACGTTAACATTTCCCATAATTTTATATCTATTATTTTTGTACGTACCGGGCGCGTATAATGTGCATACACATGTTCTTATCAGTTTTATAGAAATAAAGTTTTCTTTAAAAGTACGAGTGTACTGTAATAAATTTGATTATTCTTCTATATCTGAAAGAACAAAATATTTTTAGAAGCAAGATAATATTTTTCTTTCTTGTGACTTCATTATAAAACAATTTTAAAATTCTCTGTACATAAAAATTTTCTTAATCACTATTTTATAAAATTATATAATGATCAGTAATTAAATATCGCCCAAAATATATTTTTAACTTCGTTGTCCTTTTTCATTGGCACTTTCCTTCTAAATTGTAAAAACTTCGTACGAAACCCACTTTTGTAATAAACCACTATAATTCAAACAATCCCCAATCCACTTCCTCGTTTCCTTCAAGCGGTAATTGTTCCGACGTCTTTAGACCCCCCAGAGCTTTCTCGGAAAACCGCAAACCGGATGGGCTTTTCCGCCAGTAAGGGCCAAATTCTTGATATACAGAAAAAGTCCTGGAATTACATAATACGGAAAGTTTCCGTAAAATTTCCAGGAAAGTATCCAGTGAATTTAAAGCTACAATTAGCTGTAATCTTCTAAACTTCCGTTGGATAAAAAATATATTCAAAATAGTTTTCCTAGTTTGTATCAGTTATTGCAATTAAAATTTGAAAGTGCGTAGGGCTAGACTCGGGGTGCCCCCTTGGGCGGGGCCCTGGACCCAGAAGTCCTCTCAGCCCCACCCTTGTGGAATCCATGACTAGGGGTGGGGATGTTAATTTCAATTAACCAGATAATTGAAATATCAGCGAATTCAACGAATTTTTATCATGTATCAGAGAATTTTTTAAGACCTGTAAAACCTTCTTCACGGCTTTGAGAATGTATTTGCAAAAAGCAAACATTAAAGAAAGGGGGAGGGGGTTGAGGGTTGAAAATTGCATGCATGCACACACACACAAAATAATAAATAAATAAATAAAAGCAAAAAATGAATATTTCGATATTTTGGAAATAATAGAATGAGAATATAAAAGGGGGAGGGACAGTATGATTTTTAATTGTATGCAAGAAAAGATGTCATTTTTTGGCAACATGTAAAACTCTCTTAATTTTTCCATCTTGGCTCCTTTTTTTTTTTTGTGTGTGTGTGTGTGTGTGTGTGTGTGCGTTTCTTTTTCTTGGTTAAACGCTACCTACCATCTCTGCTTAACAAATCAAAAAATAAATCAGACGTTAAAAACATCTCTTCTCTATTAATTCGGCTCTAATTATAATCAAAAACCGAAATCAAGTAACAATCCGTAGTGGAGGCGCATAGCAGATGTCAGGATCAAGAGTTGTTCTGGAATATTTCGATAAACTTTGTCTCTTAGAGCAAGCAGTGCTCCCCTCCATCCTTTTTGTCGCCGCGGACCGGTTAATATTTGATTACTATTTTACCGCAGCCCACTGGGGGGAGGGAAACGTTGATTGTTTATATTTTAGCTTGCTTGATTTTATAATTTTAATTTAATTATACTTAAAAATGTATTCAAAATTTAAAAAAAACCGTTACACCAAACAAATAATTAAAAATAGTTACAAGATTTCTTCTGTTACACAGATATAAATTAAAATTATTAGCACAAACAAAAGAGAAATACTCCACAGTAAAAAACATGAAAGTAATTTATTGTTCCTTTGGTGGTCCGGTACTATTTGATCCACACGGACCAATACCTGTCAGCGGCCCGGAGGTTGGAAAACACTGTCTTGCACAACGAAAGGAGATAGTAAACAGGCAGATTAATATCCTACTGTATAGTTACGCTAATCCCTGACTTTCCAACAATTCCGCACGACCACTCCAAGATAAAATTTCTACCGCCATTACCCCAAAAGGATTAAATAGTTAATCACAAAAAGCGCAATAACATCTACACCGTTTGTACGATCTGCTTGAATTTTTTCATAGTTATGTATAAAAATATAGACAACAATCTGCGCTACTTTAAAAATCTGAAAATCCGCCCGTTCCCTAATTTTTTGCGATTTTTCGCTCTTTTCAGTTCCATTTTATTTGAGAGTAAAAAAAAGTTTCTCATTTGCGTGACAAAATTAGGCTCTGCAAGTGAAGTGACAATGACATCATATTGAAGTCACTTCATCCGGTTTGAAGGGAAAGCTGAGATTCTAATTCATTTAAAATGGTTTTTCCAGATTGCACAGTTTATCTTTTTCAACTCTGCAGGAAGCATTGATTAAGAGTGGCTGTTCCAACAAAACGAAATTGTTCGAATGCGGAAAGTTTTCGCACATTTTCAAGAAGAGCATGAAATTCGACTTCGGTATGCAATAAAAATTGACTATGATGTTATTTAAGTGGACGAAGATTAAATATATTGAGTGTAGACATATTTTTGTCGAATGTTTTTCCTAGCGTCCGTTGTAATTACCTCCACACAACGGGCTTTGCTTCTAGTCTTATAATATTTCCTGCGCAGGAATACCAAACAAAATGTTGTAATCGAGTGTGGTAGAAAACAATGTTTCATGGTAATCTACAAACTACTACAGCAATTAAAAAAGTACGAAATAAGTTGAAAATACAATGAATTTATTTTGAAAATTAATGCTACACACACACAATAAAAACTGCACACATACTTACCAATAATTAAGTCTGTAATTCACTACAACACGGAAGACTCAACTACAATGCTTTTACTCTGAAAAAGAAAAAAATTGATCAGTACTTTAAACGAAGTGAATGTATAATTAGCATTGCATAGCAAGCGCTTGATTTCAAATAAGTAAATAAAATAAGTTAAAGTTTGGCATTTATAATGAAAAATATTTAGTATGTATAGTGACACTATTGTTGTTTTATACATTCTGTTTAAACATTTTAAAACATAAATAAATAAGAAGTTTAACAAACTTGAAATTTTACCAATAACCGTTTTTGATTTGGCGCGGAGAGATCATCATTTTTTGGCACATTTTTCTGGGACATTTAGAATTCTAAGGCTAGTGTTTGGATTTGATTTTTAGCACGGAGGACGGAGCATTTTATGAACGTGGAATTATTAATATGACTGAAAATGAATTGAAATGTACACGGGAGACAAAAAATATACCCTTGGAAAGTATTTTATAACCAATAACGTTAGCTATAATTAATTTTTATTAACATATAAAATATATAGATATTTCAGGCATAAAAATTCGAAAATTGTTAGAATACGAAGGAATATGAATTAAACTTATAGCAAAACCCCCCTCCGTGCTTCCCGACCATTCACTAGCTAGAAATATTCCAAAAATGTTCGACATTACAAAATAATAAATAAATAAAACATTCACTTGGGATTCCGATAAAAAATTCGATGACCTTTTCGTCGTAAACTGCATCCTAAGTAACAACCTTTTAAAAACACCTCTTTTCATTTAAATGTATTCAAGTAGCGCATAATTGACGACGAATTCCGGGCTAAAACGATGCACATACTTAAAAGGTATGGCACTGCACCCAGTAGTGCGGCAACAGATGGGTGTCTTGGGATGTTCCTAAGGGTGCACTTGAAAAGTGATTAAAAATAAAAGAAAAAACATCTCGGCCCTTCTCAAAAGTTTGACTAGGTGCAGCTCATTAAGTTTTTTTTTTTTTTTTCTTCCTAACGATGTAGGAGAAAAGGGGAGGGGGAGGTCATCGAACAAGGCACGCCACGTACTAAACGGTGGTATGAATCTGAAACGCTGTGATCATGGCTGTGATCTTTCAGATCAAAGATTGCTGCAGAGTGAGAGCCAGCTGTATAATTTTCCGAGCCACGTACATGCTAATTAATATTTCACCTATAAAAAATGTTTGGCTTTCGTTTGACATGCAACAAAAAATGGTTATTTATTCTTTTCCTCTGTTAAGAAAGGGGTAATACAAACTTTCATATTTTGTTTGATGATTGAGATGAGGTCGTAACACTCTAGTTGGAAAGAGAAGACAGGCAATTAAATCTATTTAATGGTACCATGAGAACTCCTTTACACAGATTGGCGACTTTTTTTTTAACCACTTTACAGAGCATTGAAACTCCTCATTTCTTTTGGTTCTGAGCTCTAAACACGGCAAAGACATATCGTAAATTAATACAGTCAACTCGCGATTTTGCGACCCTTCTCGATTTAACGATCCTCTGACCGTTTTCTTATACCTTTTATAAATTTTCGATTTAACGACCATTTGATTTAACGTCCCACTTGTCGAGGCCCTGTGAAGGTAGTTAAATCGCGAGTCGACTGTATTATAAAAATGTTGAGAAGTATTTCATAAAATATGGGAAGAGGTTTCATTCTTTTTTCTTGTTTTCTTCTTGCTACTCATTTTTCGTCTTGAACCCTGGTTCAAACTGTTCACTCATCATCGAAAAAGCTATTGGTTGCAGTGGGACATTCAAACACTGGACACAAAAGGAGATTCTTGACCGTTGCGTCTTTTTATAGAAAACACGTTAAATCTAAGTTTAATAATGGGTTAAACTTTCTAATAATTAAATAGAGTTTTAGGTGTACGTGTTTTCAAAGACTCCACCCCCCCCCACCCGTCATTTTAGCTATTCAAAGTTGGGTATTTCTAAACACTCTGTATAATGCCTTAAATTTAATTTTACTATGAAGACTCGAGTACGATATCTGGTATGAACATATTTTTTAAAGTGAATTGTAAGCAAACAGTACTTTAGTCTTTAAAAGGTGGAGGAGCGGGGCGTGAAAATTAGGCACTCAACTGAAGCTATGTTAGTACCTGTAATTACGAGGGAAGAGAAAGTGCAAAGTGGGCGCTAACACGGTTCAGAATCGGAAAGCAATTCAAGATGAGCATTACTAGCATACGCACTGTTAAAAAACCTAGTCCTAGAAATGAACTGTCACACTCCAGATAATGCTTTTCAAGAATATGGATCTCAGTATGAATGTAGTAAGAAAGGAATGGGAGAGCTTTTTTCTAAATGAATTAGGGACGTAAAAAATAATATCTTATCAACAAGATATTTCGTAGAAAATGCAACATTAAAAGACAGGATAAAAGAATAGAATTTCAATAATGAAGTTGATGATTTCAAGGTAACTGACAAAGTATTTGATAAGATTACAAATGGAATTTTTCCGTGTTTTTCCTAGCGTAATAAGCTTTTAGTAAAGTATATAACACTATATCATCCGTAATTGGAAGAATTTTTACATAACACGTAAGTAAACAAGCTTTAAGCAGGGAAGCCTTATTTTAGTTTAAGAAATGTAATATGAACTAAATGAAATGAGTCTGCGCATTTATTCAACACATAAGCTTTCTGTGGCAGGATTTACGACCTTTGGAATAATAGAACTTCTGCTGGCAATTTCATACTAGGGATGCAACGGATATCCGGTAAACATACTGCATCTGGCCTATCCGGCCAATATGCCGGATAACTGGCAGTAGCCGGATATTACAAATATTCGGCAGTACATCCGGCCTACAATTATATACAGAGAAATAATATAAATAAACATAATAAATGAATAAATTCTAAAACCTGCAATAATAATAAAAATATAGTTTAAAAAAACTAAAAAACACGCTTTAGTGATAAAATGAACTAACTAAAAAGTGAAAAATAATTCTTAATATAGAAATAAATTAATGAACGAAAAATAGTATTATTGTGAAAAAAGTGTAGGGCGCTTTGTGCTATATTTTTTTGTATCCTTTTTGTACTAATCGTACCGATCGAATATTCTCAAGAACTGATATATGGAGCACCCCACGCTTTTTTCACAATAATACTACTTTTCGTTCATTAATTTATTTCTATAATAAGAATTACTTTTCACTTTTTAGTTAGTTCAATTTATCACTAAAGCGTGTTTTTTAGTTTTAAAAAACTGTATTTATTTAAAATTTATTTTTAATTTTCGATATGTCTCATAAGACACTAAGGAACACTAAGTTGGAAAGTACAAACTGTGAGATAATTTCTTTTCATTGTGCACCAGTGGCGCAGACAGGATTTTATTTCGGGGTGGGCTGGGTATCAAATGTAAAGCTAAAGTTCAATTGTAAGCTAAATATCAAATTGTAAGCTAAGTAAAGGGTCCCATTTCGGGGAGGGTGGGAAGCAGCAGTCCCCTCAGCTCCCCTCTGGCTACGCCCCTGCTGTGCACCAGAGTATTAATCAACCTGCAGTTAAATGCTACCTTCCTTACTAAAAAGGAAAAATAGGTCTCTAGTCAACAAACAAGTTTCATAACGACTAAAACAAACACAAACATCCATGTAACAATATTGAGGTAAAATTTTTAGATTTGCCATCTGGATTTCAAAAACGTAACTACCCAAACATACCATTGAATACAGTTACCAATAGCGAGAGAGGTTCTACTCCATTGTGCTGAGCCGAGTGCCGAAATGGTAAGCATGCGTAGACCGCGCGCTTGCTCCATCTCTCACGCAAAGGATCTCCAAGAAGATTACTAAACCTGACGATCCTAATCAGGATAATGAGATAAACTTATCAAATTATTGTATTGTCATTGTTGTTTGATAAGTCTACAAAGTTTAAATTAAATCTGACCGTTTAAAGTGGGTCAAAATCGAGTTCAAAGGAGTCGGTTACAAACAAACATACAGGTGAAACTAATAAAAGCGTGTTAAAAAATGCGAAAAACAAAGTTTTGTGAAAATATTTGTGAATTGTTTTCAATACTTTTTAGAATCTGTTTTTTTTCATATATAGAAAATAGGGAAAAAATTAAGAAGTACTATCTTTTTCTAATATTGGAGTAAATTACTGGAAGAAGTTATTGTAAAAAAACACCATTTTTCAATCGTAAGAATTCGGTTACCTTTTTTTTTCACCATAAATTGACAGGTGAGAAAATGCCCCCCCCCCCCCCAATTTTGATAAAGTAAGGAAATTTGTTTCATTGATTTTTCAACAGTTAAATGGAGATCTCTTTCTTTCAAGAACTGATCTTTTAAGATATTTATGTAACTCTTGAGGGAGAATGTTCATGACATTGTTATTTGTATGACTTTAACTGCAGTAAAACTGGTACTAAATTCATGGAAACAATACTAAGAAAAAAGTAATAGTTCAATGATCTACGAAAATTGGTGGAAATAAAACAAAAAAGAAGAAAATATACTACTGCCAGATAACCGGCTTAAAGTTTGGCCGGATATTCGATATCCGGCCAAATTGATATCCGTTGCATCACTATTTCATACCTAGAATTTTTCTTTTGTTGTTGCTTGGTAAAACTTCCATACAATTATATTTTTATACTACATTTGCAAGTAAATCCACTACTTGCTCGTCTTTTTACACCATTAATTTAGAATCACTCTGTATATCGATTTAATACTCTTTGCAATTTACATCTGTGTAACAAAATTTTTGCAACAAGTATTAAAATGACAAAATCTTTACAGTATGCTCGCCTTTGAGAGAGCTATCTACAGCAATTTTGAAACACAAAGGGTTCGTGTTTCTTCAGGGAAAAAACAATGAAGCAACCTATTAAATAAATGCAAGCGCAATTTGACCTTTTACAAGAGGAACTGAGATCTAAATACATTTTAAATTACTTTCATACAAATTTTGGCTTCTAAAGTTTCAGCTTAGATATATTCGTCTTGAACTAGTGAAAGGAAACTTTTAGTTTTATCTTTTCATCAAGTTTCATTTCAAGAAGAGTGGTTTTTTTTCCGACTCTTTCTTTGACGTGTATTATAAAATCGGTTTGTAGAAGTTTAAGCAGACATGAAAAAGCTCCATGCAAATGTAATAATATTCATGTGTTTTGTTAATTATTGATATGTTTTACAATTAGTACGTTTTAATAATCTATATCACCCTGCGTTATATACTTTATCCGATACGGAAAAAACACTCAAAATACTGGTGTTAAACAATACTCTCGGCTGCTCGAGCCTCGTCAGGGGGAGACCCCCCCCCTGAACGCCCCTAATTTTTTAGTTTCATTATTGCCATATTAAAACGATATTAATTGACAATGTCATTTTATCTCTCATCTTTCGTGTATTTCGCCTGGCAACCCTATGTTGAAATTTTTATGATTGTAACCTACTTATAGAAAAATACATGTGATGCATATTCTACAGCTTACGAAATATTGTAACAATAGATTAAAGCTGTTGTGAACTAATAGTATTTAAATATATGTAAAAAATACATGTGATGCATATTCTACAGCTTACGAAATAATGTAACTATAGAATAAAGCTGTTGTGAACTAATAGTATTTAAATATATGTCAAATTATGTTGCATACTTTTATGTCGCTTTTTTATGTCGCATTTTTGGGACGCAATTTTCAATAAAGCGGGTAAGAGATAAAATGACATAGACATTAAAAATACATGTGATGCATACTCTACAGCTTACGAAATATTCTAATAAATTAAAGCTGTTGTGAACTAATTTATGTAAAATTGTTATGTATTTAAATATATGTAAAATTATGTCGCTTTTTTGAGACACTTTTTTCGGACAATTTTCAATAAAGGGGGTGAGAGATAAAATGACATAGTCATTAATAAAATAGTGAAAAAACACAGTGAGACGAAGGGCTTTGACTGAGGAAGACCGAAAGAATTTTTGATCGAAACGATCCTATAGTGTTATAAGTAACATTTTATGCGTGTATTTTCATTTACTTTTAAGTTTTTATTTACTTTATCTGATAGTCTCAAATTAGCAAACTAAAGCAAATTAATTATAGAAAAGATGCACTTTATGTGCCAGTAATTGTACTGTTACAGAAGGCTTCAGCACAAGCGATTAGTAAAAGAAAAGCAAAATTTTTCAACGAGGAAAAATACCAGCTGACGGTACACAACGTGCTTGAAATAGAAATTAAGATTTTTTTTTTTTTTTTTTTTTTTAAGAAATTAATTCGTATATTGTAAAAAAATTGCAGATGTAAAATACTAAATAAATTTTTAAATATTAAGTACGTATAGCTTAAATGTTGAGTGAAAGAAGTTTCTCATGATTTAAGAAATTTTCTACTGATAAATGTATTTATGCAACAATAAGAACCCGCAGGCAAAAAAGAAAAAAGCCAAACGTTAAATGGTTAAGACTAATACAAAAATTTGCGAAAAACATTCATAAATATTACCTTTATAAAAACCCTACCTTAAAGAAAAAACATTTGTAACAATCGTATTAGCATATGATCTTTCGTATTTCTGCTTAGTATTTGTAATCCACTTTAGTATCTCAGGAATACTTGAGAATTCAAGGCCATGTCGGAAGAGAAGAAAAACGATGTACGATAAATTCTGTATTAAGTCTGCAAATTAGCAAAGATACGAGAAAGCTCATCCTAAGAACAAAAATATACAAAAATGTTGGTTAAATTTTTTGAACGCAGCATCTGCAAAAACTGAATGAACGATGCCTACCTATATCACAGAGATATGAATACAAAGAGATGGTAGCTAGCTACCTTCAGCACTGGGCGAAATAAAATAACTGTAAGAGGCGTTTTGGTTTAAGTATGGACGTCGGACCATTTAGTTGGTCCCTTTTAAATAACAGTAAAAGATGCACCATATTACGGATTACTTATTGTAAAATCACTTATTTTCGAGAGGCTTTAATTTTCGAGATTTTCGCGAGCCCGTCGTAATCGGAAAAATTAATGCCTCCAGAAATACTTTTTTTTTCACTTCAAATGATAATAAAAAATCACAAATTTTTCACTTATTAAAATTTCATAATTTACTACTGCACAGTTACAAACTCTTGCGTGACAACTTTCTTTCTTACAACTATTTCTTGAATCCTATACAATTATTTCTTGAATATAAAACAATAGTGCAACTCATAGAAGCAGCTCATCCACTTACAATATTTATATCAGCTTCTTTGAAACCATTCAAAATGGCGAAAGTGGAAGGGACGTATTGTCATTTGTATTTGTTGGTTTAACAATATCCATCCCGTGCGAAGAACGGGTGCTTCAGCTAGTATAAAATAAATTTCAGTTAAAAATCTATGCTATTGCTTTTCAGGGATGGTATTTTGTCCACTTTTTTGTAAAAAGTCCGGGACGCTGTACGAAATTGGACAAAATTGGAAGAAATGGACAAAATTGGACGAAATGGACAAAATAAAAATATTGAATGAAGGGTATTGTTATGATTAGCGTGACCATTTATTTTTTCCTTCAAAACGAGACATCTACTACTTTTTTGGCAATAGTGTATTTAATTTCTTCCTCAAAACGGGATATCTACTGTTTTTAAGGTAATAGTGTAGGGAGACTGAGTTTACAGGTCTGGGTATCTTATAGTTGTTAATAAAACGCGCAAAATAGCTTGTGTTAATGTTAATATCAAAATAAAATGAATTTTTTTTTTTTTTTTTTTGCTAAAACACACTATATTATAAAAAAATAGTGCAAGACGTACGTTTCGGGTGGTACAAGGAGTAGGCCCTTCTACGACTTCAAAAACACCATCCGACACAAGGTAGGAAGGTAGGAAAGTGCGAAATGTACACTAAAGGACACACAGGAAAAAAGGAAGTTGTCATTCGGGAGGACAAAAATTCATAGAAAACCAGAGTGAAACGGGAAAATAAAGTGGAGATCGGGGGATGGGGAGGAATAAGCAAAAGAGGAACATGACTTTAAGAAAAGAAATAAAAATTAAATAAATTGAAATAGTTGACAAAAAAGAACATTAAAAGAACAAACACAAAAACAATACATCCCCCGGCATTTCTTTGCGTCTCCAGAGGGAAGGGAGGGAAGTCGTGTTTTTTTTTTACAGACACTGCTGTAGGATGATTTTAGATTTTTAGCGGCCTTTATTGAAATCGTTGCCGAGGTTATTCTCTTTCTAAAAACGGGACATTACGTACTGTGTACCAAAGCTGTGCTTGGGGACAATGGGACGAGCCATCTAAAAACGGGACGTATGGTCACCATAGTTATAATGCATGTCTTGTTATCATGCAAACAAACCTGTGTTCTCACATTTTAACAAAAATATTAATATAAACAAATTTTAACAAAAATAATATATTTTTTTAATTATTCATTAAAAGTCATCACATATAACCCAATAAATTCAGAAAGAAAAGATAAACTCCATAGTAAAACAATTAATTTTATGGAATACTTCGCTGAAAAATTAAACTTAACAAAGTAAAATAATAAATTAGTTTTCAAATAATTAATTTAATTACATTGTACATGAAAAAAGGGGTTTCTTTTCTCTCTATTCTAAAAAAAAAAGTAACGGCCGCTGTCACCGCTGTTAAGAGCTTGTTGGGCTATCTTCTCCTAAACCGTGAGGATTTGAATTTCGAGAAACATGTCCACGGATTCGGAAAATTCCAAGGAACCTGATAAGCTGACTTAAATTTCGAAAATCGAATTATTTTAGAAGATATTAATAAAAAACTGAAAAAAACCCATAATGGTTGCCAGATTTGGCATAAAAATCATTCATTCCTTTGCAACAAAGCAATTCCAAGTATGGTGGAATCGTGAGAAATTGACAAACATGAAGTAGAATCACGCCAAATTAAAAATTATATGAAATAAATAACTCAAAGTGTGTTACACAAAGTTGACAATTTTCAAATGGTAAGTTCGCTTAGACAACAGGAGTTTAGAATTACCGACTATTCGTTTTTCCAAAACAGAATAACTAATTGTAACTGATTTTAAAAGCACCATCTTGGCATTAGGAATGATCTGGCAAAATATTATCTTTCCAAGTAGAGTGAGTCTAAGCTTCGAGTTCCAGAATGCTGGAACCCAGTATCTTGAAAATGAAAAATAATTAAAGTGCAGATTATTTTAAAGGCGGTTCGGTCCAGCTGGACTATTTGCTGCCAGTAGACATATTTGGTGGCGTTAACTATGCCTATTTGACAGCGCTGCGAGATGACATAATTCGTGGTGCTAAATACGCCAATCTGCAAAGGATTATGTATATGAAAATATGGATAACGGTTTTCCGGGAACCTTGCATGAGCAGTAATTATAGGTTGTGAGCATGTGTAAATCGCCAAATAGTGAAAAGTCGCCATTGGTGGCAAGCTATCCTAGCTGTTCCGTAGTTTTTATCAAAGAAAACATGTGAAGTACCGTTTTCTTACAGCTAATTATATTAACTATACATATACGCAAGTTACGAAATAATGAAAAATCGCCATGGGTGGCAAATACGCAAGGTGTCCAATAGGTTTTACATAATTAAAAATACAGCTGAAACAGATGTTCTGATTTTATTACGCTTTAGCTCCTAATTAATATAACTTTTGAATGGTTACATTAAATATCATTGTGTTTCTGAGGAGTGCAAATAATTTTTCCAGCGATTATACGCGGAGTCCGCACTCCAGGTGGAGTATAGCTCAGAACCCGTAAAACACGGATCCCTATAACAAAATATCTACCGTGTTATAGAGGTGTGGGGGGGGATTTCGTATAGTTAAACGATGTTATTCTCCGAGTCCTAGTGAGTTTCATGAGTGTTTTAGTACACTTAAAGTGTTGGATTCATTTTTTTCCCCACAAAAGAAAGAAAAAAAAAGAAAAGATTAGTATAATTCCAGATAAATGTGGTAGAAAAAAAGATCCAATAAGAAAATTTTCCGTAGAATTAACTAAAAATGCTAAAATTGTTAGAATTGTAGGCAACGTAAAGGGTGCTCTACTAGATTAGAGCTAATACGCACATAGAATATGAAACTATTTTTAAAAATGTCCCAAAAGACGAAAGTGTGAACAAGATTCTGATGGAAGTATATCAGATGTATCCAGTTTTACAAGCTCCAGCCCTACTCCATCCTCATCTTAATCTCAGTCTGAATGTACAACAAGACAGAATTCAATAGCATCATTTATAGTAAAACATATCAAAACAGAAAAATCAGAATTGCCCTAGTCAAGAATCAGTCAATATGTAAAAAACACTCAAAATAATTGGTGTTAAACGATAACATAAATAAAAACTTTGAGAAAAAAACACATAAAATGTAACTTAAATTACGTTACGATAGTTTCGACCAACGAATTCTTTCGGTAGTGAGACGAAGGCCTTTGATGAAGACCAAAATGTACGGAGGTTTCGGTTTCCCGTATGTTTTTCTATGGGGCTTCTAGAAAGCTCGAGAAATATTGGTCCTAGGGCCTCGTTCTCTTCACTTTTGGGGATTTCTTTTTGGCGCCAAATTTGGCAATATTTTGCCAAAAGTCGCCAAGCCTGGCGGCATTTGGTCATTTGGCGCGATTTTCCAAATGAAGCTCGTAAAGATACTTTTTCTGCATTACCATGCATAATAGCCCAATGTTTCTCTACTATGACGTAATCAAAATTCCCGCTTTATGTGCAATCTTCGAGAAATACATTCTTCTGAAAGCTTCTTGTAGCTTCTGCGTCACCTATAAATACAAGCATTCAGAGGCCCCACTTCAGTGAGGAGTGAGCTCCCGTCCAGTGTGGATCGAGCTGCCGATGTGTACGGCGCTTGCTCTGTGATGGAAGCGGTGTTTTCGCGCTTGTTTACGAAGCTGATCATTAAGTGCTGTGTGTAAATTCTTCATTGCTGTGTCTTAAGGTATTGTGTACGATATCTCTTGCATATTTCCACTGAATTTTGCCTGAGGAAGTGTTTTATTTTGTGTGAGAATTACAGCATTTGTGAGAGCTTCGGTACTGAGTGGACTATTTTAAACAAGCTACTTGCCGTTAGTGCCTGTAAATTTTGTACAGCTGATTGTTCGACGAAGTTCTAGAAGCAATAAAATTTGTGTTCCATCCTGACAAGTGGACTCTTTACTAGAACTTTATACACCGAATGAACGGTACTTACGTATTTATCCCGGCGGTCCGCCAAGACAAGCAATTTTTCACCAAGATAAATGCCGGGAACATGAAATTGTTGATGGTTTGGAATACGATTGGCAACAGTTTGCCAGCAAATTTGACGAAAAAGTAGTTTGGCGGTAGTGACCGCCGGGATAATACGTAAGTACCGAATGAACTTTAGAACGACGAACCCAGGAATAGCAGAGTATTCTGCAACAATATCTTTTCACAAATCACAAGTTATTTCGCACTCTGTGAGAATTCGTGAGTCCTTTACGGAGTCGCAATTTCGTCAAGTTTCCGTTAATTCCCGGATTCCAGTTTGCTGGAAATACTTCTCAGGGGCTAATTCCAAGTAAATCGCGAATTTTCTGATGCGTAAAGTGTCTGTTAATGCCTCAGGAAAATGCACTCTCGAAAAGGGCTAAAGCTCATAAAATCATAGTTGCCACCCTCTATACGGCATTAAAATTTTTCGCTCTTGTGGCGTATCCGTAATAATTATATCCTTCTTGGACTACACAGATTTGCCGTTATCGGATGCTTACATAAATTTCGTGTCATAATCCGCAGGAACCTTAAGCTGGAAAGCAGAAGATATGGATTTAAAAGCCTTTCAATTGCTGTAAAGCGCTGAAGCTTTCATTTCTATCATCTTGAAAAGTTCGTTCAATATTTTTAAGTGCAAACACTCCGAGAATACAAAAAAATTCTTAAAATGCTGAATTACTTTTAAAATTAGCTAATCAGCGATTAAAATGTCAGAATCATCTCATGGATTTGAAGTCGTTCTCGATGTTAGTGGTTTTACGCCAGATGAAATTACAGTGAAGACTGACGACAGGTAAAAAAAAAAAAAAAAAAAAAAAAAAAAACTTTAATGTAAAAATTAATTATGTTTAGATTTTTTTATATGCATGATTCGAAGATGATGGCAATTTTAAGGAAAATAGAAGTAGCTTCGTATGGCACACTAAATAGATGCTAAATAGAATAGTTGTCAGTCAAAATTTATCCGAGTATGGAAGCACATCAAAATTTGTAAATAAGACGAGTTTTTAAGAGACATAATACTATATTCTAATAGCAAGGTCCCAGAGAAAAACCTGCCAACCTTTATGGATAACTTACTCCAAACAGCTATCTTAAAACTTTTAAAGCAAGTTCTAGTCTTCATCCTCGTAAAAACGGTACATATTAAAATGTTTCATTCTTTTTGTGACTCAAATAGAATAAAGTAACACTTAAGCATAGCGACGGTTGGCACCCTCTACTGATACAGTACTCGACAGGGGCGTAGACAGAATTGGGAGGATATTAACGGTTAGGAATAGAGTATTTGCCATCATGCCATTTTTCGTTTTTTGGCGACTTACGAATGCATGTAATTGATAATCATCTGCCATCAGTCAAAAATAAAACAGTTCTCCCAAACGTTTTGGTTAGAAATTGCGCAGCAGCTGGATATTTGCCGCCCTTGGCGATTTTCCATTCTTAAACGATTTAAGCATGCGCATAATCGATAATCTTCTCCGATTAAGGTCCGTTAAAAAGGTTTCCTGGTACTTAGTTTGACGGGAATGACTGCTGGGATAGTACCTATTTTTTTTCGCCAAATGTGCTGGCAAACTGTTACCAATCGTATTCTTAAACTTGAATAATTTCATGTGTCCGGCATTTATATTGGTGAACCATCGCTCTTCTCGGTGGACCTCCGGGATAGTACGTATATAAGCACCGGTTTCCTTTATATTCTTAAACTTGGAACTGTCATAGTCTCATTATTATCTTTCCCAAATATTTCATCTCGCCAATGGGTGATAAATACCCAATTTGAGATTTCTATGATTTAAACCGGATAGCAAACACCCATTAACATTTTTCATTTCAAGTTAAGGGTCAACTACAAAACACGGTGCGATGACCAATTTAGCGATATTTCTTTCGCCATGTTTTGCGCATGTTGCCAATAACGTCATCGACATAATTAAAACTACTATTTATTATTACTTTGTATTAAGTCTGTATTATTACTTTCCGAGCATGTACAATATACGGAAAGTATTATAATCATGAAAAAAATTCAACTTGAGATGTTGCTGTATTTACACGTCTTGAGATCTGAATTCATTTATGATATTTTTAAGGTGTTAGCACAATTTATCCTAAATGGTGATTTCAACTGAACTCAAAACTTGGTATATACAATATTGACGACCCTCGTATTCGTATGACAGGTATTGATTTTGGCATGTATTTGATAAGACGTATAGTTTCTTTTCACAGGGCTACAAACAAGAATTCTTAAACATTACGAACGCAAATCATTTAAGTGTGGTAGTATGTAAATCGCGCCTTCCATAGGTTCAAATCAGGTATGTATATTTTAGGTCACCATCAGACAACCTGTATAGATTTGGTGTGTGTAGAGCTTATAGTTTCTGTACAGGGCTGGAAAAAGAACTCATACATAACGGTCTGTGGTCGAAAATCATTTGAAGCGCGCTGGCTTCTAAGCGGCGAATTCAAATGAGCGCAAATTGGGTTTGTATATTATAGCTCATGTATCTTGCTGTGTATAGAACTGATAGTCTGTTTACAGGATTGCAAAAAGAAATTCTTATACATTACGGCAAAGGGATGCAAGTCATTTAAAGCGAGCTAGCGTCTGAATAGTACATTCCAATAAAGTTCAAATTGGGTATGTAAATTATAGGTCATCATCACGCAACATATATAAATTTCGGTGTGCAGGGTTTTTGTACAGGGTTAGTTTTTGTTAGTTCGGTTAGTTTTTGTACAGGGCTGTAAAAAAGAATACATTACGGTCCAGAGATGAAAATTCTTGAAACCGCGCTAACGTCTATATCGTGCATTCGATTGACCTCAAATCAGGTACGCATATGTCACTGTCTTACATACCGTATAGATCTTGGTGTAAGTATACATTGCGGTTTACACACTCAAATTATTTAAAGTGTACTAGTGTCTGAACATTACATTCGACCGAGATGAATCAAATTTATTTAAATTCATGGTAAAGATCAAGTGTTCGGAAAGTCGAGTGGAGTTACTCCAGATTTTTACTATTATGGAACAATTAGGATATTTGCTACCCCACCCACGGCGAATGTGCATTCTTTGGCGACTAACACGTGCATATAACCGATAATCATTTCCCATTAAGGGTGTCAATAAAACAGTTCTCTATTTATTGTCTTTGCCTGAGAAACTGCGATATCGGCGTAATTAACGTTTCCAAATATTTCATCTCACTATTGGTGGCAAATACCCAAGCTAAGCTGAGCCACCGAAACATTTGAATCGGTGAGTGCAGAAACCACCTCAGTCACGAACAGGAAATTTTTTTCAGGAATTAGGGACAGGAAACAGGAATTAGAGAGAAAAAACTTCATAAATTAGGTAATATTTGCATGACAGAAACATAAATGTATGTTATGACAGAGGAAAAAAATAAGTTTAAATATTTGAAAATTTGGAGGAGTTATGAAGTTCTTTCTCTCTCATGAAAAAAATTTCCGTTTTGTGACTGAGGTGGTTTCTGCACTCACCGATTCATTTATGGATTGGATTGGAGGGCTCTACACCAGGGGCGTAGCCAGGGTGGGGGATATCGGGATATATCCCCCCCCCGAACTTTTTGGATTAGTGATGAAATTCCGTTTATTTATGCACATATAAGTTCATACACCCCCCCCCCCGAAAAGTTTTCCAGCGCATATCTCCCCCCCCCCCGAAAAATTTTCCTGGCTACGAGCCTGCTCTACACCATATAAGGTCAAGGGACTGCGCTGGTTGGTTGCGGAGTTAAACAACGACACAATGCTAACATATCAGGATTGCCACTCAATTTCTGAAAAAAAATTACCTGACTTTTCCAGGCTTTCCAGATCATCATGTGATAAAAATCCAGATTTTTTTTTTTTATGTTTATGATATCAACTTTGCATATGTTCTTTAAAATTTTTAGCTTCCCAAGTAAGGTTAAACGTTGTTTGCTTACAAACACTGATTTTCCAGGTTTTAGGCCAAAATTTACAATTTTCCCTGACTTTTCCATGTTTTCCCTGACCAGTGGCAACCCTGCATATCATGCTTATATTTTATTTAACACAGTCGGACGGACCTTGTTATCCCGGCACACACCGGTTATCACAACAATTTTTAAAAGTCCCGATTTTGAGAATATGCAACTCCAGTTATCGCGACACTCCGCTCATGACGTCTCTTTTTTGTAGTCCCGGGAGTGACGGGATAACGAGATCCGACTGTATATATGTAACGTACCTATACTGATGAATTGAGTTCCCATTATTAGGCCACTGGTATCATTTCTTTTGACTCTCATATCTCGGAACCTAACCCTCGCACTTCCTAAGCGAAACCTTCTTCGTGGATATGGTATGAAGGGTTACCATACCATATAACCCATATGGATTTGCGATAGTTGATTGAGAAGCTTTAGCGGCACGCACAGAAAACTAAACTTTATTTTACTCCCAGACAACACATAAGCTTAAATCAAGCTTGACATTTCTTTGAATTTGACGTATTAATACAAGCTTGGCAGTTCAATTCATTTTAAGCTTGCAGCAAGCTTGGAGAAGTCATTTGAACTGTCAAGCTTGAATACAACTTGATTACTGCTTGATTTGGAAAGCCACATCCACATAACAAATAATTTATCATCAGTCATAAATGTACTTGACCATAGAATTAAAAAAAAAAAGATTCTATATTTCCAAATATGGAAATTCTTCAAAATAAAATACAATTATACTACGAAATTGATTTCAAAATTAGTCGTGTGTCTCGATTTTGGCCAACATGAGTGTCGCGATATTGAAAGTTTTAAAACGTGTGCTGCTTTTAAGTTTATATTATACTTATTTCCTTATTAGTAGAGTCTATAAATCACACATAACATTATTTTAATTTTGATTCGTCCCATGGAAAAATAAAAGAAACCGATCGACATCTGCCACTGATCAATCTCGCCAGAAAACGGCGTGACAACCATAACAGTCACTTCAAACTTTAGTCATATCGGCGCGAGTCAGTTTGGCTGAGTGGTTAGCACGCTGTCTTCCCAAACCTTAGGTCCCGAGCTTCGATCCCAGCCGCGGACGCTTGATGGAAACGGATTACAATAATTTGAACTTTCAGCGTAGAGGGGGAAAATGCATGGAAAAATAAAATATGTGGGACGAGTTCGCCGACGGGCGCCCCGTGTATTTAGGAAAATTTTTAGGAAAATTTTTTAAGCTTGAAATTAAGCTTGCTATGTCAAGCTTGAATCAAGTTTGGCATAGCAAGCTTAATGGAAGTTGGGCAAGTGTAAACTTGAACACTTGATTCAAGCTTGCATTAAGCTTACACGCTTGAAATTTTCAAGCTTAATTCAAGTTTATTGAGAAAATCTAAAAGATAATAAAGCTTAAAAATAATGAATAATGATAAATCAAGCTTACTGCAAGTTTGATGTGCTGTCTGGGCTAGACATGTTGATTTAATGTTATCTATGGCTACTAGAGTAGGTGTAAAATATTTTAGTTCCGTCACAACTAATGCCAATATTTTAGCTATGCAACATGTAATGTCGTATTAAGTATATAACTTGTACTGATGGCATATTTGCCGCTAAAATTCGGCGACTTTGCTTTTTTACAACCATTAATATTTCAAGTTTCGACGCAGTTTACTAACGCTTACATACTATTTACATTATTACATTTTTGTTTTTTGAATGGACATGGTGCGAAAAGCACCTCTGCTCTAAGAAGTCTTTCGACTAATCGAAAACTTTTCTTTTACAACCCAACAGCAGATAAACAGCCTTAAATCGTGTCGATTATAACAAATTCATACCAAGCAATACCGATTTCCACATTAAGTATGTATAGTCACGATCTTTTAAAAACAAAATAGCAATTTCATTATTGCATTGTGATCATATAATAGCTAAAGTCAGAAAGGTTATTTAGGGACTAATTTTTCAATGTAAGAAAAGGTTATATTACTAACGGCACGAAACAAGGGAGTGTAGAGGGGGCTGAAGATAATAACACAGTGGTTAATTTCTACTGTTCTTTCACTCGAACAAGGACTTTGTACAAGCCAAGCAAAGTGCGTTTGTCTATATCTGTCATGCAGCAGTTCATACTTCCGTACTCCGTCCACGGAAGAATGGTTGCCCCCCCTCCCCTCCTCAAACAATGCAGGTATTTTGAAGGCTATTGTTTCGCTTCCACTACTAAACTCGAATTAGCCACGACATACCATTATCACTTATTTTCTGAATCGGTACCAGCAAAGAACAAGCTTCTGAGGTAAATTGCTGACAAGCAAAAGATCTATCGGAGATGCTACAACAAGACAATGTCATTTGCCGAGACGGAGCGACTTGAAATTAATATTCTCAACGCTGCTACCGTCGGACATGATGAAGATTAATTAGACAGGAAGAAAAGATTGCATCTAGATTTCATTTCCAGCATTGACACTTAAATTTGTAACTGTATTCTTCTCCAAATAGATGTCATGAGATGTCACCCTTCCATTACTTAGGACCTCTATTAAATAACAGTTTGTATAAACTTTTCAAGGTTGGTTGGTTAGGCAAATTTATTGCATTAGAGGTTTCACTTTTTTAATTAACTTTTCCTCAAAGGTATCGTCATTCAAGATGACAGCGCCTATTTTTTTTACCCCCTTTCTTTCTTCTCTTTCAAAACCAACTGGGTTTCTCATGAAATTCTCAAGTTTTTGATGGATGGGGAAGACCCGTTTCATCATCATCTCTCCCCCTCTCCCCCCATCATGAAGCTTAGATTTTAATTTCAACATAAATACACAGAAAATGTATCATTAGCTAATAAAATCACAAATAACATATTACTTAAATCATTAATTTAAGTATTTAATAGATACTTTGTGCAGTTTTCTGCATGTGGCAGTTATTTAAAAAAGTTTAAATTTATTTTATGCCATTCAAAGGTATAATTTAAACTCGCACAGTTTCACCTGTTAACCGAATAAAAAATTTTCTTTTCTATAGAAATTAAAAAACTAATGCATCCATAAATTTCCAAAAATAAACTTAAGTAAATTTATATACCCCATTTTCCTTAAAAATTAAATGCATTCAAAGTTAACATTAACTCTAATATTCACCTTAAGAGATAGGCGTCACTATTCGCCAAAACGTCAGTGATTCTGAACTTTCATTATTTTTGAAAGGTATATCATTACTTAGAAGTCGAAAAATATCAATATGAAGACTTGACAAACAAATGTAATAGATAATTCTATTTAAAACAAATAAATAACATGGACCATTTATTGTGCTCTTATAAGGAAAGTCAAATTAACTCAACCTAAATAAGGAGGCAAAAAGTCACAGCCCACTCAATCCACATATCGAAGATTTAAAAAAAAAAAAAAAAAAAATTAAGTGTCAGGCGTAACTTTATGACGTTATACGTACAGAGATAATGGAAGAATGAATAAAGCATAGATGACGCACAAAATATGCACAACTGGAGGGGGGAGGGACTATTTTAATAAAGTTGGCACTCGCGTAGTTCGAATTGTAAGGTCGAAAGAGAATTTAGAAATGTGATACTGGGTAAATCAACGTCGACAGATAAAGAAATAAATCATGTGAAATTATATGCAGAAATTTGAGAAGTACATACATACGCAATGGCGGTATTATTGTTGAATGCGCTTGTGTAACGCCGATTATTATTATTATTTTAGATTCAAACCGAGCAAAATATATCTATTTGAAGAACGTTCAAAGCAAGGAACAGAACTAAGAATGGCATATGTAAGCTTAGGAGTAAGTCTTTGTACGAATGTAAGATTTACTGCGGAAGAATTCAAATTTAATACACCCCCCCCCCGGAAAAAAAAAGCTGACAAGAAGGATAATAAGCCTAGATTTTAAATGGATAATAAGCCTAGAAGTAGATGACTATTTTTAACCTCAACCCCCCTCCTTTTTTTTAGTGATTAACAAATTAAAGCATTTATAAATTAACAAATTATATAATTTCGGGCATAGAAATACATTTTAATTATGTATTTATTAGAGTGTATATAGAGAAAATACCGAGTCTGCGAAACTGCTTTTACGTGTAATAGGCTGCGCACAGCGAACCAACCACGCAGGCGCGTAGCCAGGAAAATTTTTCGGGGGGATATGAACTTATATGTGTATAAATAGACGGAATTTCATCACTAATCCAAAAATTTCGGGGGGGGGGATATATCCCGATATCCCCCCCCCCTGGCTACGCCCCTGCAACCACGTATGAAAAATAGCTGCTTTTAATCAGTTCATTAAAATTTGCCGATAAACTTTCAAAATTTTTGTCGAAAAATTTTGAACATCCATGTCATCCACCTAAACAGAAAAGGTCATTGTATTGATACACAAAGTTTCTTACACGTAAATAAATTCTTTTTGTAAATATGGGAACGAACCCACACCGGGAAGCAACGACAGTCATAAAGAGTATTATCTGTCTTCGTTACGCAGCAGTACGTGCACAAGTAAGATTGTGTTGTGAAGTGTTTTATAATGGATGGTTTATCTTTCTTACGTCCCAGGTTTATAATAATCGTCGGAGAACATGAGGAATGGCTTCCGGACCAAGGCTACGTAGCAAGGCACTTCATAAGGCGATACCTCTTGCCGGACAGCATTCAAGTGTCAGAGCTTTCGTCCAGTATCAACGATGAAGGCCTTCTTACGGTCACAGCACCTGCCACCGACGCTATAAGTACGGACACTCCTCCACCCATCCAAGACAAGGAGTAATTTCAGTCTGTGAAGGATGTAAATATTTCAAAATCCATCCACTCATGATGAATAACAAATGCAGCTGTAACATGACTAAGCATAATTTGATGTCTTTCAATAAATTTTAATTTTCACAATAAACGAGGAAATATTTTATGAAACTGACTGTGATTGAAAAAAAAAAACCTTCTGCCGAGAGTATAAACGAGAGATGAGACGGTGTCAGGCTATGTAAATTAATAAAAGGTCTTACATGTAGCAATCGAGAGGGGGGGGGGGGCACGGGAAAATGTTACTTACTTAAATTTAATTTTTAAAAAAATCTTTTCTTAGTTTGGACGATATGTATTTAACCCCTTCCTTCTCGCTCCCGTCAAAATCATGGACTAAGCTTTCTCCCTTTATTTTTCGTGACCGTGATATTTCCGGGCAGCTGTGTTCGAAAGTTGTGCGCCAGAAAGATTAGAGTATTTCGATAACTATGCGTGATTTTTTTAAACCTCATTTTACACAACAGATGTGAGTACCAGACTATTTTTAACTTAATTGGAGATGATTTATTTTTAAATGGATGGTAGCAATACTCAAATACGTGTATTTATAATATGCACTGTGCAATCTTAGCTCACTTTTTTTTGCTTGCGTTCAAAGAAAATTTTACAAATATTTATTTAATTTATGAAGTAAGTTTAATGAAAGTTATTTTAGTGTTTAAAATATATATATTTAATTATTCCCTGCTTACTGGAAAACACACATTCCGTCACAATAAACCTAAATGTAGGTTTTTCCGAGAAATGTAACTTTTTTTTTTTCTTTCTTGCTAAAAAGATGTCCAAAACCTTAAAATGAATAATACATATATTGTGCATTCACTTATTTTTATGCAATTTTCTTGAATTAAAAAAAAAAATAGCCACAGTTATGACCGTTTTCTTCAAAATAATACTACCGTTAAGGAGTTACTAATATAAGTTAGGACAAATAGCAACGCTTCAACATCACACCCACTAGAAAAATACAGTTTTTAGTGCAGGAATCAGACTTGGGCAATTTTCGCGTGTTAAAAATGACTAAATATGCTAAACTTGCCGTCAAAGTAACGTTTTTCTTCAAACATAAAATTTTTCAGAGATGATATGTTTCATTAGTTGCACAAGAAAATCTTTACCATCTCTCTCATATAGTAGGGGAAGGCGGGGTAAGACGACGAATTCAGTATTTCTCTCAGGTATTCAGAAATCGCAGCACGTCTTGGTCAGCATAATAAACACCTGATCGTGAACTAAGACTAGCACTAGGATAGCCACCTGTACTTGCCGTTTAGAGGAAGTTATAAACAAAAGTTCAATTTCCAAGGGTGTTCGTCTAATATTTGACCGTCTCAACGTAAGGAATAAAGATTCTACAGTAAGTCTTTTTAGGTTCTCACTAGAATATTCTGAATTCTAAACTTATTTCGTACAAATTTATCGTAGATCCATGTTTAAAGATTTTTTTTAGTTACTAATAAACGTTGGGTTTGTAAAAATGGCGTGAAGGGGAAAGATGACGAATAATTTTTTGCTCGTCATCTTACCATACACACTTTTATTTTCTCCAGTCTTCATTTCTTATCAGTTCTTAAGGGCACATAAGACATAACAAAAACAATTAAAGGCAGGTAGTTGAAATTTTCAGAGAAGAGTGTGAGGAAGCCGAGGAAGAAATTGCCGTCGCTTCTGTTATCGGGAACTCCCATAAAAAAGGCTTTGGAAGAGGGAGAAAAAAAGGAACAAGAGAAAAAGCTAAAAAAAAAAAAAAAAAAAGATTGACTAAAAAGGCAAACAAAACGAAAGGAGCGAAGAAAAAACTACGACGTCATTTGAAATATTCTTCATCTTCTGACAACGACTATTCTCATTCTATACCGTACATCGACATTGAAGATGATATGAAATTGAGGATTTGAAACAAATTTTGCATGATAGGAGCGGAGGATGAACTTTGGCATCAGTGCTTAAAGTAGGTTCATACTCAGTGTTCCGGATGAGTGGAGATGAAAACCAAATACCTTAAAAATGTCACCTAAGAATTTAAATATATTTTTTTCTGTTTATTATTAAAATCTCAGTGGCAGAATTTTGTCATGCTTTTTGCGACAAGCTGCAGAAATACAAAAATTTTTCTGCAACACAATATATATATATATATATATATATATATATATATATATATATATATATATATATTTATGCATGCATGTACACACAAAGATTTGGGTGCATTTAAACACTGTTAAATGAAAATTACAATTACATGGAAGAGGTCTTCAGTGCATTTTTCAACTCTGTTGAAAACAATTTGTCTGCAGTGCAGAGGATCATTCTGTTTCTGTGACAATGTCGCCCCGTTTCTGTCATGGGGATTAAAACTAAGTGAAACCTCTCCGAGCGGCCACCCCTGCATAGCGGTCACCCCTCTAAACGGCCAACTTTTCATGGCACAGATTTTTTGGCTCATAGACTTAATGTTAAAATAACCTCTATCAGCGGCCAGCCAACCCCCTCTAAGCGGCCACCGAGTGGGATCGTCCATCTCATTTTTCGGGAAATTCTACTCACTCCATGTTGTAATTTTTAGGGGAAAAACTCAAGGTCAGGTTTATGGTAAAATATAAGTCCCAGGAATAACTGGAATCTATTATCTCTTTTGAATTCTCCCCACACCCTTAAGATGGGGAATCCCTTGGACAATCAGGTGCTGAAGTTGTCCTACAAATGAATTTTTGTCCCTTTCAGACGCTAATTCCGTCCCTGATAAGGAATTTCTAGATGTTTGTTATGGCGAGCAAGCTAAACTAACACAGGCGACTTAGGGAAAATCGATGAAATTATCGAAAATTCCGAAGCGGTTACAAACTAACCGATTAGAGATCTGCTTTTTAAAGTAAAAAACAAACTAGAAAAAAAAGTTGTTTCAGAGAAAAGTAAAAACTGAAAACAATTTTAAATGACAGCAATGAATGAAATGTAAAAAATGACACAAATTGTATCATTTTTTCAAAAAATGTTAGAAAGCATTAAATAAAGTACTATTTTCTTTTTAGATAAGTTTTATATTTCATTTTAAATAAGGTATATGTGCCAGACTTGTTTATACTACGCATTATAACAATTATCTCAAAATAGTAAATAAAACCCTTGAGAGCGACCACTTCTCTGAGCGGCCAAATATTCTCGGTAAGGTGGGGTGGCCGCTCAGAGAGGTTTCACTGTATTTGCAAATAAAATGATTATGAAAGTTAATTCACATTCCGGAGTTAGTTCGTCATCTTACCTTATCCCATAAGTCATCTTACCCCATGGTGGGGGAAAGATGACGCAAATTACCTTTTTTAGGAGAACCGTTGTTTCGTCTCTTAAAAGTTGAAACAGGCAATTAAAAAAATTCGTAGTGTAAGGCAAGACACGAAAGAAGTTATCACAAAAATCTCAGTTCTTAGGCTCATTCACAGAGGTCAGTGAAAATCATAGTTGCTTAAGTTCGCCATCTTACCCCGTCTTCCCCTCCTCCACCAATATTATTCCTACGTCACTTCACAAGCTCGAATCAAACTTTGTCCTTTAAATTCCCCACTGCATAGATTCTCAAATTTTACAAAACATGATCTATGATTCAGTATTAATGCTTTGTCGACGACACTTCACTTTGTGATCACTTATGTTATATATTTTGAGTGTACATGTGGATTACGCAATCTTACATCAAACATCGCTTAACAGATTTTGGTGTAATTTCATCACACGACGGCATGTTCATTGAAAACTCGTTGAACTGGGCGGGCTACAGTTTTTAGAGCCCGCTATAATAAAGTACCATAACAGTAAATACAGTTAAAGCAAAGGGCATAAGCATATTATCCGAGATAGCTGGCCAGTATCTCACGAAATGCTCATTAACAATGTAAGTTTACCTTTGGGAGATCTTCATCTCTGAGAAATTCCGGATTAGCATCATCTTCCTCCCAGTTCCAAAAAAATGAAACACCCCCGCCCAATGGCAGTCGTCTCTTTTGAGGCACAGTGTGTCACTCCTTAAAAATCCTATCATTTCATTCTACACAACCAGCTGGTAGTCGAAAAGGACATTTTCTGCGTAAGATCAAGGGCGCAGGTTGTTTCAACACAACTTTTTATTCACGGAAATAATAAAGAAAACAAAAAGAGGGAAGTGGGGAGGGGGGAACCAGACTGCGGCAGACACCCGTGGACAATTTGCGTAGGAGACTGCCATTCATTCAAATATTCAGGTGGACTTTCGTGATACAGAAACATTTTAAAAGCAGTCGTGCTTTAATGTGCATTCCACGCTAACAACGTGCATTGTTCATCAGCATCATAAGGGTGTATCCATATTACTTCATTTTTAACCTTTTAATTATGAGTAAGCATCATTAGTACAAATCTTTGAAATTTTTAATTGATGATTATTCTAAAGACCAGGGAGTTCTGTACATATGACAAAAAAAAGGTTTTTTTTTTTTTTTTTTTTTTTTTTTTTTAACATGAAAAATACAATAAAATCGAAATACTCTGGCATTCTGAAATTAAGGAACAGCGGAGGTCACTTTTTATCAATGTGGAAAAGTCTGCGAAAACTTTAAAATTCTCGAATACACGTGATATAATAGTAATATAATTTTAATTCGCAGAAAAACAAACGACGCGTTGGTTCAAGCTTACCAGATTCACATATAAATGCAAATCTAAGGGCTTTTCAACACACAAAATGAGAAGAAATATTTCGATTTTCGGAGAACACGAAACATTCGACAATATTTACGATTTTGAACACGTGAAAATATACACGTGAATTTTTTCCAGCCTTCAAAAATTACAACCGCTTTGGAATCTAAGTTTTGAAGAGCCAGGATCCATACATGAAAGGAATATTGTACATCATATATGCTTTAAGTGTGTAATCGGCGGCTCACTCTGCTCAAATGGAATCATTCAGCAACAGAAACTGAAAATTTGGATTTAAAACCTAGTTTGCCATCGTGCCTAGAGCTTTTACGGGCCCTATCCCCCCCCCCCCCCAAATTTTCAACTCTTCCTCCTAGAAGAATGGGGGAGGGGAAAGAATTATTCCTCAGACCTACATAAACTCATTTGTTTATACATATAGCCCTATACGATAAAAATAATACAAGGTGATGTATTTTCTTCATCAGAATACAAAGTATGGTATTAGCATTGCTTTACATGAACAAAATTTTAAAATAAGATAATCAGAAACACGAAATTCTACCTCAATAAATTAGCAAATAAAATGCACTTACGTACATATTTATAAGTGATAGGATTTTAAAAATATATCCTGTTATAATGTGGATGAATATCTGTTGAGAAATTACCAAGTCTGCATACTAAAATTCTTTGATAGTAGATTTTCTACATTAGGAAGTATATTTCACAACCCTTATCATAGTCTTACTCAGCAGCTCTAATTAAGAATTTTTACTAAATCGGAAGTATATAAGCAACGATCCAGGAAATCACACATGATGGATAAACCAAATATGAACAGATATTTGTGAAACTTTCCGTAAAAAAAAATTCAGACTCAATCTACGACATAACGTATAATGACACATTTAATTTCACTTTCAAACGTTTTAACAAGTTTAATCCAATACTAATACGTTTTAAAATGGTATGATCAAAACGCATATAGAAGTGCGATTCTTTTTTTTTTTTTTTTTTAATCGCATGCTACTTTTTTTTAATCGCATTTTCAAATATGGCATAATAGCAGGGGCGTAGCCAAGGGGGGTAGGGGGGAGGGGGTCATAACCCCCCCCCCATGAGGGATTTTTTGCCATACAAAATGTATATTTTTCACTCCCTTATCACACACATGTATGCATATATGTGAGTTGCAGTAGTCGTAACCCCCCCCATGAAAAATTTCTGGCTAGGCCCCTGCATAATAGTAAAATATGCATTTATTTTCTTTCAACAAAATTCATGCTGATTAAATTGTTTTCTTTTTTTTCAATAAATCATTAAAAATCTTATAACTAATTAATTTTTTGAAATATTAATTTAAATTGTTTGGTAACTCGTGCTACCAAAAAAAGACATTGAAGTATGGGCAGAAAAGTCAAAGCTGTATTTCTGCTAAAATTCTACTTCTGAAATGCTATAATCTTTAAGAGAGTTTGTATGTACTTTTCTAACAACAAACTCTCATAAAGGCACAAAACATCATTTAGTTTTGTATGAGATATTTTATAAAAATGATTATTGAAATTACAATATACTAAGTGTATGGTTAACCCATGCTACACAACTGGATAACTGATGCTACAATATAGATGAATTAGTTTTAAGAATGACTACAAAAGGAAAATAAAATTTATTTTATTTATTTATTTGGAATTTGCATGCATTTAGATTGCTTTATTTTGATTATAATTAAAAACAATTAACGTCGTTCAAACGTATCTATTTCCTAATTGAAGTCATAGTACAAGCGGCTTCTGGTCCGTTCAGGCCTGTACTGGTCTGGTTGGCGATTGGCGGAAGCCCCCGGCCAAAGGGGGCCCCGAATAAGCCCCAAAAAGTGAATATACTACTTTATAATAAGAGTAATTTGATATGTATCAGAGTAATTTCATTATTTATTCCCCAGTCATCTTACGCTTTTACGAAGTGGAGGACCACAGAAACCCCGACACTCGAGAGGCCCCCCGAAAGGTCAGGGCCCCCAAAATCTTTAAAATAGTTAAATGTGTTATATTTAGGCACGTAAGCCTAATTTTCAAATATTACTTTATCCAGCAAGGGACCCCTTTTCAATATTTTTCCGAGGGCCTCCAAAGTAGCCAGTTCGGGCGAGGGTTTGTTTTCATGGAGAAGTCTGAATAATGCGGTCAAACATTACGTAGAATTAGAATACATTATTTTCGTCTGGTCTAAAAATAGTTCTTTCCTTGTTCTTCTTTCTTATGAACATATTGGCAAGAACATGCATGGAAAAATGTTGTTAAGCAGTTATTTTTCTTGATAAGTTGTACAATGAGCTAAATCGTGTATATTTAAATTTTTCTTGTTTGCAGCTATGAGCCGCCCCCCCTCAATCCATGAATTTTACTTTGTGAACATCTCGTTTTCTAATCCCCCCCCCCCCATGTGTGCTTTTAAAAGTTATAAACTCAGACTTGCCTCACCATGGCACAGTGGTTATGTCACTGGAAATGGTAGACGGGCGAAGTGTGGAGGTCACGGGTTCGGGTTCCATCACGCGTCCGTCGACCGTACTCGGAGTTTTCCGTGGTTTTCTCCGAAACTTAGCGTAAATACGGATTGGAACCCCTTAGAAAGACCCCCCACGGAGGGCATCCCCGTTCTGTTGTCCTTCTGACGAGGATTTATAAGCGGACTTCGACCCAAGATTACAAATCCGATATACATGTTTACAACAACAAACTCAGACTTGCGAGAGTAAAAAATACCCCATAAATGTATCCAAGTAGGGTAGCCATACTAAAATTGACCTATTTTTATGTTAACTTGATCAGTTACTCTGACGTAACTTAAATATATGATATTTATGCAAATAACACAATAAATCGGCATAAGAAACAACAAATATATGGCGTCAACGATTCCTTAATAGCTGATCCAGGCGAGATCTATATGGAAAAAAGTAGTTACACGTTTAAAATGTCCGAATCCCCGAGATCTATATTCCGATAGTGTATAAACAGGCTTGTATTTGGAAAACGTTTCACAAAATGCATTCTTGAAAATGCAAGTTCTTAAGTACTGCAATGAAAAATTGAGCGCACTGAACAGATAAACATGGTTTCCCTCAATCAAAAGCCAAGATTTTAAATACAGCACAGTGAATAATTTTACGGGCAATACTCATGAAAAAGATGAATAAGTGTGTATTTAACTATCATTAAAAGACTAAGCGACAAAAATGCCAGTCGGCTTCTTTTTTTAAATAAACATTCTAAAAAAAGTCTCCAATCAATTAAATAATCTAGTGACAGCACTTCAATTTAAAACGGCCAGCATCTTCGTTCTCCTGGGACAGGTCACTAGGTAATCCATAATGAGGACGAAACCTGTCCGGACACTAGAAAGACACATTGCAGAGGAAATTTATTTTTTGGCCTGTCTGGCAACGCGTCTGACAGCACACTTCAAAGCGCCAATAATTGTCGAACTGCAGAATTGCAATTTTTTCATTCTCAGGACTAGGGATGTAACGAATATTCGGCCACTATTCGGTATTCGTCCTATTCGGCTGTTCTGACGAATATTCGGTAGGCCGAATATTCAGTTGGCCTAATATTCGGTAAGCTGAATACTGAACAGATATTCGGCAGAATAGTTGTACCCGAATATTACAATATATTCAGTTGAATAATTTCAGAACAAAGACAGAGAAAAAAAAGATTTTAACGTGTATTTTTTAATGCATTTACAAACAATATTACTTATACTTCAATATGTTAATTTCATATTATAAAATATCCTAAGTCATTGAATTTTAAGCTGAATGAAACACAATCTAATGTATTTAATAATATTACAGAAATGCAGACTTTTCTACTTGGTGACACAACTTGACTTTGTTCTCTACCTTCTTTATGGAGTGGGGGTAGAAGGAATCTTTTCAGATCCTCAGTTACAAACATAATTTTGAAAGCTGCTACATATTACGGATGCAAAGGATATCCGGCAAATATACTGCATCCGGCCTATCCGGCCAATGCACCGGGTAATTGGCAGTAGCCGGATATTACAAATATCCGGCAGTACATCCGGCCTAAACTTATATATAGAGAGAAACATAATAAATGAAAAATTCTAAAAAATGCAATTATAAAAAAATGCAAAAAACAAAGTTTTGTGAAAATATTTTGTTTTCAATACTTTTTAGAATGTATTTTTATCGTGTATAGAAAATGAGGGAAAAAATTAAGTACTTCTATCCTTTTTTTAATATTGGAGTAAATTATTGCTGAAAGAAATTATTGTAGAAAAGCACTTTTTCAATCTTTGTGAGATTTCGTTACCTTTTTTTCCCCACCATAAATTGACTGAATGGAAAATGTCCCCCCACCTAATTTTGATAAACTAAGAAAATTTGTTACATTTATTTTCCAACAGTTGAATGGAGATAAATGTCTTTCTTTCAAGAACTGATCTTTTAAGATATTTATCTAACTCTTGAGGGAGAACATCCATGACATTGTTATTTGTATGATTTTAATTGCAGTAAAATTGGTGGTACTAAATTCATGTAAAGAATCCCAAAAGGATTTGTGATTTTTTAATTAAATTATTTGAAACTAATCAGAATATTTAAAGAAAAAAGTAATAGCTCAATGATCTAAGAAAGCTAGTGAAAATAAAACAAAAAAATAGAAAACATACTGCTGCCGAATAACCGGATATCTGGCTGAAAGTTTGGCCGGATATTCGGTATCCGGCCAAATTGATATCCGTTGCACCACTACTACATATGTTTGCCCAGAGGCTGTAACACCTAAAGAATGATGTCATTATGTATAGTTATCAGATTAATCACATTTACCATAGCAGATTGATTAAATTATGAACATCTCAAAATATAATTATGCTGCTATTAGTGTTTAACTTGTAAAAGATATTTTTTTGTGACCAAGATTTTTTTAGCACTGTTGCGTGTTTTTAAGTATCTACAAATAATATAAAATTAATTTTAATTAGCCTTTATATAATCACAAATGTGAAAAGCGACATTTTATTTACATTTAAAATGAAATTTAAAAAATTTAATATTCGGCTACCGAATATTCGATATTCAGCCAATGTGCCAAATATTCGGTATTCAGCCTGAGCTATTGGCTGAATATTCGGTATTCGGCCAAATCACTATTCGTTACATCTCTACTCAGGACGTGCTTTTTTTAAGATTGACACGAGGCATTCGGCCCCTAATAAGGCTTATTCATAAAAAAAGGCATAATTTCAACAAACAAAACCTAAAGATTGGATCCGATAGAATGTTACCGAGCTACACATTGCTTGGTTCTTGCATGTTCCTTGAAAGATAAAAAGTTAAACTTCGCACTATTTTTAATTATGTGAAACCTATGGATCAATTTGCGTATTAGCCAATTATGGCGAATTCTCATAATTTGGCGACTTGCGTCTATGTATAGTTAATAATTAGCTCTAAGAAAACAGTACTTCATATGTTTTCTTTGATACAATCTTTGATACGGAACAGCTAGGATAGCTTGCCACCAATGGCGACTTTTCATTATTTGGCGATTTACACATGCTCACAACCTATAATTACTAATATTTTAAAACAGTTGTCAATATTTTCATATTCATAATCCTTTGCATATTGGCGTATTTAGCACCACGAATTATATCATCTCGCCGCGCTGGCAAATATCCAAAGTATACTATAACTGCTATAATGGCATAGTAAACGCCACCAAATATTTCTACTGGTAACAAATACTCCAGCTGGACCAAACCGGCTTCAAAATAATCTGCATTTTAATTATTTTTCATTTTCAAGATATTGGGTTCTAAAATTTTTAAACTCGCGGTTTAGATTCCCCCTACTTAGAAGAATACCGTTTTGCCAGATCGTACCTAATGCCAAGATGGCGCTTTTAAATTCAGTTACAATTAGTTATTCTGTTTTGTTGTCAACTTCGTGTAACACACTTTGAGTTATTTATTCCATATACTTTTTACTTTGGCGTAAAATGGGTGCAATTCTACTTGATGTTTGTCAATTTCACAAACTTGGAATTGCTTTGTTGCAAAGGAATGAATGACCTTATGTCAAATCTGGCAACCATTCTCTGTAGAGGTTCTTTCCTAAATCAATTTTAAAGTATTTTATTAGATTAATAATATAACAACAATAATATTTTGAGTTAGGTTGTTTTGCGATGAGGCCAAATCTTAAAAATCTCACTTGGAGAAAAAGCAGAAAATAACATAAATTCTAAGCTTTACCTATATGACTCATTAAAATTCCTGTAACGTATGTTCTAAACAAGACAACAGCAAAATTCAAATTAATTTAGAAAGCTAAGGCATTAATATTCAATATTAATCAAAACTAGAAAGTTGGATTTATGTCCAAAATTCACTTCAAAGGTAGGCAGCAGGGATGTAACGAATATTCGGCCACTATTCGGTATTCGGCTGTTTTGCCGAATATTCGGTAGACCGAATATTCAGTTGGTCAGTTGGTCGAATATTCAGTAAGCCGGATACTGAACAGATATTCGGCCGAATGGTTGTGGCTAAATATTTCTAGAATTATAGATGAATAATTTCAGAACAAAGAGGGAAAAATATATTTTTTTATGCATTTACAAACAATATTGCTTAGTTATAACTTCAATATGTTAATCTCATATAATAAAAAATCTAAGTCATTGAATTTTAAGCTGAATGAACATAATCCAATGTATTTAATAATATTACAGGAATGAAGACTTTTCTACTTTAACAATGCTTGACTTGATTTTCTAATTTCATTTTTGGGTGGGAGTAGGAGGAATTTTTTCAGATCCTCAATTACAAAAATTATTTTGAAAAGCTGCTAAACATGTTTTGCTCAGAGGCAGTAATGCCTAAAGCATGATGTGATTATGTACAGTTACCAGATTAATCACATTTACCAATGCATATTTATTAAATTATGAATATCTCAAAATATAATTATGCTGTTATTGGTGTTTAACTTTGTAAAAGATATTTTTTTCATGACCAAGATTTTTTTTAGTTTTACAGATAACATACTGTTGTGTGTTTTTACGTACCTACAAATAATATAAAATGAATTTTCATTAGTCTTTATTTAGTATATTTAATTACAAAATTGAAAAGCGATATTTTATTTACAGTTAAAAAGAAAATTTTAAAAAATTAATATTCGGCTGCCGAATATTTGGTAATCAGCCTGAACTATTGGCCGCATATTCGGTATTCGGCCAAATCATTATTCGTTACATCTCTAGTGGTCAGGGATAACGGTCTTAAAAGGATGAACGGTTTCGACCTGGTCATTTTGTAGTTTAAAATGACAGTTAAGGTTAAGTAAATAAAAACAGACTGCAAAAACAAGAACAATAATCAGCTCAAGGGCTCAAATTAGAATTCGTAAGGTCCGGGCAATCAAAAATGAACTGGCACTTAAGTTTCTATTTGAGTGTTTTTGTTACACATCAGTTGTTGAGTAGTCATCGTTAACGGAATCTAAACGTCTTAATTTAGTCATGATAGCAATAAATGAAAACGGTAGAATTCTTTGAACGAAGTGCTTTTTTTTTAAACAGGCTTTATTTTTCCACGCAACTCCCTCCCCCTCCCCCTAAACTTTTTAGCATCATTGGCAGTCACGTCACACGCAACAAGCGGCTGAGAAAAAAAGAGGGGTACGACGATTATATATAAGAATCGAATATGTGTCCGCAGCTTTTTTCGTTTTTTTTCTCCTGCTAGCTTCTAAGGTCTGCGAGGGAAGCCGGTTTCGCTGGTTTTCTTGCCTGCTATCGGTTTTTGTTTTCTGTTTTTATTTCTCCTTCCAAGAGCCACACAGGTTGAAAATACACCTGCATTTTTTAAGGCAGCCTACCAGAACGGGTCGGCAGACACCCCGACTTCGTCGCGGAAAAACGTCGATCATATACTAACAATGCTGGATCAGAGTGAGTGCGAAAGAAACGAGAGAAATAAATCATGCAGAACACATGGATTCTGAGTCGCTTTCCAGTACGATCTTATTCTCGCTTACACTAAGGCTCAACGAACGGCTCTAGCTGTTTGTTCTATCACTAAAAGGTGCGGCAGAGAGCAGCATGCTTGGCTGTAGCGGGAACATTCAAAAGACCTTATGCCGGGAAGTAACGTCGGTCACAGAAGAGGAATTACTGCCATCGCGCCTTTGTGACGGGAGCGAACAGGTTAAGAAAATAAGACACTAAAGTATTAATTTTAATCATTGCCTTAAGAACCTAAATCAAAGACAGTTCTTTTATTTTGCCAAAGTGCTTTAAATTTTGTTTACACTATTCTCGACAGAGAAGATGCTTTTTATGAACTTCAACGATAATATTAATTTTGTTTTGTAAGAATCTAGATAACACCCTTAATTGTTTTAAATAATAAAGAACTTTGTGGAAAAAACACACAAAATAAGAGTTCTCTTATTTTCTTCTTGGGTGGAAAAAGGATGGACCCTTTGTACACCCCAAACTATCCCTATTGATTAATTTTATATTTATGCTTTCTTTTTTTTTTTTTTTTAAGTTTATTATTTCAATTCTGTTTCGGTTGAAATTGGTGAACGACTTCGAAATGCACTTTTAAAAATGAATGTCTAGTGTCTACAGACGTTGTATTGAAAGACTTTTGGGGTCTCTCTGTAAAAAATCTATTAACGCTGTACAAACTCTTTTGAATACAGTACACTGTACAACAGCAATTAGATACATTTTGTAGCAACCATATAAATAAGGTGTGATAGCAGAAGCAAAGCTGGATGGGGAGATATCGGGATGTAGTATCCCCCAGTCCAAAATTTTCCAATTAGTTATTATAAGCTTTGTCATGGAGAAATTCCGTTCATTTATTCACGCTTATTCGTATTGTTTTATTATTATTATTATTATTATTATTTTACCAAGTATAAAGCTTTTGGATTCAAATTTTAAATTTTATTTCAAACGAGAACAAATTTAGTCTAGAAAAGTTCATTCCAAGATAAAAATCAATTTCATTAAAATTTTAAGCCTTCAAATTTAATAAAGTACCATTTTTTTCTGCTGCTATTAATAAAAGGAACTCCTTTTATGAATAGAGATAAGAGTATTTTACTGAGCTCAGAGAAATAGATTACTTTTTAATTTCATAAACAACATTTTTGTTTAAATTTCATGTTTTTAAGTCAGTTTCACTTTTCTGTTAGAATACAGTTAATAAACCCTTTGTAGGTCGACTTTGAAAAGAGAAATATCCAAATATAGCAGGGCGCGAAATTAACGATGGTATGCTGGTCCAAGACCATGAAAATAAAAACCAGTAGAATACAAAATTTATTGGTCTGTCGGACCCTACAAAATTTGTTGGAACAGTAACGTTTACTTTACATTTTTTTCTTACAAGCTTTCCTTGTTTAGTCCCACAATACTTGTGACATAATTTTACGAGTACATGCCGTATAATTTCATAAATGTAATAGTCTTACAATCGGCATTTACGTTTTTTTTTTTTTTTTTTAAATTCAGCTCTTAGCGGAAATCAATGCATGCACTGCTCATGTAATTTTTTTTAATCATGTATACAGACCAGCCACGTGACCAGCGACAAATCTTACGTACCAGGAAAGTCATGGAGTCACTAGTCTAAAGCAGCAGTGATTAAATATTCTAATTCAAATAAAGATGTTTTCAAGCAAATAATGGAAATGAAAAGTTTTCCCGGAACCACCATTAACCACATGGGTGATTAAAGGAAAAGAGCAATTTGATGCCTCACCCCCAACTACCAAATAATTCCACTTCTTGGAATTCCCAAATAATGATTGTACTGAAACATTTGTGAAAAATTTTTTATAATTATGTTTAAATATCAAGTGAAAAGCCACACGAGTTTCCACAAAACAATATAAATTTTGGCATTTCGTAGAAAAACGATTTACGAAAAATTCTTCAGCATCTGTGGTAAGAGTTTAATCTACTTCCGGTTTGGATTGGCTAAAACTTAGAAACGAACTAGGGATCGAAAAGATGAAAAAATTGGTTAAATGCCATTGTTTTTTAAATAAAAATAAGAGTGTTTAATCGATTATGTACATTTTCAATGAATAAAATCTGTAGCAAAAAGTAAGTTAACTTATTTCATATAATTCAGTATGGCCATCTTGCCATTTTGGTTTGAAATTTAACTAATTTTTAATCATTACTATACCGAGTACTTATTGATTGTAAGTACAGTGTGAACTTAATATTTTGTGCGTGAAGTATGAGGATAGTTTACTATTTTAGCTGTGAGGGATTTAACAAGTTGGGGAGTCTATTCTTTCAAACCTACCTATGATTTAGACCCTGATTTAAGACAAATATCCCATATTATAGCAGAAAATTGAACATGCTATCTGGAACATTCAACTAAATAATCAATAAACCGATGTTCTATTTTTTAATTTTATTTTTTTTTAACCCTCTTACGAATTGCTTTTACGATATCGCAATTGTTAAAATTTTTACTGTAAAAACACTAAAATCAAAAAAATAAAATGGCACAAAAATGAATATTCACTACGACTATTTAAACAAAATTTCTTAACTTACGAATCAATGTAGCATTCACTCAGCGCATGCAAAATTCTAATTATCCATGGAATGATAAATGTTTTGATTAGGGAAACATTCACATTTAAACAACATATCCAAAAGGAGCAAAATATATGAAAAGATTATGTGGACTAGTTAAAATAAGAAGTACATATTGGAATGAATAAAGGTAGTAAGCATCGATTAAGCTCATCAGGCCCCACAAACCGAATACTTACTACCAAAAGAAAAACAAAATAACAGGATTTCATTGTAATTACTTAACACAAAGAAAGCTAAATGTGTAACTACACGGGAGTTACACATTTAGAGTGAAATAAATAATAAAGAGTGAAATAAATAAAAGTTGAACTATAAGTAAAAATTAAATATTAAATAAATAAATTAAGAGTGAAATAATAAAATATTCTAGAAATATTAGTAATGTTAAAAAGAAATAATAACATGAGATAGATTAGGTTTATAATATTTTAATGGGAATACATCTAACTACTCCTATAGCTCACCATTTGCGTTATACGCCTAGAGATATGTCAATATTATATTAATTAAAAGAAGAACATTTGAATAATACCCGTGATCATTTGTTCATTTTTTTTTAACAATACTAGGGGCCAAGGGCCCTAGACTCGCTACGCTCGCTTTTCGTATGAGGCATTCGGCCCCTAATAAGGCTTATTCGTGAAAAAGACTTTACAGACAGACTGGAATAAAACAGAAAGATTGGATCAGATAGAATGTTACTGAGCTACACATTGTTTGGTTCTTGCATGTTCATTGGTACATAAAAATTTAAACTTCACACTACAGTAGACCGTCCATAACACGGTAGATATTTTATTATAGGAATCCGTGTTGTACTGCGTCCTGAGCCAGAGGCGGCCCTAGGGGCGCGCGGGGCCCCAGGCGAAGCGCAAGAGCGGGGCCTGTCCTCTATCATGTCTTATGCGATAGCAATAAAATGGCCCAGGAGCGGGGCCTTAGGCGATCGCCTACATTCGCACCCCCCTTGGGCCGGCCCTGCCTGAGCTATACTCCACCTGGAGTGCGGATTCCGCGTATAATCGCTGGAAAACTATTCCAGCACTCCTATTCATTTGCACTCCTCAGGAACACAATGATATTTACTGTCGCCATTCAAAAGTTATATTAATTAGGAACTAAAGCGTAATAAAATCAGAACATCTGTTTCGGTTGTATTTTTAATTATGTAAAACCTGCTGGACACCTTGCGTATTTACCACCCCATGGCGATTTTTCATTATTTGGCGACTTGCGTATATGCATAGTTAATAATTAGCTCTAAGAAAACAGTATTTCATATGTTTTCTTTGATAAAAACTACGGAACAGCTAGGATAGCTTGACACCCATGACGACTTTTCATTATTTGACGATTTACACATGCTCACAAACTATAATTACTGCTCATGTAAGGTTCTCGGAAAACCGTTATCCATATTTTCATATGCATGATCCTTTGCAGATTGGCGTATTTAGCACCACGAATTATATCATCTCTCCCCGCTGGCAAATATCCAAAGTGTACTATAACTGCTATAATGGCATAGTTTACGCCACCAAATATGTCTACTGGTAGCAAATAGTCCAGCTGGACAGAACTGACTTTAAAATAATCTGCATTTTAATTATTTTTCATTTTCAAGATACTGGGTTCTAACATTCTGGAACTCGAAGTTTAGATTAACCCTGCTCGAAGAGATACCATTTTGCCTGATTATTCCTAACGCCAAGGTGGGGCTTTTAAAATCAGTTACAATTAGTTATCCTGTTTTTGAAAAACGAATAGTCGCTAATTCTAATCTCCTGTTGTCTAAGCGACCTTACTATTTGAAAATTGTCAATTTCGTGTAACGCACTTTGAGTTATTTATTTCATATACTTTTTAATTTGGCGTAAATTTGGTGTAATTCTAGTTCATGTTTATGAATTTCACGCGATTCTACATACTTGGAATTGCTTTGTTGCAAAGGAATGAATGATTTTATGCCAAATCTGGCAACCATTATGTTTTATTTTTTCAGTTTTTTATTAATATCTTCTAAAATAATTCGATTTTCGAAATTTAAGTCAAGTTATCAGATTCCTCGGAATTTTCCGAATCCGTGGACATGTTTCTCGAAATTCAAATCCCCACGGTTCAGGAGAAGATAGACAAACAAGCTCTTGACAGCGGCCTTTACTTTTTTTAGAATAGAGAAAAACAAGTTCTCTCCCTCTCTCTCTCTATATATATAGATAGATAGATAAAACATTGTAAATTGGGAGGGGGAGAATCTGCTGTGGTTCAAAAAAGACCTAACCACCCTAGCAAAGTTAATATTAAAAGGCTTGCAATCCTTTCCTATACAGGTAATTATCGGTTCATTTTTGGATACCTGAGCACTGTTTTTCCTTTCATTGTCATGCGTATGCAGATGCCCACTCGTGCCTCAACCTTTCCAAAACTAACCCCAACGCATCTGCCTACACTTGTTTCAAGCAGGTGCTATTCGTTCTTCCTCTTCCTAGCATTGTTTTCACTGCCTTCGTCAAATTCGAGAGGAAAGGAAAAAACACAGACGTTGCGATCGACAATACAGCTCTTGCCTGTGTTTGTTTGTTAAACTATTAATAAAACAAAAATGCAGTCAAGCATACCTAAGTTTAAGACAGTTCTCAATCACGTGATTTTCAAACATAATTAAAATAAAGTAATTGTGCAAAGGCTTTGGAAAATGTTTAAAATGTCTCTTCACAAGCTGGGCCATACATTATAACAAAGGATAACTCCGTATTAGTTGTGAAACTTTCTGAAAAATTCTTATGAAAATGGGATATTTTGTGAAAGGCGCCACACTCTAATTCTATAATCAAGAGTATTTTCAGAAAGTTTAAGAAATAACACAGGCTTTCCATTTGTTACAGTATCGACAGTAATAGAACGGGAGATACAGTGGAACCTTCCAAGTTGGACACCTCCATAACTTGGAAACTTCGCTAAGATGAGCATTTTTCTGGGGAACGGAACGTGTCCATAATACAGAAAAATACCTCTATAAGTTGGACACATTTTGAGGGAACCGCAGGTGCCCAACTTACTGGGGTGTCACAGTATTTTAAATTTTTTTTCGAGTCCTTTAGGAAATTAAGTTTATTTTAATTAGTGCTCAAGGCCCATTACGCTGTTTTCATTTTTTATAGAACAGTCTTAAACTTATATACCCCCCCCCAACCCCTGTAAATCTTTGTGTTCTGCAATTGCAATTTATCACAAATGCCACAACGCTAAGGGCGGTGGGATATATTAAATAACTATTCCGCCAATGAAATAAACCACTCACAGAGGCTGGTATTAAAGACAGATAAAGAGCTGTTATACATAAAGTTTCAAAGAGCACAAAAAGTCCTCTTTCACATTAGATTTTTTAAAGGTATTAACGTTTTACTTTTCCTTGACATTTTAAAAAACCAAATTTCCTGCTTCCTTAATGACACCGGGTTGGTGATCACCCAGAAAAACTGTTTTTTATACTATTCAGTCGACGAAAAAAAAAAAGAATATAAACGTACAAAGACTTTTTTGAATTTCATAAACTAGCCAGTAAATTCTCATAGATGATTTAAAACTATTTCAATAAAATAAAAATAATTTTTAAAGACACGCTATTAAAATTGCTAAAAAGGTGTCATCTTATAAAAGTATTATCTATCTTTTCCCTCGAAAATCTCTTCTCAAATGTATCCCTTATTGAAATAACAAAGAAAAACATCCAAAAAGAATCAAACATGGACGAAAAATTCCGAGACTGTCAGGTTACTACACTGAAATATCTCTTCATACTTTCTATGAAAGGTTAATGATAACTATGACAAAAAAGATCGCAGAATATTCATACACAAACAACTAAAAAAGAATCTATTAATTATAGAAGATCTTCATCCAAATAAATACGGATGATAGATTTGAGCGGTGAAGCGTCTTCTTCCGCGAGAATCACTCTCGAGACTGAATCGAATTTCAATCAACATCGAATGAATGCCAGTGAAAGTAATTTTCTCACGAGTAAATGTTACTGCCGGAGAACGAAACAGGAAGAAAAAAAAAAGATACATAATCGTTAAAATTTTTTATGCGTTTAGCAATTCCATGATGTGTGGAACCTATAGAGAATATGGATACGGGGAGGTGGCATCAGCTATCTTCAGCACTGGACGAAAGGAAGTTAACAGTGAGAAAAGTTCTTCAACCTCAAGAGGCGGTCCGGCGTCTCTATACTTAGGCCAAAACGTTTAGTTGGTCCCTTTAAGTATAAATAATAGTGAAAGATGTACGATTTTATACGGAGTAATTGAGACTTTTTCTTTTGCTGTTAAGAGCGAAATAATATTTTTTCACGCTTCACGATATTTATATAATTGTATGATACTGATTGTATTTAAAATGTTGGTCTAAGTCAGGGATTCCCAAACTTTTTTCGCTGCATCAAGCTAAAAACATATCGCGGCACCCTTATCAGGCTAAAAACTTTCGCGGCAGGTTACCTTTAACGCAATATGAATATGAAGGTTAAACAGTTTGGATGCATTTTTCATTATTTTCAAAACTATCAAGAAAGTACTCTTTTGGGAAAGAGATACACGCTTAAATCTATTGATTAAAACTAACACTCCTTTATTGATTAAATTTCTTATCGGCTGATTTAAATCCTTTTACGCTAAAAATTTCCGAAAAATACTCTTTAAAGACAATAATTTGTAAACTCTTCAATTCGCCTCAACGCTCCCAATTCGCTAGATTCAACTTAGCTCTATTTTCATTTAAATCTTGTCTATTTGAGAATTCACACTTTTCTCCCCCACGAAAAGAAATGCCTACCATATCGTATTACTAACACGTGACCAACGCTCTTCAACGGACAACGATGCCCAAACGATGCCCCACACCATAGTCACCTCGCGGGCAACCAAGGACAAGCATGTCGTTATCAAAATATGAATTAAAAGAATTTCTGAAGAGGATACTGGATGCACTTTACTTAATGCTAAGTCCTTTTGCTGTGGGTGCTTACTTCTCGGTGTATTCGATTGTGATAATTTTATTTTAAATCCGAATACCAAATGCATCTTTTCATATTCAGAGTTGTGAAATAAATTCAACCTAGATATGGAGAGGATGCTTTCGGTAAAGATTTTGCTTTAATGGACATAGTTTCTTATGATTGGATTATAAAAAGCTGTTGTAAAACAAATGAAGTTATGATATCTCCACTCAAAGTGAGTAAGTACTATTTTACCTTTTTCATGTAAATAAATTTGGTTGCTGCTTTCATTAAATCTCACAGCTGGTTTAACCATGATTGCATTTCTGTATTCTGACTGTACTGTGAATTCGTTTTATAACTAGAGACTATAGTGAAATTATATTCTATTTATTAAAAAAAACACTTTTTGTATAGTGTATTAAGATAAATGTAATGCCTTGATTTAAAATTTATTTTTTCGGGCTTATAATCATAGATTACAGCTCTGATAATAAAAAATGAAGAAAACGAATACTTCAAACATAATTTTAACTGTGCACTATTTATCATTATGCATATTAATCATTGCTCAACTTAAAATAGCACCGTGAACAATTAATGTCAGAAAAAGAAAATACTAGAAAACACTGATTTAACAGCCTTAAATAACAAATTCCAGTGTAATATATTAATTAAAAACAGCAAATTTTCATAAAACACTATTTTTATAGCTTAAAGTAATAATCTTAATTGAGTACAGATATATTAATCAAAAAAGGACTGATTTCGTAAAAACGCTCATTCTACAGCTTAAATAATAATCGTAATTGAGTACAGTTATATTAATCAAAAACGGACAGATTTTGTAAAAACACTCCTCTTTTTTTTATTATTATTTAGGCTAAATGGAGCTGTTGTATAATGCTCAAAAATTGATAATTTCTCGCTCCATTGATTTTTTTCGATTAATGGAGCAAATTTTACTCAATCGGGAGAATGGCTGTTTGAAGTCAAAAATTGAGTAAAAATATACATGATTTGATTATTATTTTACTCAGTAGATTTAAGCGTGTATAGAATTTGCCCCCTCCCCCAATCTCAGGGAGCTCCTTTAAAAGAGGGACGACTGGACGCTGAACTTGTCTGAAATATTTTTGTTTTCGCCCACTGGTAACACATGGCTTGACATTGGTTTGACTAATATTTTTGTGGGATACCGATTCAGGGGAAAATTTTCGATTACACTACACCAAACAGGCCCGGACTGGCCAGGGTGTCCGACTGTCTGCAGACGGGTGGGCCCCCAACCTCGGCGGGCCCCCAAACAGAAAAAAGAAAGAAAATACAAAAAAAAAGTGCTATACTGATAGCACTTGAATGAAGTTTGACACATACAAAATATTTTGCAGCTGCAATTGCGCCCCAGAAGGCTTCAAAACACTTAATTTTTAATGTAGTTCTCAAAATTTTTTGAGTGAGGGTTCCCGAATGAGCAAGAGCAAGGGATTAATTAATATGAATGGCACATATTAATTAGATCAATATTTTATTAAGGAATTAATTATAAATCATAATTACTTAATTATAACACCATACCTCCCCTATACCCCGAAAGTTAACACATCCTATAATTTATCGGTTACACAATAACCCACACCACCTTTCTCTTGAGACGGGCGGGCCCCTACCCTCTCAGTCCGGGCCTGCCACCAAAAGTTAACTTTTCTTGATTATCTCAACGGCACCCCAAGGTGATGCAGCACACAATTTGGGAAACTCAGTTCTAAGTAATATGGCGGTTCAGTTACAGTTTTGGCTTCATTGTCAGATAGGTGAAACCAACTCATATTCATACCTCTGTGGTGTAGCCGTATTGGAAAACATTTTCCTAGTACACCAGATAATAGATCAGCATTTTTATACTCTTTTTTTTTTTTTAAATAAAATTCCCTGAGTTTTCCAGATGATTTTCCACAAATGTCCAGGTTATCGCAAAAATAAAAAAGATTAACACCGAGCGACTACTTCCTGTGCATACAAGTTGCGTCTGAAAAGTTCGGCGAATGATCCCATATTTAAGAAATGCGTCGGTTGGGGCTCACGCACACGCAGTGAGAGACAAATAAAGAGAGTTAAGTGGAAGTGGCGTGTTATGTGCGATTTAACGCAGTCGGTGAGAAGGCGTGTCATAGTGAAATGAAGCAGCGCATGAATATAATGTTTTGCTTCAAATCAGGCAAAACAGCGACCGCGACACATGAAATGCTAATGAACGCGTATGGCGTGTAAGCAGTGAAATAAGTGTGTTTTCGGGAGGTTTATTCTTTAGAGACGAAAAGGAAGGAAACTGTAGAACAGGATGAGCCAGTTATGGAATACCCTCCATATTTTCCAGATCTGCTCACACAGACCTTTGCACATCATCTACTAGAGTGAGTTCGGACTCATTTCTAAAGCCTGAGCCCGTCCGAGCCCGAGGACTTAATCCGAGCTCGAGCGATATTATGTAAGACGAAGTCCGAGGCCGAAATTTATGCTAATAGATAAATAGATGTCAATGACTTCATTGATAGAACATGAAAAATTTGCCGTTTTAGCAAATTAAAGACAAATACAACAGCAAACTCTTAATGCATTTGCTAATTCTTAAAGTTCAAGTTTATCAGGTAATAATAATTATTTTATTTTTCCCATGAATTACTTTTTAAAATCTTGCAAGGAGGAAGCACCAAAACAGTCCCAGTCTAAAGCTGACTTTATTTATTGCTTTATATAGGAAAGGGTATTATACAGGGTGTCCCAAAAAGGTGGTAACGGGCTTTAATTCTTTATTAGAGATAAGTTAAGTACGCAGTGTAAATTGAAAAAATGTTCAAAATAAGACTCCGTTACGAAAAAATGTTCAAAATAAGGTCGAAATAAGTGTTACGAAAAAATTCCTCTCTTTCATTTACAAAAAGTTACTTTTTAAGTTTGTATACGACTCCCGTACGAAAAAAAGAAAAAATTCCAGTAAGTCAAATGTGCCCCGTCAATTAATGAGATGATGTACCAAATTTCAGCCTTTTATCATAAAACGTCTCAGAGATATCTTGAAATTTGTTTTTTTTTTTTTTTTTTTTTTTAGAGAACGATGATCAGGGAGTATGCAGTATTTTGAATGTAAACATTTATTGCTAGAGTGGAAAAAAAGACTTCGGAAGAGTCTTATTTCCGAATTTATTTTGAACATTTTTTTTCAATTTACACTGCCCACTTATCTCTAATAGATAAAGAATTGAAGCCCGTTACCACCTTTTTGGGACACCATGTATAGTTAGGGAATGGTTTAAATCGGATTGAGGGGTATGTATAAGTGTAACTATATGTGCTTCAAAAGGTCGTACATATGCATTATTTCTGAACGCAAAATTTTCACTTGCACGAGGGTCTTGGAACGCATTTTAAGTCGACTCCACTGTATATAAGAAAATACGGGAAGGGGGAGGTAAAAATATTCATAATCCAGGGTTAAAGATGAATTTTTCAATTTTTTTAATTAAATTTTCCATGAGATTTCTCTCGGTTTTAAAAGCTGATTTTTAATCCCCGGAGTTCAACCGGTTTCCTTGAGGAGCCCCTGCACATTCAAGCTTCATTCCGAAAATTTTGTGAACTTTTGCTATTACTCATGTTCTATCAATGGCCATTTTAAAGTCTGTCTTCTTTTTACATTAGGTCTAAGGTACAAGTATGTTTGGGCCGCATTAGAGGATGAGATATTTTGAGTCATGCCAATTATCTCTAACGATGATGGCAGCTCGTGAACTTCAAAATAAATGAATTAGACACAAGCGTAGATAAGGATTTAGAATCATATTAATGTGGGGTCTAAAACATCCTTTTTAGATAGCTGTTAATAACTTTCGTTTAGCGTAAAGGTTAGGACCTTTAGAAAGACCCACAGAGAGGACAATCCTCCCTTCGGAGCGTATTTTCGATCCTTTCTGTACTTGAAAGTGCACTTCTCCTTTAGGAGCGTTTTTCGATCACTGAGCGGAGCGAAATATTCGGGGCGAAGTTATCAGTATTTTGGTAAACAGGAAGCGGGGAGTGGATTTCTGGGGAAAAGAGTGCTTAAAGATCATTTTTTCGTTAATACTGTGGGTTTCGATGCAAAAAGGTCGAAACCGACAGTTTTTTCCTTTCAATCCGTCTTTGATTGTTATTTTCACTCCTTTGAATTAAGCGTGTAGATAATTGGTCGCAACCCAACAGCAACAACAATAATCACTTTCGAACATGCGCTGAAATATTAATGAACTTTTCGACCATTGTTTGAAAAAAACTAGCGTATCTTTCTCAGGAAACATGTGACCAAAATTACCGCATATCTCATCACACAACATGCACTTCGAAAAATTCCTTCATTTTTTCATGTGCATGTTATATACCGAATATAAAATGCACAATGTAAAAATTGCTTTACCTATCCAAATTTACTGATGCGTGTTATATGCCGGGATATTCGGTAATTCTTTAAAAATTCTGTTTCATTTCACTGATTACATTTTTTGGAAGCCCATCGTTTATGAATCTTGATTAAGCAGTTAGACGAACACTTCAACACTTTTCCCAAAGTGATTATTAACAGGTAAGTGAAAACGGCGATTTTGACCCCACATTGTTATGCGATTATGATTCCTTATTATGTGCCCTACCTCTCCTTAAAGTTTGTCCCAATCATCATTTGACATGTATATTGAAAGTTTGTAATAACATAGTCAAGTAATTTAAACTTTATTCATTTATAATTTTAACATGATGATTTTGGCTGCGATTTGGACACCCTTGCGTTATATACTACTTTAAGCTGAGCTTGCCGTTATTTACAAAATAGGAGCCAGTACACTACCATCTGGTAAAATGTGGTAAAGAACTTATGGCAAAATTTAAATAAACGTAAGTCGCGTTATTGCGCAAAGGCTAGGCTTTTATCAGCAAGTATATGAAAAATTGCAACGATAATATATTTTCATAGCATTGCAGTCCTTATTTTTTTCTTTTTAATTACTTCACTATGTAATTGAATCTAATCACCGCACTAGTAATCATAAATATTATAAAACGAGAACAAAACACTTTCTAGTATTCAATATTTTCTAATTGGTTTAACTCTCCATTCAGGAAATAAAAAAAATAACAGTAAATTGAAACTAGAGACCTGGTGTGCATGACAAAATAATTTACATATAAACTAAAATATCCGCTCTCGCATGCAATGACTGGCGATTCTGAATATAAATAAAAATCTGCTTTCAGGAAAAACAGCGATAGCATCAGGCACTTGCAAACACATACCGTGCTTGCTCCCTTTTATCCGAGTTCGCATCAAGCGACTCACTGTGACTAGTAATTATGACGGTGGTGCTACCATTACGGCGCACATTTCAATAGACCATTTCTTTTTTTGTACGGTGTGTGTATGAACTGCTTTTTTGCATCTTGCACACGAGTAAATTATTTGGTTGATCGCAATCTACAAACAGTAGTCATGTAACTGAGTGTGAGGTTTCTTATTCAATCATAAAATTTAAGTTTTTATTTATACAGCACACACTGGTTATAATTCACTTTCGATTTTAAAGCACCCAAGAACCAGGTCCCGATTAGAGATTCAAAATGTTATTCACCTTCATACAATTTCCAGATTATGTAGCTAGATGAGTTGTCTAAGAACAATGGGATAGACGTTTCTTTTACTGGGTAGGGCTGAGGTAGGACTAAAAACAAGATTAACATTTAATTTCAGGGCGCATTTATCGTACAACACAGCGTTTTACCAGGTTTGTTTTATTAAGTTTTTACCCTTTCGTGCTTATCTTTGAGGGTAACAGTCTTTGGAAGTCTTAGGGGCGAACAGTCTTTAGACCAGTGGCTCTCAACCTTTTAACGTCGCCCCCCCCCCAAACAAAGGCTAACTTACGATGGCGCCCCGTTCCTCACATTTTTCAACAAACATTCAGTTTTTTAATCTTTAACAATGAACATTTAGTCGAATTTTCTACAAAATAATGATATCAGTAAAGTTTGAATGAACATTTTAAGCGAAAATGGATATATTTTTTATTAAAAATGAGAATAAATAAAATGATTTTTTAAAAACATGCATCACTATTTGCTTTTTTTCTCACGCCCCCCCCCCCTGCAAACGCTCTGCGCCCCCCTTGGAGGGCGCGCCCCACAGGTTGAGAAACGCTGCTTTGGACAAACAGTGTTTTTAGGGCCGGTGGGATTTTTGCTGTTAAGCCTAAATCTCTGAAATAACTGAAATATGAACGCTTCGCTTGATAACAGGGATCGATGCAGACGAAATTTGTCCCGTTTCACGACCCCCTTCACAAAATTATAATCTATTAAAACGGCCCCCTCACAAAAATACAGTCGATTAAAACATCCCTTCACTGGCATTTTACTCCATATTTTAATTTGCTTTGTAAATCATTTTAAGAAAAAAGTGACTTTTAAAAAATTGGTGAAAACTCACTAAAATCAGTGCCATATTACCGGCAGGGCAAACGGGGCAACTGCCCAGGGCCCACAGATTTTAGGGGCCCAAAAATCTTATATTTTACAATTTTATAATTTCACAATAAGATAACAAAGGAAAAAAGGCGTCAAAAGTTGTATTGTTTTTCAATTATAAAATATGAACAATGAAAATTCAAACTTACATCTGTATTAATTTAATTTAAACTTCTTTTCAATTCGTCAAAAGGCTCTATAGTCGATATATCATAGCTGCTAACATTTGTGGAATCTGATTAACTATCTTTTTTGTAAACAGCGTTTTTAAAGTTTAAAAGTAGCAAAATTTTTGTAATTAAATATGTTGGTTAGCTGTTATTTAAAAAAAAAATTAAATGTAGTTTATTATATCCCGTACATTTTGGCAAGTATAATACAGCAGTTATCTGTTATATCATGTTATCTGTTTCATTGATATCATATATAGTATTCGTTTATTTCAGTTTACTTAAAATAAAAGTTCGTGTTTGGAGGGAGGGGGAAGATTTTCAAAACTTTTCAGAATAAACCAATCGTAATTGGATTTTTAGACGAGGGAAAGTTATCGCGTGGGGCCCAATATTTTTCTTTTGCTCAGGGCCCACAATTGATTTGATCGGACTCTGACTAAAATAGCTTTTGAAATTCACAAAAAGAAACAGTTTTCATAAAAATGGGACCCTGAAAAAATTCCTGGATCGATCTCTGTATAATGCTATGTAACGCAAGTAAAACGTTCCAAGACACTGAGGGGGGGGACGAGAAAATGGTGTAGCACGCCAGCGTGCCGGCCAGAAAATCAGTGTGTTTTCTTGATGGCCCATATGCGTAACAGTGTACGTGTAATGCAATAGTAATGCAATTGCATTACTAATGCAAGTTATTGCAATAGTAATGCAATCACTTATAGCAAGACAATCAACTATAAAAAGGGTTCGATCTCCAGGAATTTTTTCCGGGGTCTCACTTTTTTGAAAACTTTATTTCGTGAATTTTCATACCAATTTTTGTAAAAAGTCACTTTTTTTCCCCATTAAAATAATTTACAAAGCAAATAAAATATAGGTCAAAAAGCCATTGAAGGGTTGTTTATATCGATTGTATTTCTGTGAAGGGGTCGTATTAATAGATTACAATTTTGTGAAGGGGCCATTTTAGTCGATTACAATTGTGTGAAGGGGCCGTTTTAATAGATTGTAATTTTGTGAAGGGACCGTAAAACGGACCCAAATTTCGTCTTTATCGATTTCTAATAATAGTCTCTTCTTCAGAGCAAAAATTGCAAATTTCTAGGCATAATAATGTATATTTCTCCATTCCTTCCAGTTTCTATTCCACTTTCTAAATAGTCTGTGTAGAGGTCACTCGGGTTAAAAATTATATTTAATGCACTACAATATTACATATAATACTGAAAGTATAATCATAAAACTACTACTATCAAATCTTATTGCCAACATTAGACCTTTGCCTGCATTATTCTACAAAGTTTCACGACATTAACATTAAGGTTTCATTCAAAGTCTGTAACAATACAAACATCTAACTCCCACTCAGTGTTCAAAACTCATAATCGCATGAACACAAAGTATTGTAAATACGCAATGGAAAAAAAAGAATGTTGAATTATTCTTGCATAATATTTCAATTCAATTACGCATGTCGTGAGGAACACGGCATATATGCCATCGTTCAAAAGCCCAAAACGGAAACAAAGAAGGCCACTGCGTTTCTTAATTCACTTACTTTCATATTATTTATTTGACACACTCCTACAGAATGAGATAGATACCTTTCATATGTGCTTTTAAAACCAGGCGCATTCTGAGAAGCTTTTACGCCAGGCACAAAATGGCGCAGTTCCTGGCCAGACCGCGTGACCAGCAGTGTTCCTGTTTTTCCGTCCAGTCTTCCGAAATATGCCATGGCCAGATGAAGTCGCATTGCAACTTCAACAAATGCTTTTTGGGTGAACCGTAAATGCTTCTGACAAAATAAAAAAGAAACCCTGAAAGCACGAGGTGCGATTTGATACTGGCGTTCTTTTTTGTTGTTGTTAGGTTAGTAGGCGATTTTCCCTTTCCAAGTTCTCTACACGCGGAGAGATGAGTAGAATCTGATAAAAACTGTGAAAGAATGTGCTATTTAATTTGTATTGGCAAAATAGGTTGATTAAGTTTAAAATAAAAAAGATGTTTAAACAAGAAAGATAAATCCCATGCCAAACACATCGATTATGAAACACCTTCCTACCAGGGTTCGTTGATTTAAATCAGCTTGATTAAAATCATGATTATAATCACGATTTAAATCAAGGGATTTTTTAAAAAAAATCAGTGATTAAAATCATTTTTCAAAAGTGACTTTTGTATTGATAGAATGTATTCTAAATAAAAATCTTCAACACTCAAATGAAATTAATTTCTTATAATAGCATTAGATGGCACTGCAGTGGTTTAGGGAATCCTTCAAGGTAAGGGGGGGGGGGAGTGACTTTTGAGTGTGACAGTGTGAGAACAAAAGAAATTTGATCAGAAAAATTGGCAACACTAGAATTATTTCAGATTTTAGAACACTCTTGTTTAGGATTCTGTGTTCAGAGAGCTATTGCTAAAGTACAAGGATAATGGCAGAAAGGAAGAAAGATAATATTTGGATGTACTTAATGAAGAGCAGACAGTTTCTGGAAAAGGTGTTAAAGCCAAAAGCAAGAACTGTGAAAAAGTTATCATGGGATTAGTAGCCAGAATGAAAGCACATGCAGATAAATGTTTCTCCTCTGATAGAAATGATATTAATAGTGATCAACCTCAAGAAACATTTGAGAACAATTTAACTTGTACAAAATCTGAGGCAGCCAAACCTACTATGAAAAGAAAAACCAGTGAGATAGAAAATGATGTTGGTGTTCTTAAGAACAGCATGAATGATTATGTCATAAAGACCACTAAAACTCAAAAGCAAATATTAGATGAGGAAGTGGCAAGATATATTTATGCCACCAATTCTGCTTTTCAACAGGTTAATCATCCTTAATTTAAAAAGATGATTTGTGCTTTAAGGCCAGGGATACTGCTCCGAATGAAGTAGAAATAGGTGCAGCATTACTTGATAATATATATGATCAAGAGAAAGAAAAATGTTCCAAACACCTAAATAGACAAATTGTTAACTTTAGTATAGATGGATGGTCAAATGTTCATAATGAACCAATATTATATGCTGTAGTATCCACAAGAAAAGGTGAGAATTATCTAGTGGAGACAATTGACACATCTGGTAGTCCACACACAATTGAATATCTTGTAGAAGTTGTGAAAAGTAGTCTGGTAAAATGTGAAAATCAATTTAAGTGCATTGTGAAAAGTCTTATTATGCACTTAATATAATAATAGCTAAAATAGCATAAAATATATATTTATATATATTGTTGAAAATATCATACTATTATAATATCCAAAATAAATTCATATTAGGAATTTTTAAAACATCTTCAAAAAAATCCGATTTAAATAAAAAAAAATCCGATTTTTTTTTTTAAATCAAAAAAATCACGAACCCTGCTTCCTACACAACAACTTCTTTGCGCCAAATTTGGCGATGTACTGTCTTCAAAAGAATAGCTAAAATACGTTTTAATCGATGATTGCCTACCGAGAGTAATGTAGTGGAATTCTTTTCGGTACTACTGTAAAAGAACTGTTAATGCTGCTAGGGATGCGCCGAATATTCGGTTGGTATTCGGTATACTGTCTATTCGGCAGACAAACCGCGTATTCGATTCGACCGAATACTTTGATATTCGGCAACCGAATAGTAAACAAATTTAAATATTCGACAATTGGTAAAACAAACACACATTTTTTTATACCATGAATGAAAATTATAATATAGTACCTTAGTACAAAATTATTTCAAATTGTTACTTACTAATATATCACATTCCAAGTAATTTTAATGTAAGAGAAAACACGCAGGTGTTAAATTAAAAATTTGTTGCTTTTAATTTTTTTTTGAAATCTTAAGACATTACAGTAACCTTACTATTACTAACTTATTAAGTGTTCATAACTATGTAAAGTTAATTGCTAATTTTTTATAAAATATGCAGGTAAAAAAAATCATCATTTCACAAATGTTTAAAGAGGAGATTAATAATATACAGGGTGTCCCAAAAAGGTGATAACGGGCTTTAATTCTTTATCTATTAGAGATGAGTGGACAAAGTAAATCTAAAAAATGATGAAAATAAGGTCGGAAATAAGACTTATGAAAAAATTTCTCTCGTTCATTGAGAAAAAGTTACACTTTTTAAAATTTGTATAAGACTCCTGTACAAAAAAAAAAAATTCCCAATAAGTAAAATGTACTCATACACTAATGAGGTGACGTACCAAATTTAAGCCCTTCGTCATACAACATCTCAAAGATATCTTTAAAGAAAGATGATCGGAGGCTATACATGATTTTGAATGTAAAGATAGTGCTAGTGGTGAAAAAAAAAATTCTTTCGGAATTTCTGCATGTCCCCTGAAATGCGATCATTCAGTGTGATTTTTTTATTTTCGAGAGCTAATGAAAAGTGGTTTAAGCGTTACATTTATTTTCATATCTCTCACATTTTAAGGATATAATTATCAAATTTTGTGTTCCACCTCATTAGTGTATGGAGCTTATTTTACTAATTGAGAATTTCTTTGTACAGGGGTCGTATACATATTGAAAAAGTGTAACTTTTTGAAAAATTAACGAGAGGAACTTTTTCGTAGTGTAATCTTTTTCCCGACTTTATTTTGAACATTTTGTCAATTTACATTAATTACCCACTTATCTCTAACAGATAAAAGAATTAAAGTCCGTCACCACCTTTCTGGGACACCCTGTATAAAGGAAACACTTGGACACAGTGGCGCAGCCAAGGTGGGGGGATAGTGGGGTCACAACCCCCCCCGACCACCATGAGGAATTTTTTGCCATACAAATTGAATATTCTTTACTCCCTTATGACACACACGTATATGTGAGTTGCAGTAGTCGTAACCCCACCCCGCCCATGAAAAATTTCTGGCTACGCCTCTGCTTGGATAGATTAAATTTTTGCAGTATTTTAATTTCAAGTTTTACACTATATGAAACATGAAATAGTGTTTAAAAACAAACTAATTAAATTAATCATTGCAATCGAAGTTTAATCACGGTTTAATAAGTTTAACAGATTTTAAGAAAATATTCTGTATTGGGCCGAAGATTCGGTTAGAATAGGGACCGAATATTCGATAGTCGTTATTCGGCAAAATACGGTATTCGGTGCATCACCACGTTCCCGCAAAGTAAGTTGACGCTCTTGCTTAATCATTTCTATGATAATCAGATTTTCCATTCAAAAATAGAAGCAAAATCCAAACTGGTACAATTTTATGTAAGACGAATTACCGTAGGATTTTATTAATTTAAGTACAATTTAAAGATAAAATAAACTATGATTAATATTTGAATTTAGTTATACAGCTAAAGATTTGAAATTGAGAAAACAAATAAATATACAAACTACATTCACACTTACAAAACATAACAAAGTCTTAATCCAAACGAATTGAAAGATTATCCAAATGACATTAAAAATCACAAATCTTCTAAAAGTTTTCTTGTTAAGTTCACACTTACCTGAAAAGAAAAATGACATAATTACTTTAAAGTACAAAATGCTTTATTATACTTGCATTTTAACTTATAATCAAGAATAATGATGATTGAAACAGTATTAAAATCGAAGTTTCAGATATCTAGTAATTTTTAAAAATTATTAAGAAAAAAACTACTATGCAAAATAAGTACATTGGTTAGTAAATTATATTATTAAAAGTAATTATGTAAAAAAAAAGTGGAGGCACAAATATTTCCCGTGGAGCATTTTTTTTTTTTTTTTTTTTTATAATTTTTTTTTTAATCTTGAGTTGTTTTCTACTTTAACAATAATAATAAAAGGGGGGCTGGGAATTGAGGGGAGGATCAATGGTCAAGACCAGCTATTTTACTAGCTTCGTGATTTGAACTGGATTGAACCCGCGCATGCAAAAATCACTCCTCTTAATTAGTTTTCTTTGCTTAGAACTTTACGTCTCGTCTATACTTTTAAATGAGATTTAACTAAATGATTAATTATTCAGATTTTATGGGATAAGCACAGATTCCTGTTGATTTTAAAAGCGTAAATCCGACTTATATTTATAAAATATTATTTATTTGTTTTAACAGAAAGAAACATGATACATACATATGTATACTTTAGCATACGTATCAAATGCATTCCTACTGGTATCTCTTCCGAATTTGTTAACATTAAATTCAGTAAAGGTTTTAGTCGAAAACTTGCTTCAGCACCCTTGAGATAAATTAAAATTAATAAATTGCATCATAGACTCGAAAATTTTCAGAATGTGTCTTCTAACGCAGTAAATGATAAACCTGTGGGAATTATAAAACTATCTGAAAAAAATCAGAATTGCTTTTAAGTTCTGACGTTAGATAATGTTCGTAAATCACATGATTTTTTTTAATCGGACAACAGTCCTAAAAAGGTCACTCCAGTCACTGATATCTGGAGTTTAGTAAACAGATACGCCTGAAAACATCAGAAATTTAAAGTTAAAATATGTTGCAACTCCCGACACTTAGCTATTTAAATCATTTGAGAGTCGAATTTGAGCATTTGTATAGGTTTTTTTTTTTTTTCCCCAATTTGGTTCGAGTTCATAACGAGTTCCCGATCAAACGGAGATCGCGCATCTTCAGGAAACGGCTGTCCGCGAACTCGACTGACCCGGGGACGGGCTGGGGGGCTGGGCTGACCCGGATTCCGTCCACATTCCAGCCGGAGTCGATCTGTTTCGGCGCTCTGCTCCTTAGCAGTGTAATCTCTTAGCAATCGGGCGACCTTGGCCTTCTCAGGAGAGCTGGGGCTCATTCACTGGGATGCAAGCGAAGGGACTTTCTCCCTGTTACGTGATACCTTGGAGTTGGATGCACGAAGTGTGGTTTGAAGAATAATGATAGTATTTCCTTTGCACACATGTGGTGTATTTCCTCAACGCTTGTGTTTTTTTTTTTTTTTCCCCAGTTTACAGTGGAGTCTTGACTTACGCGAGGGACACGTTAACCCTTTGAGGCGCAACCCTTTCCCAATGCTGAAAAAAGGGCAGCCGTTGCCATCGCTCGACTTAACTACCAACAAGATGGCGGACGATCGAAACGTTCATCGCGGCCACAGATCTACAGACCCATTTTTTGACGCAGCTGGCTGTGCGCGGGCAGGCACAGCCAGCTGCCGTCAAATCAATCATTAATATTTCATTCGATATTCGATATTAATATATCAATAATTAATATTAACGTAAATAAAAAACTTTAAAAAACACACATAAGATGTTATAGGTAAGAGGATACGCACGTTTCAACCAAAAATTGTTTTGGCCTTCGTCAGTCCAAGCCCTTCGTTGCTAGCAACACAGGGAACTGGGTTTAACACCAGTATTTTGAGTGTTTTTTTCCAATAATTAATATTCTTTAGTTAAACAATGGTTTTTCATAAATTACCCTAGAAGCACAATTAGTCCAAAAGACGTTTAAAACAAGTTTCCAACGTAATTTGAACGTTTTTTGAACTAGTTGTGCTACTAGGGTAATTACCGATGTAAATGCGGTTCACCCCACAATTCGCCGACTGTAAATTCGCCGAATTTTTCCCTAATCGGAAAATTCATCATAAAAGAAAAAAAAATATTCTTGTCCCACGGGAAAAGGTGTCCCCTACAATTCGCCGACATGGTATTGAAAAATGAAACAATATTAAGACAGTGCAAAATGTGAAAGCTCACTTGTTGTTCCAAATTAGTGAATGTAAAGGTGGGAGATTTCATCGGAATTTATTAAAAACTGTAGGATCTCGTGTTTCATTACTGATTATTGCACTAGAGTGCTGTTAATTTTTCTCTTGTCTTCCGGATCAATTTTTGTTTTTCAATCCGTATCTCTCTAATTTTGGCATTAACTAGGCTATCGATTTTACGCATAAGTCGCCAAAGAATGAAAAATCGTCATGGGCGGCAAATATCCAAGCTGTTCTAAGATATAATATGAAATGAAACAGTTTATAAAAGTAATAAATACGCAGCTTTAGTAGTAGCCACTCCTTGGTGACTTTTCAGATTTTGGCCACGATAGTTAGACCAATCCTAGCAATTCAAAGCAAACGAAAAGTGATACGATTAGACAAAATAGAATTATTAGCACTATAGTGCTAAGAACTACCCCCAACTCTCGAAGAATACTCCCACCTTCAGCAATCATCTCACTAGATAAATGAGAGAGGATAGTCCCGAAAAAAGTCCTAAAAGGGAAATTTGGAAATGTCGGCGAGTTGTAGGAGACACCGTAAATGCAGAATCTAAAATACAGGACAGACATTCTATGACAAAGATTCTTTTCTTTTAAATAAATTTTTTCTGTGCTATATATTGAAACAACAAAAATTACATAATTATGAAGAAATTATTAAATTGGATCATACTTGAGAGTTCAGATTTTAATGTAATAAAAATTTCAATACTTTGTATATTTATTTTTCATGCAATTATACTGTACCTTGTGACATACTTTAAAATTCTGTTTGTAAAATATGTGCGTGTTTAAGTCTTAAACTTCACATACAATATTCAAAGACTTTAAAAGCTAATGCATGAGTTTTAAAAATTTCAAAGCAGACGTTCCAATTTCAAAAATAATAATAAAGACCTGCTTCGTTCATTTCCGACAGCCGGTTTTAAAATCGAAAGAAACGAAATACGATAAAAATACCAACAAAAGCGCAACAAAATATGAAAGGAAATAACCCTTATAGGTCAAATTACCGCATTCCTCAAGGTTTGGCACAGCTAAGATTGGTTTACCTTCCTTGTCAATCATGGCTGTGTAGTGTGAGGCTAAAAATGCCATTATGCTCATTCTAAAGTAGTGGTATAAATTAAGAATAGAGTTTATAACTGAAGAAGAAAATGATCATTAGAGAACCAAACTTCTAAACGAATCAGGGTAATAAGATTTTTTTATTCACGTTATAAATATAACCTCGAAGTCGCGGGGACACCGGAGAAATTCGAGATATTGAGATTTGGAGATGTCGAAGTAAAATAAAAGGGGTTCAGTTTGAAAGGAAAAATGCATTTACTCGAGATGTCAAGGTTACACTACAAGGTTAGCACAAATGAATGACTGGATTTTAATAATTTATATTTTCGAAAATATTACACATATTACAATAAAGATACATAAAACTTAAGAAAGTATACCATTATTGATCAATATCTGTAATGTTCAGAGTATAGGGAAGTAATTTTTCCATGAAATTGTGCAGTTGTTAAACACTAGGGATGCACCAAATACGGAACACGAATATTCGGGTAAAATTCTAAGCGAATATTCGGTTAAAATTTATTAAATTTACTAAACCATTTTTAAACTTTGATTACAATGATTAATGTAGTTGGTTTGTTTTTAAGCAATATTTAATATCCAAGTGTTTTCTCTATATATTATTAATCACTTTTTTAATATTTGTGAAATTATTTTTTTACTTGCATATTTTATATTTAAAAAAAAAAAGTTAATTGACTTACAGTTATGAAACTTCATATTCTAAGGTTTTTTTCTTCTTTTTTCTGGCTACCGTCTCACATTTAAATGAGTTAGCAATAATAAGGTTAATGTAGTGTGACATAAGGTTTAAGAAAAGTATATAAGCAAAAAAATTTAAATTGAACATCTGAATGTCTTCTCTTACATTAAAATTACTTTGAATGTGATAATATTAGTAAGTAACAATTTTGTATTATGCTACTATACTAGGTATCTTTCGATCATCGTGTTAAAAAAATGTGTTTACCAATTGTCGAATACTTAAATTTGTTTACTACTCGGTTTCCGAATATCAAAGTATTCGTTCCATTCAAATATTTGTTTTGTCTGCTGAATAGGCAGTATACCGAATACCAAGCAAATATGCGGTGCATCCCTAGTACATTTTTGTTATATATATGACAAATAAAATTTTATGGGCTTTATTTTCAGATGTTCCACGTTTCATCACTGACCTTAGAAAGTAGATCGATGTCAGTTATTTCGTTTGTTTTAGTAAAAAGGACTACAAATGTTTGTTCATGAACACTAAAATTGACGGAGAGCCATTCTCTTAGAAGCTTTACGTGTACTAATTTTGTTTTATTTGAAATAGATGAACATCTGCAAAAAGCACTTTAGACTAAAACCACCTGTAACATTTAATATATTGAAAGACTTTTTTTAACCGGAGTTCCAAAACTGTTAATAGTATTAAACATATTATATTATCGATAAGGAACGAAAACGTATAGCACATATGCAATAACATACCTAAATTTCTTAGCAATTGATTCATATTCACGGTAGTTCTAACATGGACCGGGCGACTAACAATCCATAATCAAACATCTTCAAATTTTGTTGAAAGTGTTAAAAAGGCAGGTAAAAATATACGTTCAGTTCGGCATTAGTAGAAAATTGTTGTTCACGAGAGTTTGGTGTCAAATTTCATCAAGTATTCATAATATTTATGTTTGAACTTTCACGAAACTTGTTTGTGAAAATACTGAAAAAGAAATTAGAAAAGTACCAAATAATGGTTCTAAAATTTGGACTTCTTGTTGAGGAATCATTAATTTTAAAAACAACGTTCCTCCACCCTCTTTATATAGCAAACATTCTGTAGGAGTTGTTTAACTGAATTCATTCTGATACTACTGGACGCCATGATGGATGAACTAGGATTAGCTCATTTCTAATCAAGGCAAGCAAGTAACAATCCATCACCGAGCGTTTCATTTCTGTCTAATTAAAAAAGGGGTCAATGATTTTCCCAGAAAAAATCTCACTATTTTGTAACCCTTTCGAAAAATACACTTGGCGGTGTGAAAAGAAGGGAGAAGGATGTTTGGAAAGGAAACTGTGGCGACATACAAGTTGAGGTCGTTAAACAAGCTCAATAGTGAAAAGGCAGCACCATGGAACGGCCGGTCAGTATTCGGCCAGTCTATTATATACAGAGATAAGTCCTTGATGTTTCGTGTAATTGTTAGATAAAATAGCAACCTGAGAAGGGGGTGGGGGATGGGAGATCCCAAATCTAGAACGGTTTTTATAGTCGAGATAAAGGAATAACAAAGATGAAAACCGCATAAAACTGAACGAACAAACATGCATTCATTCATTTATTGTTAAATGATGAACAGGTTATAATGTTGAAACTTATTAACTATAATGTATGGGATAGTAAAGAAATTTTTAATTGCTACACTAACGTATGATTAATAAAACAATGCAAGGATATGGTGAGGTAAAATGTTATATTTCTTTTAGATTAAAAATATAAATAAATGGTTTGTAAATATTTTTAAACTACATTTTCGGACATTGGTTGCCAAACTCATTAAAAAGTTTAATAATCGCATATTATTTTCAGTTTAGAAAAATGTCTAAAAAAAAAAAGAATTTTTTTCAAAATATTTTTCTTTAAGTTTTAGTGCGATGGAGTAAAACGGTTACACAGTTAGGCGTAGTTAACATTATGCTTCCGAATGCTCCTAATAAACTTTTTGATGAGTATAAATGTTGTCTACTAATGTCAAAAAATATAGACTAAAAAAATCATTTAGAACACAATGTTTACCTAGAGCATAAATCTAGTAGTCCCGCCTACAATATTTTTAAATTTGAATAATTTGTAAGTTATGATAGTAAATAAGTAAAATTTGGTAATTTTTTTAATTAATTGTCCATTTTATTTTACCTTTATGGGAAAAAAAGCTTTTAATAAAGTTTAATATTTTTGCATTCAAAACTAATATAAGTTGCATAAAAACTCCGGTCTGAAGGGGATGAATGTATTGCATAAAACAAAAAGTTCTATCTTTAACATTATTAATAACAGTGTTTTACCTAGTCTTATACATACATGCATAACATTAAAGAAAAAGATTCAATAAAAAACGGGCAAAGTTGTAAGGTTTAAGACAGATGTTGATAACAATTTTAATAATCATTTATTAATGAAAATATACAATAATATTACAAGAAATATTATATATTTCTTATAAAAGTAACTTTTTTTCTCATTCTAAATTTAAAAAACATTAAGTTTTTCGAATACTTTTTTTAAAGGAAAGTAAGTTTTCGAAAAACAAGTTACGCTTTAAGCTTTAAAGACACCTGAGGATAACTTAACTTTCTTAATCTTTTATATGTGAAGAATATGCTGCAATGTTGAGAAAAAAAATATATACGTCTTAAAAGTACACACTCTCGTTACAAATAAAATAAAAATATTTTCCGATTTTAAAAAAATAGCCCACACTTTCTTTTTCACTTCATACATATTTATGAATAGAGAAAGAAGAAACTATGAGAGAGGGTGAAGTGGCATTGCGGAGGCTGTGCAAATATATATTTGCATGACAATTTAATCAGTTAAAGGAAGGTGTAACAGGTAAGTAAGCTCACACTAATAAGAAATCTCAGAATAGGAAGACAAATAAACACATGCGTTGCCTTCTTTTGACCTCTTTAAGTAGCCCAATGCAATCAGCGATAAAATGACAATTTATTTTTTTAATGAATTTAACTTTAATTAAAAAAAAAAAGCATAAACAGTATGTTGAGGAAATGACAAAAGTAGTGATTAAAAGAAATTATTTAATATATTCACCACCTGAGATAGCCAAATTTTTCCTAAAATAATCCGAAAATTTACATATAATTTATTGCTTTCCATTTATAAATTATACAGCAATATTTCAGTAACTGTAATTGTCTGCACTTCTAAAATAATTGTTAGATTCGCATTATCAGGGTATCAATGCAGACGAAAATTGGGTTCGTTCTGTGGCCCCCTTCACAAAAATACAGTTGATTAAAACATCCCCTTCATAGGCGTTTTACCCTATACTTCAGTTTATTTTGTAAATTATTTTAACAAACAAATAATTTCTACATAAATTAGTATCAGAATTCAAAAAATAAATGTTGAAATTCGCAAAAATAGATACTAAAATTCACAAAAATAAACAGTTTTCATAAAAATGGGAACCTGAAAAAAATTCCTGGATCGACCCTGATTATTTATATCAGGCGCGTAGCCAGGAAAATTTTTCGGGGGGGGGGGATGAACTTATATTTGTATAAATAGACGGAATTTTATCACTAATCCAAAAATTTCGGGGGGGGGGATATATCCCGATATCCCCCCCGGCCCTGATTTATATTAACCGAATTTTTTTTTTTTTTTTTAAATCCCTACTTTAGCCTTTCGTTGAAATAAAAGGCCAGAAAAAATAAATTCTGGTAATGAAATTTCAAAGCTGCCATATGATGCTGAGGCCTCAGATTCCCTAACGATTTTTAAAACTCTTGACAAGTCGTGGTTTAGCTATGAAATATAAAACTTCAAACATTTTCACAATCGGTCGCAAAAATATACAAGCACCTCGTCATTTTTAGACTTCTGGAATTTTATGTCCCACAACTGCATAATTGAAAGAATGCGTAATGATTTTTTTTTTTTTTTTTGGGGGGGGGACCATTATTTGATTCATGAAATAAGGAACAAATACAGTCGGATGCTTATGAAGGTTTGCAGTTAATCACCAACAAATTGACACAAATTGGAAACTATGGTTGTCATCTAGTATGATCGGCTTAATGTGAAAAATATATTTAATTTTTACAAATTAGAAATAATAAATATTTTTTATTTTTATTTATTTATTTATTTTGTCGAGCACACTGCAATCAATATATTGCTAATTATCAGGTTTGGCATGGTTTAAACCAAATGGTTTTTTTCTTAATAAAACCAATTTAATTTTTAATTTAAAATTCCGAATACTACACATAGAATACGTTCTGATATATTTTAAAATTATCCTTGTTAAGTATCAACAATGAGTTTTTATATAATATATAACAATAAGTTTTTATATCAATCTAATAGATATCTTATTGTTTTATCATTATTAAAAATTATTAATTAAACTTAAATTATAGGCTGCATTTTTAATTTGTTTCTAGAGGTTTTTGTGTTTCAAAAACTTATTTTTAAACCTTAAAATATCATTTTGAACAACTTATTACCATTATTACTGATGAATCTAAGTTCAAGTTTCCGTGTAAAATGTTGTAAACAATTGCTATTGTATTATATTACATACTAAATATATAAAAATAGCATCTCTAAATAAAATATTAAAATTGGATGATTTCATTGTCCACATAAGTGTAGCAAGAATTGTTTATTTACTTTGTTTTAATTATTTTCAGAAGGAACATTAGTTGTTATTTGAACATTTTACAAATAATTATATTTATAAGTATGTAACAGGTAATTATAAAAGGATTTTTTTTAAACCAAAAAACCTGGTTTAAACAAAAAACCGTTTTTTCCCAACCCTGCTAATTATCTAAATAGAAACACACACACACAAAATTGTTTATGTTTAATTTGTTACTCAAATTTACTTCATTTCTTTGCGGAAGCCCAAAAGACAGATTTTCTTTATACGAATTAAAATATACTTTTAAAACCAAAATTAAACACTTATCAACATTTTTTTATGGCATGCTTGAATTGAAAAATATAAAAAAAAGAAAATATACATATTTCCTGAATGCGCAGTATGATCATAACAATCTATTACGCATAAAATCGTTACGTCAAGGGAGGTCAACATTCTAAAATTCCCATAATGGTTTGAAAAAAGAAATAACATTAGGCGCTAATACGAGGCATTTTTTGGCAATAAGACTCCCACAGAGGGTGCTACGCGTGGAAAGTGGAGTTGAGTAGTCACAGTTGACTGAGTGAGCCACTGACTGCTATGATTACCGAAGTGAAACGAAGTGAGCGACCTTGAAAAATGAACAATTCCGTCGCTTTTGGCCAAACGCTTTCGATTTTTTCTCTGGAATGCCACGGAACTCCACCCATTTTTTCTTTTTCTTCTGGTTTTTCGATTTTTTTTTATTTTTCGAAATAATCGAAGTGGACACGAGAGATGCAATTCAGAACAGAAGGGAATGAATGGGATGAGTTCCGGAAGTTCACGGAAGGAGAGTGCTCGACTTTGTTTATTTAGTGGAAATAAAACTTCAACAAGTGCTATACAATGTTATTCGATCTGAAGAATAGACATCACAGGAAGATCCACTCGCTAATCAATAGTAAAATCTTTCCGGTATCAGATAGGTTATCAAGGTGAATTTTGACGGGGTTATTTCAAAGGCACCTTCTAGAATGGGCGCCCGTATGGCTGTTGGTAGGAGGGAGGGGATCAAGGGCCCTGCCCTAGAAAAATACTATATTTTAGTGTTGAACCACATTTCGTTATACTGGTAAATTATTACGGTAATATATTTTTTTCTGAGAGTTAAAGGGGCATGGCCCCTCCCTGACCCTAGGTAAGGACGTCCAGTCTGCTACGAATTTACCTAGCTACGTCACCGTAGATAGATAAAACAAAATTTTCTCGGAGTAAACTTAAAAACAGTATTTGTACAAGATGGGGGAAGAGAACTGATTGTTAACTGCGAGATTTAATTTTCTTAATTTCAAATGTGTTATTTTCTCTGCTAACTCCCAAAATTTCGGAAAATCCTACTCAAAACAACCTTTAACTGCAAAATGGGCTAACTGTTAAACAAAGAAATTTATGAACTTGGCAGGATAGTTTATCAATACAGATAGCATGTTGCAACATCTTATTATAAAATACACTGACGTATGCGGCACCAAAATCGACGATATTTCTACGTTGGGAGCTGGGAATGGCAACAACGAGCTGTAAACATTAACGGGTGTATTTTCGTTATGATAAAATCACTCATCACCAGTTCCGACAAGTTAAATTATTCATACCTGTTGCCATTAAATAAACGAAGTAATAAATAAAACATAAAATAGATACGAGGTTGCTATTCTTGGCACATTTAAGAACATTTTATTAACTATAGTAACATATATATATGAGAATTAAAATATATGAAATATAAATCTACGCAGGAGGCACGGAATTTGCAAAGTCTATCTATATTTTTAAAAACATCGTAAATATACAATAACAACAACAGGTGACTAACTTTGGCACATTAACACTGGTGTTTTTAAAACGGAAAAGTACCCATTAGCAGAACCGTGGAGCTCATGAAGGGAATCGTAGCATGCTGATCACCAATTTGAGAAAGCCGGCAGCTGCTGTAAAAAGAAATATTTATGTACGAATTTATACACCACGTTATCACCCTAGTTATTTTTATAACCATTTCATAAATGGAAATGTCACATTCGTAGCAACCCTAACCTAAATAAATTTAATGACAAATACTGTTAAAACATAAAAGCATGATTTTCAACCAACACTGTATTAAGTATAAAGAACAGTATGCTATGGAGCGCGCGGAGCTGGCCATCTTGGAGGCTAGTAAAATTTTACGTTCGTTTACAGATAAGTGAGTCTTTCAGAAGCCTTGATTTTATTAATGACCATATCATTTTATCTCTCACCCACTTTATTGAAAATTGTATGAAAAATGTGCCCCAAAAATCCAACATTAAAAAAGCGACATAATTTTTTATATATTTAAATACTATTATAATTCACAACAGCTTTAATCTATTGCTACAATATATCGTAAGCTGTAGAATATGCATCACATGTATTTTTTACATATATTTAAATACTATTAATTTACAACAGCTTTAATCTATTGTTACAATATTTCATAAGCTGTAGAATATTCATCAGATTACAAAAGCAATTTTTCTTACGCTTATTACGAATTGCGAAGCAATTTTCCTATAAATAGGTTACAATTATAAAAATTTCAACATAGGGTTACCAGGTGAAATACACGAAAGATGCTCGATAAAATGACATAGTCAATTAATATCGTTTTAATATGGCAATAATGAAACTAAAAATTAAGGGGGTTCAGGGGGGGGGTGTCTCCACCTGACCAGGCTCGAATAGCCGAGTTATTTTTTAAATAATCAACCTTTAATGAAGCAACTGCCCCAACAGAAAAGAAATTGTGAAAGCAAATTCCGTTTAGCTTGGGTGTGGGTGTGATTCCCCCCTCCCCCCCAAATCTACCGCTGGTATCCAGAAACATCTCATACAGCAAGTTTAACTTTTAGTACCAATTAAACGCAAAACTTTCTTAGCAGGCAAAACAATTCAACAATCTAATAGCCTCTTCATAGAAGAAGGAAAAACTGTTTTTCCTTTTTCTGAGAAGATTATAACTTTAAATGATAATTATTATACACACATTGTTAAGTACTAAGAAACAGACATTTTATCTCTAGCAAGTCTGCAGTTAATCCAATAAAGGAAACGTACGAAGCCTTGCCAAGAAAGGCTTCTCTGAGCTTATTCAGCAGCAGAATTACAATGAAACGCACAGAAATGACGGTATTAAACGGTGGAAACTGCAAAACAATATGACAAAAACCACAGAGAATAATGATTAAATACAGAAATTATCCTTAACCCTAAAATATATGATTTAGTACAATGGGCTGAAATTCATTTTAAAATGGGCTGAAAATGAAATAGTACATTTAGGCTTACTCATGCTAAGTTACATATTTTTAAAAATTGTCAGCATGCAGTTTCCGAAAAATTAAGTCCTTCCTATAGCTCTTATAAAACAAAAGAAAGTAATATAACCTAATTCTGTTTTATATAGTCTTAATGCTACAATTTTTTAATAGTTACGTATTTATTTTCATTTAGCAATAAAAAATTCGGGCAAAATTTTGTTCAGCGAACTAACTGAATGCACACGCTATGAATTCATGCTTGTTTGCTCAAAAAATAATGTAGTCATATATTTTTAAAAACTAAAAATTATTTCCATAATGTTTTTTATTTTGTTGTTGTTGTTGTTGTTGTCGTGTACAGGGATAGACGAATCCATGGAAAGAGGGATGCCAGTGCCCCCGATGGGGTTGGACTTCTACTTGTTGTTCCCTAATTTTGAACCGATTCGAGATGAGGGACCAACCACCACCTGAAATCGGCATCCCCAGAGGTATCATTAAACAACTTGGAGGACATTGGAGCCACGAAGGATTTTACGTGCACCAGCTCCCATTAACGTACACGGTTCCACAGCGGACGAGCCGAGAGGGAGATGACCCTCCCAAGCACTGGCCAAGCCGGATGCTGCTTCACTTGCCGTGTTCTTATGGGAACGGAATTTAGCGCCCAGACCACTGCGGGACGGTCTTTATTTTAAATGTATATTTTAAACAAAAACTGAAATTTTCTTTTTATTACGGCCTTTATTATTTTAATTTATTATTATTATTATTACACATTACGGCCTATGGGCGCAAATCATTTAAAATGAGCTAGTGTCTGAATGGTACATTCGAAGAAGTTTAAATTGAGTATATATATAATAGAATGTATCGATAGTGTACAGAACGTATAGATGTCACTCAGAATGTATATATTTTACTGTGTATAAGATTTATAGTTTTTTGACAGGGCAACAAATGAGTGCTCTTTTAAATTATAGCCTATGGGCAGAAATTCTACAAAGTGCGCTAGTGTCTATAGGGTGGATTCGATTGAGCTCATATTGGGTATGTATATCATAGGTCAGTGTCTCATGACCTGCATAGATTGTGGAGTGTGTAGAGCTGATAGTTTGTTCACAGGCTTGCAAAGAGGAATTCTTTTATAGTATGGCCTAAAGATGCAAATCGTTTAAAGAGAGCTAGTGTCTATATCAGTGGTTCCCAACCGGGGGGTCGCGACCCCCAAGTGGGTCGCCATGCCTTTTCTCGGGGGTCGCCGCAGACCGGTTTTGTGGAAAATTAATGTCAAAATATTTCCACGTTTCTCTGCCATGAGACACGCTTTCTCCCTTTTCTCTTTGTAAAATAAAATTCCTTTTTCTCATCAGGGCGCTTGTATCCAATCTACAAAAACTGACGTCGTAAAGTGTATGTAGGAATGTTAACCAATTTTGAAAGCGTGTGCACTAAAGCAGAATTATCGGAAATAGAAATTGCAGTTAATTTAAGGTGAGAAATTATTAACCACCTTCAAGCTCTTAAATCTGAAATTCAAAGATATATCCCAAAGCTCACCATGAACAAAAGGCGGCACTAGTGCGAAATCCACTTCACACATCTTTAGATGTCGCCGATCTTCCTGAGGAAGTGTAGGACGAATTTTTGAATTTGCAAAATGACTCCCCAGCACATGACTTATACCAAGAAAAATCGTTAATTCAAAATTGGTGCGCTATGCGTCACTCATATCCGATAATTTCTAAGCTTTCGCTTCAAATGTTAGTGCCATTTGCATCCACTTATATGCTTGAAGTTGAATTTAAAACTCTTTTCTAGGTAAGACAAAAACCAGTAATAAATTAGATGTCCAAGATGCCGTTGGCTTTGACCAATATTCAGCCAAGGATAGCATAGCTTGTCAGCCAAATACAACCTCAGCCATCCTAATAAAAATCAGTACGGAATAAAAAGATAATCATTCATGATGGATGGAAGAGGGGGGGGGGGGGGGGTCGCGAACATTTTTGAAAAATGTAAAAGGGATCGCGATTAAAAACAGGTTGGGAACCACTGGTCTATATGGTGCATTCGATTGATATTAAATTAGGTACGGATGTTATAGGTCGCTGTCTTACATCCTGCAAAAATTTTAACGAGTGTACGACCTACAGTTTTTACAGGGCTACGAAAAAGTATTCTTATACATTGCGGCTTATACACTCATTTATGTGCACTAGTGCCTAAACACTAGATCCGATTGAGTTGAATGAAATTTATTCAAACGCTCAATATTAAATGTTTATATATATAAATATCAAGTGTTCGGAAAGTCGAGTGGAGTCACTCCAGATTTTTTCATAAGATGAGAAAAAGCGGCGATTCACACACGCAAACACAATGGGGAGGAAGGGGGGGGGGGGAAGGCGGTGCTTTGCGATTCCATTAAATATAGGTTTTACTGTACGTGAAACACGGAATAATTGCTAAACATTAATAAGCAAAAATCGAAAATAAAGTAACAATAAGTGAAACAAATTAATTATTATTATAGTAAAAATTCCGATAAACAATGATAATAGCAGAATTAAAAGCTATAACAGCATACTAAAATCGAGTATAGTGGGACCCCGTTATTCTGACACTCTTACGGAAGAGCACCAAAGGAGGTGACTACAGGGACTATAATACCCCCCCCCCCTAAAAGTGTAGAAAATGAAGTGAAAATATCTTATAAATAGAGAATTGTCAGTTAATTAATCAATTACAATTACTTTTTAACTCAAATTATTTTTAATTTATCTTTTTAGCAAAAAAAGTTTTTATCAAATAAATGCTAACAGACAGTACATAATATACCATTGAATTCTGTTTGCTGTAGCAGTAACATCAAGGAAGAAACCAGATAATTATTTATGAAGTCAAAACAGTGTTGAATTAAGAGTGAGCTTGCGTTCTATGACGATCGATACAGAATATTTTGACGTTATAAGAGAGTTCTCACTGTGACTGTGATTAATTAATTAGTAATCACTAAGTTAACAGTATTCCTCTAAAATCCTTTGTATGCCACTGCCCGCTTACCACAACAATTCTTCTAAGTCCTGATTTCGTGCACATATAATTACGCTTACCACTGCAGTCTGCTTATGACGACACTTGTTGGTGTTCCCAAAAGTGTCGGGATAACGGGGTCCGACAGTATAATCCATGACCTAGGTATAAACTGTACACAAGAACATTTTATGAAGAATTTTACTTTGCCTGTAAAAGTGTTTTTCCTTCGAGCGTTGATAAAAGCTGAAAAATCAACATTTCATCACCACAAAATTCGACATTTTTGAAATTTATTTTCTGGGATTATATGTGGATTATGAAAGTATATAAGGATTAATAATAACAATAATAACTCTAAAAAACACCTCTTTGTTTATATTATTTATTCAGAAACGTAATTAAGTACTAAAAAGATAAAAAAAACAACATATTGCAGTTTGGTCAAATTTAACTCTCCCGAAAAATAAATGGACGGATTGGTTATTAACGCTCATCCCACCTTAACAAAAGCAATACTTTCGTATATGTATCCGAATAATTAAATACTAATAAAAATTAAAAATTACATATTTTTTGTTGGTAATATTTTTTTTCCGTGCGTCATAACAGAAAAATATTTAGATTCATTTTCAAGAAATTTTAGTTTCTCATACAATCAAAGTTCATTTGAAAACTATACATGAACTATACATCCGAGAAAAATTCGTGGAGCAGAAAAAAAGGGTTGATTGTCGACGCTTTACTAATTAAGTACAGGAAATGATTAACATGTTATTAATGATCATTTTTCGGAAAATCTTATTTATGTGGAGTATTGTGGGAAATATAATAACACATATATTTTAAAATGAATTTGATTAAATACGAAATGAAATTTTAAAAAGTTTTGACTTTGATATTAACAGTTTTACGTTACACATCATCGTGGCCTTGCAGCGAGTCTAAATTAACGATAAATTATGAAAATGATTTTACAGTAATAACAGGTCACCGCTGTCAGAAGGCAAAAATAGTAGCATTAGTAACCTCACCAACGTGAAAAAGTAGCCAAAACCGTTTTTTTTTTCTGAATTTTAGTAGCCAAAATAGTAGCATTTTTTTTTCTCTTCTAAATTTAGCTCGAAAATTTATTATTCGTATCATAGCACCATTTAAAAAAAAAAAAAAAAAAAAGATATAATCAAATTCATTTTTCTTTCTACTTGCTCAGAATATTTTCATGTTCTGTCTTACATATATACCCACACTTCTCATATATCAAACACTGATTAAATACAAGTAACAGCTGTAAACTTTCTAGTGACATTATACTAAGTTAAAAAAAATGTATTTAATGGAATATTTAAAAGAAAAATCTCTTAGAAATATTCTTTTTTAGTTCCCTTGCATGCATAAAACTTTCACTGAATTCAAAAACAGATCATGATGACCGAAACACTGCTTAGTACCACCCCGGGACAACTTTTTGGCATGCTAATAGATAGTCCTACGGAGGCTTCTAGGAATCAGTTTGATAGCCGATAAAGCTTGGAGAGGGAAATAACAAAGAACATAACTTGTCATTTTCCGATCGCCAAATTAGTTGCCTAGAGTAAAGGAGAAGTCGACAAATATTTGAAAATGGTATGAAAATCGCTTTTTTAACCGAAAAAGCATTTCAAGTTGCGTAATTTTTAATTTAGTAGAAAAAGTCTCCTTTTTAGTTGCCGGTGGAGAACCTGCAACAATAAAAAGCTGAAATGAGGGTCTTTTCCCAACCCAATAATTTTCAAAATCTGATTCAAGGAACAAATTCACTTAAAAGCAGGATATGTTTCCTGTTTCCATGCGTATATTCACTTTTAAGATAACTTTGAACTCTGAAACATAAATTTATAACAGAATCCATTTATACACGTCTCTTCGGCCTGATAAGTGCTTTGTCTGCAACACACTAAAATACATGTCTGGCGAACGTGTCTGGCATACAATTCCGATGCAACACATACAAAAACAGCAGCCAATAACGACTCAAAAATCTCTTTAATAAGAGGCTTTATTCACAAAAAATGCAGAAAAGGCACCCTATCGAGATGAGTGTATTTCTCCATCGAGTGAAAATACAAAAAGCGAAAGCTAAAAAAAAAAAAAAAAAAAACTGAATTAGTATGCGGAGTGGAGTTGTTCCAAAGCAGCGGAGCGGTAAAAATGGTTTTAAAATCGGCTAAAAATCTTCAGTACAAACACAAGGTTGTGCATTCATAGGATGGGAACGTTTGGGAAGAGTGAGCAGGAGAGCGAGTTTGATGACTTCTGCCGAAACAAAAATCCTGGTTGGTTGGTCAGTTGGTATGTAATGTAGTCGGAATGTCAGAAAAATTACAGAAAGAGTGAAATGTCGAGGACATTTTTGTCTACCCAGTTAATAGTGGAGGAACAAGAAATTTGGAGATTACCAAGATCAGACATTGAAAGAGAAGTTCATCACTATTTGATGTATTCGCGACAAGACAATAAAATATATAGATAGTAATGTTTTTGTCTTCAAGGTAAGATTTCCAAACCATTTGTGAATATTTACAGCTGCATGATCAAGACCACGAAGAAATGCTTTTTGGTTAACACGATGTTTATGCGGATGAGGGCGAAATTCAACTTGAAAGTTCATAGACATGTTACGTCGCTCATAACTTCGATAGTTGTGTTGCGTTACATACCGATAAAATATGCAAATAGCTATACAAACACTTTTAAAAGTAAATGTTAGACTTCAAACATGTGCATACCTAAGCCAATTTACCAAAAGAGAGCAGATTTCATTTATTTTTTTATTTTATTATTAAATCTAAACGACGGTGATCAAACACTAAAAAAAAAAGGGAACGAAAAAAAGAAAAAGAAATTTCAGGATTTTTAACATATTCAGTTTAATTATGTTAACTGAAAGACAATAATGGCCACTCACTATTGAGATTTTAGACTCGATTCTCATTTTTGAATACTTTCACCTCATTCGCCATGAATGAGTGACGTCTAAATAAATTTTAACAGGAAGCAACGATTTTGTAACAGCGATTCGGCGGAGGTTAGCAATGTTCGAGAGGGACGACGAGAAATACAAAATACACAGAAGCACTTCCAAATCTGAATTAATAACTTTTATACGTGTAACGGTCCAAGAAATGCCCTTCCTTTTGAGAGCGCCATGTATTCAGAAATTAGGTAGACTCAAAATGGTTAGTAAAAGAAGAAGCCAACCTACGCTAAAACCAAGATTTCTTTCTTTTATTTGATCAGGTGTCAGAGAAGTCGCTACTAAGCGGATGCATTGCAGCTGAATCACTCCGTCGGCAGGACAGAATAAACATTGAAGTGAAGTGAAGAGGAAGCCAGCAGCTATCGTGCGACATACTAATCCCCTATTTTATGAGCTTACATATAATACATACACATTTATTTGAATTACATGAAATAGCAACAAATATAGTTCAGAGAACATTCCATTTGCATTCCAGACACGACGTTGCAACTAAGCAAAGTATGTATGTTTATTTTCTTTACTCGTCAACATCAATATATGGAACTTTTTTAATTTCAGAATTGATTTAAGCATGGCACACCTTTCACGTGCGAACAGAATTTTCATTTTTATTTTTCCTCCTACTAATGGAATACTGGCTAGTTTCTCAAAATGTATGGCGCAATATGATCAAATATCCGGTTGAATTAACTAAAATTTTCAACAAAATGTTCGTTTAAAACAGCGGCACACGAAATTTAATTCGAATAACTAAATCAGATGGAACATCTAATCTGGTTCCCTTAAACTTTTGTTTAACTTGTGCTATTTTTTTTTTTTTTTGGGGGGGGGGGGGGAGCAGTACAATCGCAAGGCTTTCGTGCAGTTTTAAAAATGAATTATCTTGTAATTAAAAAAAAAAAAAAAATTACACATGCTGCACTATACACTTTTGTAATTCCTTCAAACCCGATATGCCTTATGCAAAATGGACAGTAATTAGTTCGTTTTATTAAACATTGTTTCGGACTATTTAAAAGAAAAATCAACAATTCAGATGAATCAGAATTTCAATTTATTTACCCGTTGATCTAGAATAAGATAGCGGACAGGAAATTAAGAGACTGTACTTCAGAGTACTTTTTTCCCATATCCCCCATTTTAAATTACTTAGTAGTATTTAATTTTGAAAATAGTAAAGGGTACTGTAAAGATATACTCGAGAAACAGAAAATTTCCTCAGTCAAAAAACGTTTATTTAGCTAAAAATTTGCAAAATCCAGGGTTTTCATTACGGGGGAAAAATGGGTGAGATTTTCTCACACTTTTCCCAAAACTGAGTGAGATTTTTAAAAAATGGGTGAGAATTCCTCACTATAGATGTAGGTTAGATAAATACCCAAAACAGGGGTATTTATGATTTTTAGTTATTTTTATTGCATGCAACTGGTCCTCCAAGTCTGGGATGCGCGAATTTCTCGCCGTAATAATTTTTCAATGCGAGAAAAGGGGTGAGAGAGGAGGGAAGCGAATTCTCTTTAAGTTGTTTTTGTTTTAGAAATAATTTAAGGGTTTGGAGCCAAAAACAAACAACAACAAAAAAACGGGTGCCTCCAACTGCTCGAGTTTGTGGGAAAACTGGAAAACGCTTGAAGATTCAGCAAAAACTTATGAGACATGCAGCTTTATCTGTTGAACAACACAAGAGCTAATGAATCAAGCTACATCCTTTTGGCATAAAGCAAAAGACTTTTGCTCTGTACTGCAAGATCACGATTGCTTACTGAAAGATGTACATGTAACTCCAAATTCACGAAGGATAGCTACCTCCTTCTTTGCAGCAAACTCTCCAATTAATATAAATTTACAGCCATACCGACAGGCGGGGAGCTTACCGATTTTATGGTTCATATTCCCGTTGTTATAAAACAAGTAACCTTTTGAAAAGATAAAAAAAAACTGTATTCTGGGACGAATATACCTAAAAAATCCTTATACTTTATGAAAAGAAAAATGCGGAACCAACACAAGACCACAGTGAATTATATACGTGCATCCATTCGTTCCGATTACACTGGGTTACTCATAGACTATTTTCTATAAATATTAATGCTATGACCGCGAAGTAATCATTCAAGTAATGAAAACAATTGTGAATATGCAAATGATTACTTGTTAAGTACAAGCATGGTCTTCCTGCTACTAACTTTGACATACTAATTTGAATTACACGGACATGCGCCGCTAGCCGTCCGTTAGCATTATCTGATGCAGGCGCGTAGCCAGGAAAATTTTTCGGGGGGGGGGGGGGATATGCGCCTGGAAAATTTTTCGGGGGGGGGATATGAACTTATATGTTTATAAATAGACGGAATTTCATCACTAATCCAAAAATTTCGGCCCCCCCCTGGCTACGCCCCTGATCTGATGGACTGTCAAAAAATGGCTACTTTCATGTTTTGGATTACAGGTTTAGTGGACTTTAAAAAGTCGACTAGATGAATTTAAAGATGAAACGTATATATCTCCCTTTACTTTCTGTAAACTTTTAAGCTTAAACATTATAATGTTTACTACCTAAAATACCTGTACTTCGTGCTGGAGGGAGTACGCTTTTTTTTTTTTCCTGAACTCGTAACTGCAGTCTTTTTTTTAATCTAAACAAAATTTTCGAAACTGCCAAATTGCTTCACTCCTAACGTTAATACTTGCATTAGAATAATCAATAAAAACTAAAAAGAATACACCGCACTTTGCTTCGTAGAATTTTGTAGATGTTTATTGCTTAGAGCTTTACACCAACAGATAAAGATACCAAATTCCAGCGCAAAAAAAAGGGGGGGGGGAGGTCCAACAAAATGCGATTCTTTTAGCATTTGATTTCCGGCAGATATCTACAGCTGCCGAGAGAATGTCTATTCCTGGAACTTCATAAAAAGGATTGAAGAGAGGTGGATTTTACTGTCCACAAAAAGAATAAGCGTTGCTATCCTATTGATGAAATGTTGTGAAAGTAATTTCCTACAGTATTATTTTCAAACACGATAGTGGCTCTTTGGGAGGATTTAGCCTTATCACTTATTCTACCATTATGACATATTTTACCATTTTAATTTATTTTCTGAGTTTATAATATTCCTTAATTAAGATAGTAACAAAAACAATACCTACTACACGACAATGCAAAAGTGAGGTGACACACAAAATATAAATTTCAGTCAAAACAAGTTATAAAAGTATCGCAGAAATTTTACCGCTGAAGTTATTCTTTAGGCCAGTTTTCCAACGATCAGTCAGCGGAGGGGTGCCGGTTCGCGAGAGTTTACTGCCGGCCAACGTAAAATTTACTTTAAAAATATCCAAAAGCAAATGTCTTACAGCTTAAAAACTATACTTGAATAACACTCGATTCGATAAATCCGCAATTATATAACAGTTATTTTTGGCCGACGATGATTCGCGAAATATTTTTCTTACTTCTGCAGGTCCGCATAAATAAAAAGGTCGAGAAACACTTTTTAGACTGTATAACTGACATACTCAGTTCTTATTTATTTAATCCTTTGAAGCGCACCCATTATTTTTACATTGATAAAGAAAAACACCTGGATATACCGCTCAACGCTATCACTAACTACCAGCACTGCACAGGCAGATCTGTTAAAACAGTTCTTTAGCTCTGCCTGTGGCGGCTCCTCCATTTGAGCACATGAGCACGTGAAACCCCAGAGGAAAAACTAAAGAATAAACACATTAACAAATTAAATTTAAAAAATATATTAAGTATACTTCTAGATTTTGTGAATTTAAAACATGAGTTTTACCCCCACCCCACTATTATTAAACGCGTTTATTATAGCTAACGCACTGTATCGTAGGTTACTACAGCATAGTCTTTCATCGCTCGCATGTGCGATCGACCGAGTAGCCCTCTCAACCGGTCTCTGAGGAAAGACGCCGAGAGCGTTGCGGGAGAAGCGAGGCGCTTCCGTTCGCACAATTTTATTGTGCTCACAGCAGATTTTTTTGCCGTTATCTCCTCCGGATTCTCTCTTGGTTTGTTGTGTTCGGTTAGTTAATCTTTTTTTTTTTCCATTTTCTTTATTTTTATGATTTTTCACTATAGTATTTTTTACGAACTAGTGTACATAATTAAGATGGGGGTCAAATAAATGTTTCGGAGCTACAGCAATGACATTTTTCAATATTATCTTTTGAAAAAAAAAATGAAATAAAAAATCGAGACAATATTTTTGCTAAAACTTATCTTATGTAAGACCAAAGATGACTTGTTTTCTTTCAGTTGCGTGCATTGTTTTCCTTTAACTGCTACAAATGCAAATATATTTTAACTTGTAAGGTGCGCCGTATCTGCATATTTAATTTTCGAAATTAATTTTGCGAACCTCCATTTAAATAACCCACGAGCCGACACTGAGCTCTGTGCCACGCGACACGCGACTGACGATTTGATCAACCGCCAAGTTGTTGGTAATTAAATCGAGTAATGGCAACGGCTTCCCATTACTCACCGTTGGGTCCATTGAGTTTCAATCATATTTTTTGCTACTACAAAGTGAAAACGTTGGAATTAGGAGGTTGGTTTTTCATGACGTTAAAGTTAAATGGTGGTACACTAACACTTTAAAGTTAAATGGTGTTAACCTACAAATAAAAGTATTAGTTTATCAGATCTGAATAGTATAATTCATTGAATGTCTCTACCATTGAAAGTTGTTTTTAATTTATATCATGTTCAGGCAGTGTGCATGTAACAGGGTGTCAACATCAACCAGATTTAAGTTCTCATATCTCGACCACGTTTTGGTGACCTTTTTAAGAGTATTCCTTGACATACACAGTGGCGGCTCGTCATTAGGGGCCAGAGGGGCCTGGCCCCACCTGATATTTCAAAAGTTTTTTTTTTTTTTTTTTTTAACTATAATGCAAAATTTGTATTCTTTTAAAATCAGTTTACTTTAATAAAGGTGTCTGCGTGTATTTTATTCTATTTTGATTTAAGATAGATAAAAGGAATATTTAAAGGAGCATTTTTTACACCAGCTTTGTCCCTTAATCCAATTATGTAAAGCGAGCCATCATTCAAATCCTACGGCCGCGCCGCGGCATCTCCAATGTATTCCCCATTGAAGCACTCTCGGGCCCGAGAAATGAAGCCCTAATATATTTGCGCCAAGCACAGCAGAGTAGTGTTAGTACCATTGATCATTTCTCAAAAGATGAACATATTTGGCTGGTTATCACAAAAAAGAATGCGAAAACACAGTTAATTTAGCACCAATTTAGGGCCCCTTAGCATTGGCCCGATAGGAGAAATAAAAGTGTTGCCATGGAAACAGTTCTATTTGGCGAGTTTTGTTCTTTTGGTCGAAAAAAGCTGCTGATTGTGATTTTTGTTTTTATAGCTGATCATCTTTAAGAATTAGGAATTTTTATTTATCTCATTTAAAACAGACTAAATTTTACTATTTTTTCGGTTTCAAATATAGTGAAAGTATCAATTGAGTGAGAAATGGTCGTATAGATTAAAATATTTTGTCAAATTATAAATATATTTAACGATGAATTCTGTTGACAGTTTATTACAAGTTCCTTTCAGCAGATTAAAAATAGCAGAAAAGCTTAAAATAAAACGCTTGGACTTGGGACCCTATCAACCAAAAAATTTTGTCCTTAGACAAAAAGATGGCAAAAGGACACGATCATTTCAACTAGAATGGTACGGTAAAGCACCATGACTTTCAATAAGTGAAGCAAAAAATTCTGTTTTTTTTTCGTTTTTATTGTTTGCTTTTTAGAGATGAAACATTACGGACCAATTCGTTTTTCAACATGTACACATGCAATTGTTGAATTTAATATTGGATTGAAGAAAATCATACTTTTTTGATATTGTATTTTTTTTTTTAATTGATATTGTACCTTTATGAGAAAGAAAAATGGAGGAAAAGGTTTTTTTTTTTTTGTGCAAAATAAATCTGCTGTCTTTAAAGGAAAACTTAAAGGAGAAAGCAATACGCCTTTCATAACTTGTTATTCGGAAGTTTTTATGTATTCACACTGTTTACAAAAGCGATTCATATGTTTTACCTTTTCGAGCTTAAAAAAAAAAAGCCCCCTCCACTGAAATGAGTAACGATCCTCCACAGCTCAATGTATATGTATTTTCCCGATTTGAACTGGCACTATTTTTTTCGGGCCCCCACCACTGAAGCAGGTCACGAGCCGCCACTGGACATACATGTGATGGATAATTTAGCTTTCTTGCATAGAAAAATACAAATTGATGTCAAAAAACAAAATCGATGTTATTAAACAAAATCAAGTTCACAATTTTTGAAGAATTCCGTGACTCGACGCCTACCTTTTCTTGACTTTAGTGACTTTCATTTTCTGACTTTTCGGTGGCTTTCTTGACCTGTCCCTGTGTAAGAGAGGGTGTTGTTCTTATCGAGTTTAAAATCTCCATTAATATCAGGTTTAACCGGTTCGCTCCCACAGTTGTAAAGACGCATTTGTGAATAGTCTTCTCTGTACACAATGTAGCGTGATTCCACGGGTCCTTGAATGCAATAGCGGGATAGAGACTTGCGCAAGATAGGATCGTTAATCGTTGAACCTTTGTAATGATCGGAACAAGCACATTCAGTTCATGATTCCAAATGAAAAGGGGTGCCCCAGGGGCGTAGCCAGAAATTTTTCATGGGGGGGGGGGTTACGACTACTACAACTCATATATATGTATGCGTGTGTGTGATAATGTAGTGAAGAATATGCATTTTGTATGGCAAAAAATTTATCATGGGGGGGGGGGGGGTTATGACCACCCTAACCCCCCCGTGGCTACACCCCTGGGGTGCTCTAACCCTTAGAAAAGTCCTACGTATGCTATTAAGTTTAATAACTTATGGTTGTATGCTATTAAGTTTAATAACTTAGGAAATAACATGGTTGCGAGAAAAAATTTGAAATCCGTTTCCCTGAGTTTCCCTAACCACAATTGATAAAATTCCCTGAAAAAACCCATCGCGGTCCGAAAAAATACACGCAACAACGCCAACACCCCCATTCCACTTAGCAATAAAAGGCTATAGTTATTAGAATAATACATTTTACAAGCACTTATGGTATTGTTGCGGAATTACTCTGTTACTCCTGGGGTTCGTCGTTCTAAAGTCCAGTTGGTGTAAAAAGTTCAAGTAAAAAGTCACTTGTCAGGATGGAACACAAACTTTATTGCTTCTAGAACTTCGTAGAACAATCAGCTGTACACAATTCACAAGCACAATCTAGCAGTAACGTGCTTTTGACAATCCGCTTAGATCAGAAGCTCTCACAAATGCTCTATTTCTCACACAAAAATAAGTCACTTTCACAGGCAAAAATTCAGCGGAAATATTCAAGGGATATCGTACACAATCCCTTAAGACACAGCAATGAAGAATTTACACACAGCACTTTAAAAACAGCTACATAGAGCAAGCTAAAGCACAGCTTCTATAGCAAGCGTACTCTCACTGAGCTCTTCACACATTGAGCGTTCAACTCGCACTGAACTTTCGGGGCAGTGCGCGGTTTTATATATATCCGAGGCAGAAGCTGCGAGCAGCTTCCAGAAGTCAATTTCTCGAGGATTCTACATAAAGCGTGAATTTTGATTACGTCATAGAAGAGAAATGTTAGGTTATTATGCGTTTTTAATGCAGGAAAAACAACTTCCAGGCCCCATTGGGAAAATCGCGCCAAATGACCAAAAAGTCGCCAAGCTTGGCGACTTTTGGCGAAATGTCCCCAAATGTGAAGAGATCGAAGCCCTAGGACTAATATTTCTCGAGATTTCTAGAAGCCCCATATTAAAACATATGGGAAAGCGAAACCTCCGTATCTCTGTTTCTAGTTGGCCGATTTTGATGCAACAAAAAGCAAAATTTATCTATTTGAAGCGTAGAATACGAAATGTTAACTATTTTAAGCCCAGAGCAGCGGGTTGCCCCGAAAATTCGTAACAGTATTATAATTTATAAATTAAAAGAGTTTTATGCATGTTTCTAAAATATAAGTGTACATCTGTCTCTGGCTTAATGGATTAAAAATAATACTTAAATTGTAGTAAGTACTATTAATTATATGATAAAATAGTTTTAAAACTTTTTATTACGGCCTCCACCATCCCCATAGCCGTCCGCACTTTTTTTTTTTTTTACATTAACAATGAAAATACGTTTCCCTAATACGAATGAAAATACAAACATTTTCCTAGTACAAATGAAAATACAAACATTTTCTTAATACCTCTGGATAATCTGCATTTTTAAGACTAATAATTTTTTTTAGTGCCTCATTACACATCACTACCAACTTTTTTTTGTGACGCTATTCTACTTGGAAATAGTAGAGAGAAAAAAAATCTATAAGATTAATAATTTAATTGAAACTGATTCAATAACGCAAGCTGTTGTGTTAAAATTAATTTTATTTTATTATTTAACCAAATTGCCCATTGAAATGAACAGATGGAAGGAAAAAAAAAAAACTCCTGTGGTAACAGAATACGAACCTGGGACGAATTTTTTCTATTGCTCACGGAAAACAAGACTTACGTTGGGAACTTTGAATAAACTAGGACTCTTTAATGCAAGGGCAGCATTTCTCTTTCTTTCGCTCCGTTTGAGTCCCATGGGCATTTGTTTGAAAGACACAGTTTTTTCGAGATCTATAGCTTTCATCTCAGTTGTTCCAATGTACAAGTTCATATTTTTATTTCAAAGTACAATCTTACAGCACAAGGACGGACAATTTTACATCCACACCCAAAGCCGGGAGTCGAACCCGGGCACGAAGGATGGTTGGGGGGGCGCGCTAGCCACTACACCGCCTGGGCGGCGAGTCCCATGGGGTATTGAAAAAACATTGTCGAAGAATCCAAAACAACGCAAAGGTTCTTTCTATAAATGAGTGCGAAAAGACCTAAGCAGCACGATGGCGCTTGTTTTATTTTTATGTCGAGAAATACCAAACAGTGCGATAGCGCTTTGTTTATTTTACATCGATGAATCCCAATTGTAATTGTCGTTTTAATCGATTATATTTTTGTGAGGGGGCCTCAAAACGGACCGATTTTCGTCTGCATCGACCCCTGATATTGCAGTAAAAACCAGAGGTCAGTGAACGTAATTTTTTGCCTTTCAAAAAGAATTAAAATAAGATCCGAATCTCATTCACCGATGAGATCCGGATCTCACCTTTAGATATGTGGGCGAAAGGAAGCAGTCAAAAGACACAAACACAAACTTCTTTGGCGGCGACCCTTTTTCATCCTTCTTCCGACCTCTGACGTGATCCAGGAAGTGACGACCCCACTTCAAACCCTTCATTATGCAACATCTCCCTCCCGTTGCGGTCAGTTAGGCACACATACCGGCCGCTGACTGTCCTTCGTCCCAGACAGGCTAGCGGGTTCCAAATGTGGGAGATACAGAGAGAACATTGCAGGTCAGCCAACCCTCACCGGCACTTCCATTAATGGATATAACCGCAACTAAACTACTACTATATTAGATGTGTCATTATTACAGGAATAAGAAACACATCTGGTTGAATCACTTAGAGATTGTTTCCCCCGATTCAGATGATGATACGCGGATCAAGAATGGGAAGAGATCATTTTGAGAGGTGTGGGCCTGCACGAGCCCCAAGACCTGTAATTTAAGCCGCTCGATGTCTGATGCTTCTAGTTACAATATGATGGATCAGAGCAGCTGTCAAAAAGGATAGCTTTGTATTTAAAAAAAAGCCCAAGTACAGTTAGAATAACGTACGCTATTTTCCTCCTATAACTGCTGTGTATAAAAATGTTTTGTTTTATTTATTTTGTTTGCTTGTTTGTTTATTTTTGAAGCAGCGGTGTGTAACAATTAGTGTTTGCAAACCGGATCAAAAACATAATAACGGTGTTCGATAACTTTTAAGTGTTATATGGAAATACCGATAATAATACGAGCAGTATTATAATAACTTATATTAGAATATATATAGTATATAAATATATGTATATATATATATATATAAATAGATAGTGAGAGAGAGTTAAAAAAAAATTAACCATTACAGTAAGAGAAGTCCACGAAGGAACAGGATAATAGCATTCAGGGCTAGAAAAATCTTTTAAATTTTTACATGCCCTTTCGGCCATGTTAATCAAAAAAATACCTTCCCGATTAAAATTTGTACATGCCCAAAATATCTTTTAATTGCATATTAACAAAAACATTAACACATACTAAAGTTATAAGTATACTATTATAAAGTATACTATTAAAAATTACTTTTAGTTTAGCTCCAGGCAAGTGCATGCTCTTCCACGTCTTATTCTTTTTGTACTAAATAGCCAATGCTCAATCACGGCTGATGGATCAAAGTTTTTTGATTTAACACCATCAACGCTTAATTGCGTCCAATGATTCATCATTTCAGATGACACAATACATCGCAATTAGAGATGAGACGGGCTCAGCCCGAGCCCGAAAGCCCGAGCCCGGGCCCGAACCGGGCTCGGGCTCTGTAATTCCCAATTGCGTTCGGGCTAGGGCAGGCTCAGGCTCGTGAAAAATTTCTCCTTTATTGCACATACTCCTTGAAACAGTTTTTAAAAAGTTATTCGTGAGGAAAATAGAAGTACTTATTTAAAAAAAAAAAAAAAAGAATTAGCCGCACGGGCGCCTTGAAGGTGCGTGAAGCTCTTTGGGTATTTCAGAAAGGCGGCTTATATTGCTTAGTTAGTCATCAGATCGGACATTATTTGATAAACATGGATATAAAGAATTACTAGTAGAAAGTGCATTGAGAGTTTGCAACTCTATTTGTCGTTAATTTGCATGAACAACAAAATTTATTGTTTTCTATCAATGAAGTAATAGAATTTTTTTTAATTTTTAGCTGAAATTTCGGGCTCGGGCTCCGACTTAAATAATATTGCTCGGGCTAGGGCGGACTCGGATTAAAAGTTCTCGGGCTCGGGCTTAAAAAAATGAGCCCGAACTCATCTTTAATCGCAATTGATATTTTATGCGACTCATTCCACTGAATACTCTCTCACAGGGAATTGCACTGTGAGAAACACAGAGCATTATTAATACAAGTAGTGGAAAATTTGTTAATTTTGCCTGTTACTCTTTAGGTTATATTTTCATTCCCGGTCGGCCATTTAACAGGGGGAAATGTATGTCCGGTTTGAATTTTTACATGCCCCGGGCATGTCGGGCAATATAATTTTCGAGCCCTGATAGCATTAATAAAAAATCTGATGTGTCCAACACATGACTTCCTTGCACGTCCATTAGATCAAAAATATTTTCGACGCACTTCCTCTAAATTTATTTGTTTGAAAGAGATAAAATATCAATAATAGTAAGGTTTAGCGATTTCCAGCCAAATAGTTCGATATCGCCAAGCTGAGTTCAATTTGAAAGATTTCCTTCTGACACTTTATTTGGCGATATTTCCCCAAAAGCCGACAAACTTGAGATAGTCTGCGAGATTTTGGGGATAGCCAAAGTAGTCATTGACCACAGACTTTCAATGAATTGAATGCATCCATACACCTCAATGTACTCAAAGTCATTTGGCTCACCCTGTAAATAAATTCTCAGTCGATTGCTGTCAAAAAAGATATTGAAAACAGTTAGATATTACAATAGTTCTAAATACAAAAGTTAAAAAATCTACGGGTTAGTTTTAGAGTTATACAAAATACGAAATAATTTTTAGCGCCAAATTTGGCGATATTTCGGCGAAACTCGTCAATATCGACGACATTTGGCTAGATTTTAAGCATGAACCAAACAATGACAGATTATCGCCAAATTTGGCGATATTTCGCCAAAACTCGCCAAGAACGATGACAAATGGCGATACTTTGGGCATGGACCAAATGACTGACTATCGCCAAATTTGGCGATATTTCGCCAAAACTCGCCAAGGTCGAGGACAGACGGCGAGATTTTCGGCATGTACCAAACAATGACTATCTACAGTAGTATTATATTGAAGATGTCCATAGACATTAAAGTACTGAAATTCTTTCCGGTGGTCCTGTAAATTGGGTAGATTGGAACCAAAAATCGAGATGCACAACTCAATGTTACAACATTCTTATATATGAAATTTCATAATAGTTTTTGAGATTTGAGAGTTAAATATGCACACACGTACACCAAAAGTCGCCAAGCTTGGCGACTTTTGGCATAGTTCTTGAGGGAGGCACGTGACCGTGGTCGGACCATTACCTAACTTATGTGGTAGGACGGTATTGTGCTTGAAATGGATGAATGCCCCTAAACAAATTGCCATTGACCGTAATGTATTGAAAATCTTTTGAGTGTTCCTGTAGCAGAACTATAAATGATAAAGACACTTTTTTTAATGGAGAAATTCATTTTCTAACTCTTTACAGCATATATCACTTCTGAGTCGTTTGAAATAGTCCAATACCTATAAAAAACGCTTTGATGAATTTCGGCCCTTAGAGCGTAATGTATTTCGAATCTTTGGGGCGGTCCTGTAGATAAACTATTCAGTCGAATGGAACCGAAAGGGGAGGTGCACAACTAGATGTTACAACAATCCTAAATATAAAGTTTCAACATTGTACGCCTAACAATTTTTGAGATATGCGAGTTTAATGAATTTCGGCCCTTTGAGCGTAATGTATTTCGAATATTTTGGGCAGTCCTGTAGATAAACTATCCAGTCGAATGGAACCAAAAGGGGAGGTGCACTACTAGATGTTACAACTACCCAAAATATGAAGTTTCGACATTCTACGCCTAATAGATTTTGAGTTAGGCGATTTTAATGAATTTCGGCCCATAGAGCGTAATGTATTTCGAATCTTTTGGGCGGTCCTGTACATAAACTATCCATTCGATTGCCACCAAAAGGGGAGGTGCACAACTAGATCATAGAACAATCCTAAATATCAAATCTCAACATTTTACGACCAATAGTTTTTGAGATATGCGAGTTACATACATACGTACGTACGTAGGTACGTACGTACGTACAGACGGCATGGAAAAACTGGCCACAGTAGACTCGCCGCTGGTCAAAATGAGTTGCAGACGCGTTAATATGATCGTGCATGCTAGCCTACGATGAGATGCATCGAAAAAAATTTTAAAATTAAATTTAGAGGTAGTCAAAATCGGTTTTTTTGTCGAAATTTGGCCCCCAAAATTTTTCGGGATCACATTACTTCCTTATACTACGTACAAGGAAGTAAAAATACCGCATAAAAACCAATCTTGTTGTGCATTCTATTATAAAACATTTATTGAAAAGGGGGTGGGGACATAAACTATTCTAATGCTGCATATTTTAAAAATATGATAGCAAGAAACACAGTGCATCTACTGAGAGTTAATATTTCGTTTTCTTTACTATTATCTTAAATAAGTATTTCAAATATAAGCAGATGTCATTTCAATAAATTAAGCATTAATAATGAAAAAACAAGTTCCTATTCATAGCCAATATCGATATTTCCCCTCAGCAAATACTGATTTAACGAAGTTGCAAAATAGCCCAAAATACCGGTATTGCAATCACTAGTTAAAAAAAAAAAAAAAACTCTCCCATTCGAGAAATTAAATACCCACTACAAAAATTTTTTCAAGTGCAAAAAGTAAGTCCCCCCCCCCTCCTCCTCCTTCCTTTCTATTTTTAATGTTAACAGCAATTTCAGTTTTCCATTTCCAACGATAACATCAAAACAACTTTTTTTTTTTTTTCACAATGCAGTGAAATTTCAAAAGGAAATCGGCTTTTTGTTTTTCCCCAAAAAAACGGCCTCTAAACGGGTTGGCTCTTTTCTCCAAACAAGGACTGGGCCCTCCCCAAATACTTTTTCCCCCTATGACTACGTAACTGACTCAAAAAATAAGTAAATTTATAGAAGTATATTAAGCTTGTAACAATAAATGTGTAATTAAAGTTAAATACACTTAGAAAATGTATTAAAATTTTAATTAGGTATAGAAAGGAAGAAAAAAGAAAATGACTGTTTTAGCAGAGAATTCGCGTGGAATTATTAAACTTTCTTTCCAAATTAGAAGGACATTATAAATAAGGAATAGCCTTTCTACTAGCCCCTTCTGGCAGAAATTCAAACAGAAAAAGTGGAAACAGTTTTTGGCTGATGTATAACGAAGCTTTTTTTTTGGAGGAAAGCTTTGTGAAGGTGATTACGGAAAAGGGGTAAAAAAGTTAAATTAAAGTACTGTTAATTTTTAGCTAGGGTAAGATTGAATAAAATGGGTAGAGCTGTAAAATGGTAGGTCTTCCTTTTGATCAAAAATACAAATCAGTTTGTTTTTAAATTATATTCGTTTTTCGACTACATTTTCAGACATTAGTTGGCAACATTTATACTGATTAAAAAGTTAACTAACTGCATTTGGAATTACGTAATTAGCCTTTATTTACTTATTTAATATGAGTTCTTTTGTGTGTGTGTGTGTGTCGCCAAAAAACTTTCAAAAAACTAATGCATTCCTCAAAGTTTGCTATTACTTTGAATTAGAAAAAAAAAGGGTGTCTAAAAAGCTTATTTATGAAAAGGAATATTTGTTTTAGTGTGGTAGTCGATGACATGCTCATAGACTTCCTTTTTTTTTTTTCCCTCTTTTTCAATTTTCTGAAAAACGGGTTTGTTTCACAAGATAGCAAAATATATTTAGGACTCCACCGAAATATACCTGAATCTACTTTAAATTATTCAAATCGATAACTGAGAAATCGGTGAATATTCATTAAAAAAAACTTCTCGAATGTAGAAATTTTTTCTGATTTTGAGGTCTGTGAAAAAGCGAAATACAAAGCACTACATTCGAGAGACAACTGTATTAATAACAGAAAACTGCCTATGAATTTTTTTTTTTTAATGCCTGTTTTCATACCCATTTTACCCCCCCCCCTTGCCCCACAGACCAAATTTTCCCTTCCTTTTAGCGTCCGAAAAACTACACAGCACAGCCGGGAACTACAAAAATTATCTTGTTTTCTTCCCGACTATCGGACGATAGAGAAAATATTTTGGCATGAAAGTACTCCCTCACTTAAAACAAGACACGATAAGACAAGTGTGAAGTTTGAAAAAAAAAAAAAAATGAAGGATTTACGAGTGGGATAACAAAGCAGAAAAGGCGGAGATAACACGTCTGACCGAGACGTGATAATGCAAACATTTAGACGAGGAGACGTGACTTTCAAAATAGTGGAGTTACTGGACAAAGGTAGGCGCTATTTTACATACACCTTTTGTCTTAATTCCAGCAGAACAGCATAACGACGTGTGCAGAGAATACTAACAGATAATTTCGCAGTTATGGTTATTTCTGAGGTTATTTTTCATTGTTGACATAGAGCAACAAAGGATTTTTACAACTCTTGGAACAAAAAATCATCTCCTACAAAACAGTGCATAGCGATTTCGGTTACGGTCAGCGACATGAATTTAAAATGACATGGAATTACTTCCATGCGCTCTTGCACTGAACTTTTTTTTTTTCTTCTCTTTACAGCACACGCAATATATATATTACATTGTGGTACCACTCTAATTAGTTGTCGCTGTTTTTTTTAATTCAGATTCATTTAGTGAATTGTGAATTTGTGACTAAGGCAAAGCTACACGAGGGCTATCTACCTAAGAGGGGGACGACTTCGGTAGAGCACTTTTTAAGGGGTTCTAAGTTCTAACGCGTATTCACGTTGCATCTAAAGAAAACTGCCCAAAGCTCCAGATCGTTAGATCGACAGCCGCGCGTATGCCCGAACTCGAGAACTCCAGATTCATCTAGAAATTTCATTTTTTTACAGTGAACTTCAGACACATAATAATTTTTTTGGTCAAAAATTGACTTCAGTGACCGCTTTCAAATCTAAGAGATAAGTAATTGAGCCCATTGAGTATCAGTAGAAGTGTAACTTTCACGAGATATGAGCTTTAAGTGTCTGCAGACTAAAGTCAGTTATCTGCATGAGTAGCGAAGCGAATGAGTTAAAACTTTATTGATTGGTTGAGCACTGTATTCAAGAAACATCAGAAGAAACCCAGATGAACACACGAGTTAGCTAGAAGGCTAGACTTAGACCACTCTGTCATTCAGGTTTTTTTTTTTTTTTTTTTTTCCCTCCAACTAGAGGGGCATTACTAAGCTACTTGCATTAGGATATTTAAGAGAACTTATGAAATCCTCCAATGATATCTCTCCACATCGATGCTGGTTTTTATTTGTTTGATAAATCTGGAAGGAAAATCGAAGCTTGTTCGAATAAAAGTCATGCTTCCATATCACCCTGGTAGACTATTTGGGGGGGGGGGGGGGGGGGTTTGATGAAAGTTCGCGAATAGATAGATCAGAAGTCTTAGTCTGAATTATTAGTCAACCCAAAAATTATTAGTCTGAATTCGGGATACACAGTGTTGAAATCAAGTACTGGCTTCGGCTTTGATTCTGTAAATAATTACAATTGTGCACTATCTAGAATTCGGCGATAACATTTAATCCGTGGAAGATATTGCCTCAGAGAAACTCCTAGTAAAGGTTTATAAAAAGTAAATCAGCGATATTTAAAATGATGTCTTAGCCATTAAGTTTTGCAATATGATTCTAAGTTAAATATACGTTACAACGACCACGGATTTAATGATCGTTGATTGGGCACGTGCACCGATTAAATTTAGAGTAAGCTAGTTTAACAAGTTATTTGATTCCAACTCAACCTAAACTTACACGCTGAGCACTGCGGTAGCGCCGGTCCCAGGAGATCGGCACTGGACTTTCCGTTTCACAAGCGTTGGTTCCTGGGACCAACTCGAAGAAGAAAAATTGAAACGAAGTAGTATAACCTTGATACCTCGAAGTCGAAGGGAGACCGAAAAATTCGAGATATCGAGATAAAAAGTAGAGATGTAACGAATAGTGATTTGGCTGAATACCCAATATTCGGCACATAATTAGGCCGAATACCGAACATTAGGCAGCCGAATATTAAATTTTTTAAAATTTCATTTTAATTGTAAATAAAATGTCGCTTTTCACATTTGTAATTAAATACTAAATAAAGACTAATTAAAATTCATTTTATATTATTTGTAGGTACTTAAAAACACACAACAGTATATTATCTGTAAACTAAAAATCTTGGTCATGAAAAAATATCTTTTACAAAGTTAAACACTAATAGCAGCATAATTATATTTTGAGATATTCATAATTTAATAAATATGCTATGGTAAATGTGATTAATCTGGTAACTATACATAATCACATTATGCTTTGGGTTTTACAGCCTCTGGGCAAACATATGTAGCAGCTTTTCAAAATTATGTTTGTAATTGAGGATCTGAAAAGATTCCTCCTACCCCCACCCCATAAAGAAGGTAGAAAACCAAGTCAAGTAGTGTCACCAAGTAGAAAAGTCTGCATTTCTGTAATATTATTAAATACATTAGATTATGTTTCATTCAGCTTAAAATTCAATGACTTAGGATATTTTATAATATGAAATTAACATATTGAAGTATAACTAAGCAATATTATTTGTAAATGCATTTAAAAATACATGTTAAAAATATTTTTTTCTCTTTGTTCTGAAATTATTCAGCTGAATATGTAGCAATATTCGGACACAACTATTCAGCCGAATATCTGTTCAGTATTCGGCTTACCGAATATCCAACAGAATAGGCCGCCGAATAGTGGCCGAATATTCGTTACATCCCTAATAAAAAGGTGAAATAACAGGGGGTTCATTTTGCAAGGGAAAACGCATTTATACGAGATATCGAGATTTTGGAGGGTACACTAGTAATCCATTCATTACCCCATCCCAAATATATCACTTGTCAAGTGCTCGCTCGCTGCCGTCTAAACGGAAAGGACAAGGACTAGAGATGAGTTCGGGCTCATTTTTTAAAGCCCGAGCCCGAAGACTTTTCATCCGAGCCCGCCCGAGCCCGAGCAATATTATTTAAGTCGGAGCCCGAGCCCGCAAGTTCAGCTAAAGATTAAAAAAAAATTCAATTACTTCATTGATATAATACAATAAATTTTGCCGTTTGTGGAAATTAAAGACAAATATAGTTGCAAACTCCCAATGCACTTTCTAATTCTTTGTATCCATCTTTTATCAAAAAATGTCGGATCTCATGACTAACTAAGGAATATAAGCCGCCGTTCTAAAACACCCAAAGAGCTTCACGCACCTTCTAGGCACCCGTGCCGCTATTTTTATTTGTTTATTTATTTATTTATCTTTTATAAGTACTTTTATTTTCCTCAGGAATCACTTTTTAAAATCTGTTTCAAGCAGTATGTTCAATAAAGGAGAAATTCTTCTTAAGCCCGAGCCCGAACACAATTGTGAATTTCCGGCTGAGCCCGTCTCATCTCTAACAAGGACACGAAGGCTGAGCTCAACGTGTTAACCCTTTGAGGCGTAACCCTTTCCCAATGCTGAAAAAAGGGCAGCCGTTGCCATCGCTCCACTTAACTACCAGCAAGATGGCGAACGATCGAAACGTTCATCGCAAGCCACAGATCTAGAGACCCTTTTTTGACGACAGCTGGCTGTGCCCGGCACAGCCAGCTGCGTCAAAAAAGGGGGGCACAGCCAGCTGTCGTCAAAAAAGAGTTTCTAGATCTGTGGCACGCGATGAACGTTTCGATCGTCCGCCATCTTGCTGGTAGTTAAATCGAGCGATGGCAGCGGATGCCCTTTTCTCAGCATTGGGCAATCTATCCAGTTGTTCCCTCGCTTTCTCCCATTTTCCAGCAGATGCCAGTGCTGTTAAAAATAATCGCGACCATTTTTTGACGGGAAATGACGTGCTAGAAAGGAAAGGATTCTCGTGGAGCTGTGTCACCCGCAACTATTTTTATAGAAATCAAATCTAGTCTTCGTGACTGGCAACAGTCAAAACGTCAGAGTTTGGTGTTCCCAGAGCGTGATCACTGCGCGTTAAAGGGTTAAAAGCTACCAGCTATGTTTGAAGGTTATGCCTCTGTCAATCAAGCTGCTGTCACCATGTACTCTACCTGAAAGATATTCGAATTTCTCTTACATTCAACAAAACAAAATAATAGATAATAACAGCTGCGAAATCAAAATAAAGAGTTGTTCCTATTTTTGCTAATAATTAATAATAAGATAATGCCTTGAACTTAAGAGATATCGGTCAATCTTCTTCAAAACAACTACACCAAAAGAAATGGGGCAAATGGTTTAAGAAGGCTTTTAACTGGAGTCTGGAAACAAGTAATAGCATTTTAAACAATGAGAATAGCTTTTTATAGTAAACAAATTACTTTTAACAATAGCCAATTTCAACAAAAAATAAATTTTAAATATGAATTTCAGTATGTCTTTAAATTGATTGGAAGAGCTAATCCATAAAAATAAAAACAATAATAATAAAATAGTTATGATACAAAATTAGGTAAGTGTTATAAATACATGAACAGTTATTTGAACTAAACAGAACAAAAAACTGTCCTTAAAACTAATTCATACATCTCTTCGAGATATACAGGGTGGTTATAATTAAAGTTCCCCCATAAACAGCATTCTACAGCTGAAACGGGTGCGCCGATTGCCACCAAATTTGGAATGCGGACTTTGCACGAGATGCGTCCAAACTTTTTTTAAAAAGGTTAGTTCGAAAAATGTCCACCAGATGGCGCTTAGGATAATGAAATCAGCTTTATAAAGACCCAAATAAGTTTAAAAAATCTAAAACACTATTGGATGTTTAAATTGTTTGGGCATATCGAAATTAGCCAATTCCGTTGTTAAATTTGCTGTTTTTCATACAAAGCGACACCTAGTGGACATGTTTTGAACTTTTTTTTCCGAAATTCCTTGAGCACAACTTTTGTTTTGTCTATATACCAAATCTTGTATGTACCCAATCGTCCGAATGTCGCGAAATTTAGCTACAAAAATAAGTCCCCAAAACTGAAGTCAGCTAAGAAACATCACGTGCAACAATATGCAAATTTTAATTTTTCAGCACGTAGAATACGAAATTTAGCCTAAGTTTAACCCCTGAAGATCTGATCAATCCGTAAAAATAGAATCCTGCTTGCGCAAAATATAGGAATTTGAAACAAGTCTACCAAATCAATTTAGCAAAGTGAAAAGTTGATTCGAAAGTTATCACGCATGGGAAAGCAACTTGAAATTCTTAAAAAACGCAAATTTCTTGATATCGTTTTTGAAAGCCCAATGAAAATCATACAAACTTGAAATACAGGTTCATTCGAAATTAGTTTTACGAACTTTTAGGAAGGGTAGATCCAAGACGGTTCAGAATCACACAGCAATGCTGAGTCGGACACGTTGTCTTCATGTACCTGTTAATAATGACTTTTAGTAGAAGTGTTCGAGTAACAATAAACTTTCCGACCATAGTTTTTCAAAAACTAATCCATCTTTCACCAACTGCATGACGCAGCTGGCTGTGCCGCACAGCCAGCTGTCGTCAAAAAAGTGTCTCTAGATCTGTGGCACGCGATGAACGTTTCGATCGTCCGCCATCTTGCTGGTAGTTAAGTCGAGCGGTGGCAACGGCTGCCCTTTTTTCAGCATTGGGAAAGTGTTGCGCCTCAAAGGGTTAATAGGTACATGAAGACGGCGTTTCTGACCCCGCATTGCTATGTGATTCTGAGCCGTCTTGGTGTTTCCTTCCCCTCCTGAAATTTGTAAAACTAATTTCGAATCACTCTGTATAAATGAAACAACCATTTGGAAAACGGATTTGATGAATTTAAGTTTTTTCCAATAAAAGTTTTATGAAGAGTTATAAAACAAATTCCATTGAACTTCTTTTTAAATTGTTAAGTACAAATATAGATAAAAGTGATTTTGAGTAGGAATAAAAATCGCTTTATGAATATTCCATTCATTTCGTGAGAGTGGATTTTTTCTCTCTCTTTTCTTTCATCAGATACTCCTTTCAACCCTTTCCATTGTGAATTTTATGAGATTCCATTCCACATGAATGAATTCCACATCACTGCATTCCAGTAACTCTATCTAAACAAATACGGAAGCTGCATATTGCAACATCTCACAGAACAGTATTTCTACTTTTTTCTCTCTCTAAATGGACAATATTCGATAGAATTCATGCTTCAAAAACATTTCCTTAATGGCACTTTAATAAGTTTTACATTAGAAGGTAAAAATAAACAGCTAGGTAATAAAATAAGTTCAATATTTTTTTTTTAAATTCCGTTTTAAGTAAAAAAATTTTTACTTAAAACTAGCTCCTTGCGTGGTCGTCGAGAAAAAAAGGAAAAATAAAGTAAGAAAATACTCGACTTTTGGACTTAATATTTGCACTAGATGCTATTTCTGACAAGACAACGCACTCTTCATATAAATGTTCATATATCAGTTGGAAAAAAAAAAAAAAAAAACATAAAATTATTGTATAAAAAAAAATAACAAATACAAATATTTACAAATCATTTTAAAAATTTTTGTAATTTCGTCGACTGGGGTAGTTGACAAAAAAAGTGTTTTTCACACACATACCTTGATATTTTCTTGAAAAGAAAACACCATTATAGATGACATTTTATTTTTTTACTGTAAAATAAACAGCAATATATTGTTGATGCTGCAATCTGATAATTGCAAAGATGAGTGTTACCTGTTCCGTGTAATCAAAATGCTTATTTGGGTTGTCGCCAACACTACCATTAGCGATAAAGTAGTCGCTTTAAAATGTAGCAAATTTGGGCCGGAGTTCCGCTGGTGATGCCGTTTCCGGAAAGAAATACAGTAGAGTCTCGCTTATCCGACATAAAGGGGCCAGCACAATGTCGGATAATAGGGAGGAATCAAGAAAAAGCTTCTTAAACGTTAAGCTACATTGTATCTTGGAATATAATGCATACATACATATGTTATTTTACACATAACTATCTTGCATCATAATCATGTTCTACAAAGACAAGAAAACAACGAAAAAAATTAATTTACAATTACATTGTCTGAATTTTTACGAGTGCTGTATATTACACTTAAAGTTCACTCCTGTCAGGATTTAAAGAAATTTTTTATTGTAGTCTGTTTTAATGATGAATGCCGTTCCTTCGCCGCTAAATTTTGCCATCTTTGCAGCATCATTATGTCAATTCCCGTAGTTTCTTCTTGTAGCTCAATGTATTGAACTGTGGTCTTTAGAGCCCGGCGTCGGATAATACGTAATGTCGGATAAGCGAGACTCTATTGTAATGTATCACATCTGACGATCTGCGTTTTCTTTAAATTAAAAAGGACCATTGACGAATTTTGGAGAATGTCTACGGCAGCGTATGGAGGATTTTAATTACTGCTTTGTAGAACTTCATTTCAATCAGCAATAACACTAAATTGGAAGGCGAATCGATAGTTATGCCCAACAGCAACAACAGATTTTTAATACACTTTAATTAAGGAAATTAGGCAGATTCTTGCAGTTTCCAGCCACTTTAGCCTTTTTAAAAATTCATAAAGACAACTGAACTATTCTTTAAAAATATAAATCGAAACTAAAATATAAAAGCAAAATTTCAACCACTTTAAGCCTACAATTTTTGTTATTTTCATTTATATTGACAGCTGCAGCAGTTCAAAAAAGAAAAAAGAAAAAAAACCCTAATACCAATGCCATTTCCCTCTGAACCAGCCTCAATCTCTCGAATTGATGTACATACACTACAGAAGTATCATAAAAGAAACTCTCTGGCTTAAATGGAGAACGAATTTTACGCACTTCGTGTTCACAACTTAACCTTAATTGTCCCCCTTCACGTACGCTGACAACTATGACAGTTCAACAGGCTGATGCAACAGAAAATTGCCATTTCGCGCTAACTAGCACAAATTTAGGAATTTCGAGCCCGTTTTGAAAGAAGAAACTAACAAGTTCTACTCCAAACTTTTTATGCGGAGATCATTCATCGAGATTAAATGGTGAATATCATAAGGAAAATTTTTGCAAGACTCGTCCGTCAGCAGGAAGACAATAGAGGTTATACTTCTGTGACATTCAGCAAAAAAAAGAACTTAGCGACACAGTTGGTAGCGGTAGAGAGAAAAAGAGTGGTACGGGGGAAAAAAGGAGCGTTACACTACAAGGATTTTTCTCCGAGATAGTATTATATGCATTTGTAAAAACAAGTTTTCACTTTACGTGTCGCTACATTCCAACGATTAAGTGACTCTGCCCGATTTGCAAGCATTTGTGTACGTGTAACACAGGAACATTTTTAAGTATTTGCACGAAATCTTTGCTGAGAATATCTGTGCAACAAATGGTTTTGTTCTAATATTCCCAAATAGTGAAAAATTAATTAGATTTCATACTAAATAACCATAACAACTTTTTTCTTTTATATTTAGAAAAATAAAATATTCAATTACTCTTTATATTTAACGTACTTGGTAAAATATTAAGATTAGATAGATTATTAATTAAAAAGAGGGTCTGACGTCCAAGTAATCAAAATGTTTAAACCTAAAGCTTCCTTCTTTCAGTCTGGACTAAAATAAATAATTTTATGTTCGGCAATTTCATAATTTTTTTTAAATTAATAAGTGAAACAAATTTCCCAAAATATATTCCGGCAGCAGTTCTTAATGATATCCGGGGAAGTAGATGCATCAAATACCACCTTCACGTATTTTTTGTACAGGGTCCAGTCTCAATTTCTGAAACAAATTTGGCAATTCAGTCAGCATTCATTGACTATTAATTAATCGATTATTGCTGCTATTCGCAAGAAAGCAATTGTAGAATTCATTCAATTGGCACATCATTAGCCGTATGCTAAAAATGCTAGGAGCCTGTGAAGATTCAACAAACAATGTTAGATTGAATACAGCAACTATTTACGCAAGAAAGTTAAAAATCTCTTCAAAAGTCGCATTTCAAATAGTAATAATAGTAAAATAATCATATGCCAGACAAAGCATCAAGTGAAATGAAGTTGTCAATGCATATTAAGGAGCTTCAGCAAACAATTAGGATGATTCTCGGAGCGTGCGAAAGCCTCTCCAAAAGTCATAACCGGAAACTTTTCTCCAGTCCAGGGCATTCATTGTCTTTGAGCGGCCAGACAATTCTACTGTACGAAATGTCTGCTGAGGATCCGGATGTAGTGGGATCAAGATGACTCCCTCCCGCGCAATTACAGCTGATTGTGTAATTGAATTAAGCCGATAAAAGCGGTTCCAGAGCAGAAGGGATTATTGCCAATAAAACAAGCTGCTCAATAGGTGACCCGAGTTCAAACAGAATCGCTCCCTGCTGAAGACGCGAACTTAAAAGGCAGTTGCTAACTCAGGAAAAAAGATTCCAAATTTATTTAATTTTCATGGTACTCGCAAAATATCTGTGAGCCTGATTCTTGGTGAAGTGGGAGGGTACGCATTTACCAAGAGATCATCTAGATCCTATAGGTTAGATTTAATTAGACAGGAGAGTTACTGTTAGGACTGGAAAGTTCATGTAGATAAGAAAAAAATAGTAAAAAAATGTTCCGCCAAAACTACATTATTTCACTAGAGTGGTCGAAATAGAATATCTTGTGTCTATTTAGATCAGGCCCACCGAGAGAAGGAAGACAGGAGGGGCCAATGCCCCAGAGCATGGAATTTGATGGAAATTTTATCACGTATAAGGTTTTGAATACGTGGCCCATGATAAATTTGAAGTGCATTAATGCTACACTATTTGACTTTTTTCTTGGGAGGGGGGGAGGGGGGGGGGAAACCTGACTTGGGACTAGAGATGTAACGAATAGTGATTTGGCCGAATAGCCGAATACCGAATATTCGGCGGCCGAATATTAAATTTTTAAAAATTTCATTTTACTTGTAAATAAAATATGGCTTTTGTATTTGTAATTAAATACTAAGTAAAGGCTAATTAAAATTCATTTTATATTATTTGTAAGTACTTAAAAACACACAACAGTATATTATCTGTAAAACTAAAAAGTCTTACTCATGAAAAGTAGTATATCAGTTTCCATTTCGGGGGGAGAGAGACCAGGTATTTTAAACTTTATTGTTAGAATTAATATAGATGTTTTGAAATAGCTGCTTTTTAACAGTTGCTTTACATTTTTGGAGGGGACCCTGGCCCTCTTACCCCCCCCCCCCATATACGGCCCTGTATTTTACAAAGTTAAATAAATACTAATAGCAGTATAATTATATTTAGAGACTTTCATAATTTAATAAAAATGCTATGGTAAACGCGATTAGTTTGATTACTATATGCATAATCACATCATGCTTAGGGTTTTACAGCCTCTGGGCAAAACATATTTAGCAGCTTTTCAAAATTATGTTTGCAATTGAAGATCTTTAAGATTCTCCTTACCCCCACCCCATAAAGAAAAGGAGAAAACCAAGCCATGTAGTGTCACCAAGCAGAAAAGTCTGCATTTCTGTAATATTATTACATACATTAGATTATGCTTCACTCATCTTAAAATTCAATGACTTAGACTATTTTATAATATGAAATTAACATATTGAAGTATAACTAAGCAATATTATTTATAAATGCATTTAAAAAAACACACGTTAAAAAATATTTTTTCCTTTTTTCCGAAATTATTCAGCTGAATATGTAGCAATATTCAGCCACAACTATTCGGCCGAATACCTGTTCAATATTCGGCTCACCGAATATCAGGGTTGGCTTTTTACCGGTAAAAACTGGTTTTTACCAGGGCATGGTAAAAACTAGGTTTTTACCGGTAAAAACCTGGGAAAAAGGGGTAAAAACCTAATGATACAAAAAACTCCCTGAGTCAAACTGTACATTAATGCTATTTATAAAACTGTATTTTCATGTAATTGATGTGGATATATCATCATCAGGACATACTGATGATGCAAACTACATTATGTGATTGTGCAAACTACATTATGTAATAAGTAATATTTGTAAGCATTTGGTTTTCATTAAAATGGTTAAGATAAGTTCAGTGTAATAAAAGTATATTTACAAGTCCTTTAAGTAAAAATTATTTAACTAGCCTGCATTACATAATTGTAATAAATATTGTAATGTGCCTTCTCATAATAATAGTTTTAATAAGTTTCATAATGATAAATGTACATTATCTATAAATTTGAATTCTTGTAAGATGAAAACATGGATGAAAGTTTTCTGTGTTTATTATATTCCTCAAAATGAACTATTTTCATATAGCATTCTTTTACTTACCAAATCAGACACTGAATTAGGTGAATATTGTTATATGGAAATGGAAATAGTGATATTAAATGTCCTGAACTTTTATCCCTGAGAAAATGAAAAAATAGCAGATAAATCTTCATTGTTTGCTTGTGGATTAAGGCCGATTGACTGCACTAGGGTCCCAGTCCTATAGGGGAATACCTTCCTATTTCTAAAGGATCCTAGCCAGTATTTATGCACAGTTTCTGAAAAAAAAAAAAACCCAAACACACGGAAACAGCCAGATCAACAGGCAGGACCGGGTATGAACCTGGCACCTCCCACCATCCAGTTTCGAGAGCAGAACCTCTCAGCCATTGGTGGAGAGATAAATCTTCAAAAAAGTGACAAAAAATAGTCAAACTAATAAGTTTTTCTCAAAGGTGGTAAAAACCCTGGTAAAAACATGTTTTTCCAAAGACGGTAAAAACCGTAGTAAAAACCGGTAAATACCATCAGACGGTAAATACTGCCCAACCCTGCCGAATATTCGGCCTACTGAATATTCGGCGAACCGAATATTCGGCAAAACAGCCGAATAGGCCGAATACCGAATAGTGGCCGAATATTCGTTACATCCCTACTTGGGACCCGAAAATCCTATCGTAGAGCCAGATTAAGTAGTTTTATTAAACTACATATAAGGGGGAAATGCTGAATACTTAGAACTAGATTCAAAAATTATAGTAAAAATTAAATTTTTATTGCATTGGTACTTCATTAAATAAATGCTCATTCTATGAAATACAGAGATGGATTAATTTACTACTAAAATAAGTTTGCGTTTTTTTTTAAAGCAAATCATGTCTTGCTACAAATCATTAATGTATGTGTCATGATAATTAATAAATATTGAAAGTTATATGTTTGTATATATATTTTTTTTTCTATTTTATAAAATAAAATGGAACTTTGTCAGGATAATTTACTGCACAAAAAGAAGACAAAACAACAATTTCAATTAAATAAAAGAATTGAAAATTTAAAAAAAACAGATGGGAAAATGTCGATCAACTCTATTCCAAATCTGTTATCACTAAGGTTAAATTAAATACTGACGACATATGACTGAGAAGTGTTAAATGCAAGTACATCGTAAAATAAGAAAAAACTCCGGATAAAAAATAAATAAATATAATGTCACACCAGAATTGAAATTACATTTATTTTCCCATTTTTAATGCAAAAATATTTTCAGGAAATACTTTCAGTACTAACTTTTAATCGATAGAAGAGGAAGAGCTACAATTTATGTAATATTCAAGAACATATTTTTCTCACATACACACCCGTATTTCTTTTATTCTACCACGTGCATCTCTCATTTTCATGTAAATATTTAAAAACGTGTGATACTTAAATAGACTGGAATTACAAGTGAAAAAGCTGCATCGATAAAAAAAAAAAGGAAACTTCTAACCTTCGATTTGCAATTCTTAATGGATTCCAAAGGTAACAAATTTGTCAAGTTTTTATAGAACTGAAAAAATAACTAATAAAGATTTGAATCAAAACACTTCGGGAATTCTTAATGGATTCCGGTGTATGTACTGGAAGGTCAAAAAATTTTTCAAGTTGTCAGAGAATTTAACAAAAAAAACAAAAAACCAAAAAAAAAGAAAGAAAGAAAGAAAGAAAAAGAAAAAATAAATAAAAATAATAAAATCTTAATCATGCTAATCAGTAAAAGGTTCGAATTAAAACACTTCGACATTTATTACACATGATTACTAATTTCCAGTCATTAAGACTGATAAGCAGATTCTAATTAACTCTAAACAAGGTTAAAAAGCAATTTCAAAGGCATTTCTTTCTTTCAAGTCACGACACCGGCTATTTTGTTCGGAATGCGCAGAATGTACAATGGGAAAAGAAAATACTATAACTTTATTCTTGGCACGATTTTGTCCTCATTTTGCTCAGCTTTAATAATCGCGTCAAATGTTTAGATAAACACTTCTAAAAAGGAAAATAAAAAATTTAGAAATATGAAGCAATCATATATAACTTTTTAAGCTAGAAATGGAAAGCAATTTACACCCATTTGTGACCTGCGAGGCAAGAGATACTGATCATTTATGGAAGGGCACAAACATTAACTTGACTTTGACCTGGAAATTTTAGCTATAATAACAGATAAGAATGCATAAGCAGAAAAAGTAATTTCTGTTTTTAAAATGTGCCTAAGGGCAATTTAAAATTTCAGACTGAATTTGAGAATTGAGTCAACCTCACCTTAATTTCTTTTATTCTACGATGTATATTCCTTCCATTTGGACTTAAAATAACGAAAATGAACAGGCAGTTGTTATAAGTACAAACTTTCTATTATCAATTATCTATATAAAAATCTTTCCATTTTTAAACATGCTGAATTTCAAAACCAATTTTTCTATTTATATCTACCATTGCCTGAATTTTCAAAATTTTAACCAAAATTTAACCTGGTTATTAAAAGATTGTGCCCGAAATGAAGATCTCTACAGACAGTTGTTTGCTGAACTCAAAGTATTCTTTTTATTTTATCAAAATGACTGAAAATATACTGTTGTGAAAGGAGAAAAATTTCCCCGTAGATTAACATGGAGCTAATGAATTCAAAATGGCGGAAGTCCAACAGCTTTAACGAAGCCTTTTGTCAAAAACCTTAAGAGTTTGTCAAAATCCTGTTTAAGGTTAATCATGTTTCTGGCTAGAAAACTGAAATAATAAAGTATTCGCTCCAATTAACTGTTAAAACAGTATTTAAAAGGAAAAAAAACTTAAAAATGCGGTATTTTAATAAGTGTTCACGCTTTATTAGTGTTCACGCGTAAATTTTGTAATGTGATCCAATCTTTCAGAATTTTTTCATCTAAAATTTTTAGAAAATAATACAAACATATTGTGAGTGTACAACAGAGGTTATGAAAAAAAAAGTCTTAATTTTAAAACTATAGTGTAATTTAATTGCTTAAGAACTAAGTTGCGTTTCTTTTCAAATTAGTTTTTTTTTTAACAACAATAAATAAGAAAACAGAAAAATAATTTGTGGACTAAAGTGATACAGTTGAGTGATAGATCATAACTTTTGCGTTCAAATAAAAACATTCCGACACATTAGTGTTTTTCCATAATTTTCTTCTCCGCGCACTTTAACGTATAAGTGCAAATAGACTGCAATATAAAAATTGGCTAGTTTCATATGGATAATTGATATGCGTCGTCTTCAATTGTCTTCATTCAATTTCTTCTACAGAAAATCGTCGCGTAACCGTGGAGACCATTTTCAAAACATGGAATTCCCGCTAAAGACGCTTGGTCAGGTCATTCAAAGCTATTTCTCCCTTCTCAATGCCAAGGTTACCAGTAAAACTTTTTTTTTCCTCCTTGAAATAAAATAAAAATTCGGTTACATTGTAAAATTAAGCGAAGCATTTAAAGTAATTTGATTTATGTTTTTGTCATCGCTGTACTACACTGAAAACAAATTAGGATTACTGATTAAAATAATTCGTCGAAAGCACTAGTATAAAATGAATTTAGCTTTAACTCATAATATTTGTGAGTTTATTATTTTTAATTTTCTAACCATGAATTCGTAATAATGCTCCAGTTTTGATGACAGTCAGCATTTACAGGACTATTCTGGCAGAGTTGGAAGTACTAAAATTGTGTGTATTTTAGACACTAATGAGCCAGAGGCGTATGCAGACTTCCTTCAATGGGAGGCTATGGAGATAAAAATTATGCCTTTTAGCATAAGTTAAAAATTAAAAATATATGGACTTTATGTTAAAACTTTTTCGACAAGGAGCTGGGGGTGAGAGGTTGACACCCAAACCGTCTCTCGCCCCCCTTGCGTACGCTACTGTAATCTCAGAAAATAGAAAAAATAAGAATAAATGAGTAAAAAATAAAACATGAAAAGCAAGGCTTATGAAAAATTTTATTCCCACAGCATGATTATTTCCGCCCGCATAAAATTTTTTCCTTATTCTTGCATCGTTATGTACCCAGATTATGCTACATTTTTTTTTTTTTTTTTTTTTTTGCAAAAACTTCACCTTTTCTTCATTGGTATGTTACTAAATTTTACAATATCTTTGTGACTTTCTTATTTTATAAAATTTTACACAACAAAAAATACAATACTACTTTTTGATAAAATTTTGGTGCATCTTCTACTTTAGCTTACAGGTTTTTGGAACAACTAGCGCTATAAAGCATAGCTATAGAAAAACATGCCATAGGGGAAAAAAATAATTTTGGCAAAGCGTTTGAGAATCAAGACGACTTTAAAACAAATTCTAATTTCTAAACATTTTTTTTAATAATATAATTTGTTTCAAGTTTGTTTTTGCTCTCAGGGCTTATTTTCATTAATTTTTTAAAAACTGCTTGAAAAAATCAGTTATCATTAACTTTCATAAGTAAATTGTCATTGTAGCATTTTGCTGAAGGTTTTTACCCCCATTTTCGTTCCCCTCTTTTCGGCTAAAAGATTTTTTTCCTTTAAACTTATCCGTGGACTAAATTTTACAGATTAAAAATGAATGTGTAACTTACTATTATCAAGATGTAAAAGGCAAAATTAGTAGCCTTCACTAGCTTCAAGGTGAATAAGTAAAAAGGAAAAAAGTGGTAACTAAAAATTCTGTCGGTCGCCATTTCTGAAACCCCAAAAAGAGGTGAGAAATCGCTTCGGTAAAAATGTCCAGAATTGCGTTCGCACTCTTCTTTGTCCATGTCCACCACCACAAATCACTGTACCGTATGGATTAGTTACTTAGTAACGAGTATTTTGTCTAGCTGGATGGAACGAACTGTTATTTTTATGTTCGAGCTAAGACTTTATTAGCGCATGCTTGAAAGCAGTGTTTCGAATTCGTATGATGTATGATTAACGTGACCATTTATTTTTTCCTTCAAAACGGGACATCTGCTACATTTTTGGTAATAGTGTATTTATTGTCTTCCTCAAAACGGGACGTCTACTGTTTTTAAGGTAATAGTGTAGGGAGACTGAATTTACAGTTGTTAAGAAAACGCGGAAAAAAGCTTGCGTTAATGTTAATATCAAAATAAAATGGGGAAAAAAACTTTGCTAAAAGACACATATACTATAAAAAATAGTGCAAGACGTAAGTTTCGGGTGGTACAAGGTGTAGGCCCTTCTTCGAATTCAAAAACACCATCCGACACAAAGCAGGAAAGTAGGAAAGCGAGAAATGTAAACAAAAGGACACACATGAAAAAGGAAATTATCATTCGGAAGGGAAAAAATTCTTAGACAACCAGAGTGAAAAGGGAAAAATAAAGTGGAGACACAGGTGCCGACAGAATATTTCCCGGGGGGGGAGGGGGGGTTGGCAAAGACTGCTTCAACGTATGGTCACCACGTTGGAAAGAACAAAAAAGCAAGTGAAAACACTGCATACAAAAATCCAGGGGGGCATTGCCCCCCCCTTGCCCTATGCGGCCGGTGCCCGTGAGTGGAGATCGGGGTGGGGGGGAGGGAGGAATAAGCAAAAGAGGAACATGACTTTAAAAAAAAAAAAAAATTAAAAATAAATTAAATAGTTGACAAAAAAAGAACATTAAAAGAACAAAAACAAAAACAATACATCCCCCGGCGTTTTCTTTGCGTCTCGAGAGGTGAGGGAGGGAGGTCAGGTTTTGTTTTGTTTTTTACAGACACTGCCGTTGGATGATTTTAGATTTTTAGCGGCCTTTATTGAAATCGTGACCGTGGGTTGCTCTCTTTCTAAAAACGGGACATTGCAAAGGACATTTTCTAAAAACGGGACATAACGGTGTCCTGAAGCTGTGCTTGGGGACAACGGGACAAGCCACGTAGCAACGGGACTGTTCCGTTCAAAATGGGTCGTATGGTCACCTTATGTATGATGCCATGTTCAATTCTTTACGATCTGCGCTTAGGGCAGCGATGCTAAAAAAGCCCACGATGAGGTCATTTTATTTTTATTTTTTTTTTTGTCGTAAAAGAGAGAACAGACTATCGATATTATTTATAAATTAAAGTAAAGAATTTATTATGGCCGCAGCAAAAATGCACATATTCGTTACTGAACAGCGGAATTTTTCTCCGCATGATTTGCATCGCAAACAGTTGTGTCAAGTCTCTGAAGCGAATACATACAGGTATTCATTTTTGCCGTTATTTTTAACTAACTATCTAAAATTTATAAACATATCAAAGTTCTTTCGTTTAGCACTTTAAAAAAAAAAGTGGCTATTAACTTAAAAATGCGGCTACTAATTAAACTTCCATCACAAGCCATTGGCCACAAGTGGCGACTAATGATAGGGGGGAATAAATGCGAACCGCAGAGTTTGCAGTTAAAGATACTTAAGGCTATCTATCAAAATTCATGGAATTTCAGATGGAGGAACATCGCAACAGGCGATATTTTAATCACATCCTTATCCAACCTTGACCTCAGTCAATAGGACATTAATTCTAAGTCAACGCCCTCCAGGGTTATATATGGAAACGTATGTAAGCGTTTAAGTAAGATGTTGACTTCCAAAAAAGCTAAATTCAGCCTAGAGTCCGTCTTCTTCAAGAGTCCACTAGTTATTTTTCAAGGGATAAGATTACGTAGGTGTCACGCACAGAAGTGTTGAAAAGGCTGGAGATACTTATGACACTGAGTTACGACGGACCCTCTCCCCTACCGCCAGCTAAAATGCACTGGCGTCATGCATTACTACACACACTTGTTTCATAGAAGAGTGAAAAGCAATGGTTTCTCCCCCTTCTTTCAAGTGGATAAGTATATAGTAAATACAGCATGACTAAGAACTGCCTGTTACAGTAGAGTTCCAATAGCTGCATTAACCCTTTGAGGTGCAACCCTTTCCCAACGTTGAAAAAAGGGCAACCGTTTGCCATCGCTCGACTTAACTACCAGCAAGATGGCGGACGATCGAAACGTTCACCGCGTGCCACAGATCTAGAGACCCTTTTTTTTACGACGGCTGGCTGTGCCGGGCACAAAAAAAGGGTCTCTAGATCTGTGGCACGCGATGAACGTTTCGATCGTCCACCATCTTGCTGGTAGTTACGTCGAGCGATGGCAACGGCTGCTCTTTTATCAGCATTGGGCAATCTGTCCAGCTGTTCTCGCATTCTTCCATTTTTCAGCAGATGTCAGTACTGTTAAAAATAATCGTGACAATTTTTTTACGGGAAATTGCGTGCTAAGGATTCTCGTGGAGCTATGTCACCCGCAACTATTTTGATAGAAATCAAATCTATTCTTTGTGAGTGGCAACAGTCAAAACGTCAGAATTTGGTGTTCCCAGAGCGGGAACACTGCGCTTTAAAGGGTTAACTTTCAGCAAGTGCGAAGCTGGTTATGCGGTTATGTTTTAGATAATAAAATAAATGGAATGACGTGAAATGTAGTCAACAGCCTAAGTAAAATTAACACTTTCTTTATTTTTCCAAACTACAGCAGACTCTTGATTAACCGGGATCGGATTATCCGGGACGGTCCCAATTTATTATGCTGATGGCACCACACATGGAAATTAGTATAAAGCACCACGATTAAAAAATTGTGGAGGTCGGTTTTATTATTAAAAAAAAAGTGAAATCCTTGCAGAACACGACGATAATACTGAACTGGAAGAAGGAAGATTTGAGAAAGTGAGACTGCTTTGAAAACTAAAGTGCAACAATGGATAAACGAGGATTCGAAATTTAAGTACTTCGAAGTTTGTGGTTCAGTAGAAACAAGGAATTTCGTAGAATGTCCTTAAACAGATGAAGAACTGTGTATTATAATTGGGCGGAGGACTTTCCAGGAGATTCTAACGCGTATTCGCATTATTTCTGGAGGAAACCCCGCCCAAAATACCAGAGAGGGATCGACTGCCTTGAGGAGGACATAACTCAGGACCTTCACACTTCAGCTATGTACTGTATTCAGTGTCATCCACTTGACTACGGATAGGGTGGAGTGACAAAGGAAATCATGTAAAATCATCAAGAAAGACTGAGCTCCGACATGTTCAGTGTCTTATCCCCACGGCCATGGGAGAGTTAAGTAATAAAGAAAATCATAGAACTCGTCGAAAAAATTGAATCTAAGTGAAGCATCAGTACATAGCGTTACTTAATTACTTGGAGCAAAAAGATGAAAGCCTGCTCAAAAAAAAAAAAAAAAGAAAGAAAGAAAAAAAGATTCTGAGAATTTTGAGTACTAAATTCGTCGAAAAGCAAATGAAAAAAAGAAAAAATGCCCGGGAGATATAATTTCTTTTCTTTTCTTTTTTTTTTTTTTTTTTTTTTTTTTTTTTAAATCAACAACCGAGCTTTCAAAACAAAGTCAACGATTTCTAATACCAAAAAAAAAAAAAAAAAAAAAAAAAAAATTTATTTACAAACAATAAACCTCAATACGCAACAGCTATATAATACATTCCGATTACATTAATTAAAAAATAGATTACATTCAAGAAAAATTTAAAATGCGCATCCACGTTTTAAGGAAAACATACACTTATCTGAAATTAATAAAAAACATTTTTGGTTTATCATATATTGTTACAGTTCAAAATGAATATTATGATGTGTAAAGGCAAACTTTGGGAAGGGGTGCCTCGGGCGGTGGACTGTTTAAGGGTATTCACGTAACATCTGAAGAAAAAACCCCTAAACTCCAGACGATTAGATAGTCAATCGCGCGGTAGTCTAGAACCTTGGACCTTAATACTTCACCTAGATCTAAAAAGTTTAATATCTTATCAATTCGGCCATGGTGAAATGTTAGCCAAGTGAAATGTTAATACGAAATCCGTTACCTCATGTAAGCATTAAAAGTACTATAGGACTGATAATTTATGAAAAAAAAAATCCAAATGCATTGGTCATTTTAAAAATCATAAATTTAAAATATAATTTTTCTAAACACAGTTTAATATATATCTTTTAGCAATGTTAATAAAATGAAAGTACGTATACTTTTAAGCTTAATCGCTAAAATGAATTCATTTAAGTTCATGAAAATGCGCATATTTTTGCAGGGATTTTTTAAATGTATTTATTTATTTTTTAATTTCTCAAAATCCAGAAAGTAAAACTGCCCAGTACTGAAAAAAAGCTAAAAAAATTGTTTGCAGGTTGGTGCAGAGGAGGGAATCGGAAGGGAGATTTCCGATTTAAAAAAAAAAAAAAAAAAAAAATTTGACTTTTGAACAATATAAATCAGCCTTCACCATGTGATAACGTTTATTATGGTTTTAAAGTGTACATTAAAAAGTTATAATTTTAACATATATTTCAACTAGTTTAGCAAAATATATGAAACATTCAAAAAGTAAGGCTCGTAAAGCAGAAAATGAAACTTCATAAAATTTTCATATTATCGCGAAAAAATAAATGAGAATTCTGGCAAAAATTTTAAATTTTTACCTCCGGAGACAGTTTAAAAAAAGAAAGAAAACCGGAGTTTTTTTGGGTACTACCTGAAGTCCTGAAGATACGTGAAAAGACAGTTCATATACAGAGGATATTACATTATTCAATGTAATGTGGAAGAAAAAGATGTGAAAATAGCCTCTAACATATGACAAACTCTTTTGTTTTGTTTCGCGAAAACTCTTAGGAAAAGTATGATTTTAAGTTTTTTTTACAAAAACTACGTTATTTTAAGCTTGTAAAGCCTCTTTTAAAATTCTTTGTTTTTAAAATCTCTGGTCCATATCATTAACGGTATTTCGAACATATAACTCGAAATATGTTCGAAACTATAAAGCTAAAAAAGAGTACGAGTAAAACTTGAAATATGTTCAGAGTTTTATATTTCATTTGTTTAATTTAGATTATTGTAATTTTAACAAAAAACATTAGAAATAGTTGGTGGTTTAAAGATAAAATAATTAAAACTTTGTAAAATATTACGCATAAACGTTACTTGTCATACCAAGATGTAACCCAAGTCATGACATGAGAAGAAACTTTTATGCGTGTTTTTTTTTTTACAAAGTTTTAATTGTGTTCTCGTAGTTTTACTTCAACTTCCCAGAAAATATTCTAGCATCAAAGCACATATAATTTTAAAGTAATGCGGTACGACTATTTTTGTAGTATCAAAGCGCATATAATTTTAGAGTTATGAGGTACGACATTTCTTTTTAATCATTAAAAGGAAACAAAATTTAAGAGTTATACGATACAACATTTTTTTTAAAGCATCAAAGCACATTAAATTCAAGAGCTGTGCTGTACATTTTTTTTTTTTTTTTAAGTCAGAGAAATTGTTTTATAAGGGATTTTCAGTATAAGGACAAAAATCAACAATCGATAGAATACAATGAGCAATTCCGGAACCAATGGAGCAAATCACCCATCTCTCTCTCCAGTCAATGAATGACTCACTCAGTCGCATAGCTGCCAGGGTTCCCAGAAATTGCTAGCGAGACAGAAAATTTCGATGCAGACATGGGAGAATGATCGGAAGAGCCATATTCACACAAAATGGATGCAGCGAAGCTCCTCTCCGCTCATACCAGATATACCATTCAATGGTTTTTTTGTTTTTCCCTTCCTGTGAACAATATCAGGAATTTTACATTTATTGGTGTAACACTATCAGGGATCTGTCCAGACTTTTCAGACAGGCTCCTGTTTTTCTGAAATTGTGAAAAATTTACTCATAATTTTGTGAGTGTGAAATTAGCATTAAATCAGGTTTTTCTAGCCAGGGTCCTGTTTTTGTGAACCTATTTTTATGAATTTGTGAAAAATACACAATTTTACAAACTTGAATTTAAAAAGTAAGCATGCATGCATGTATATAAACATCTACAAATTTTTATAAGTAAACACATTAATGTTTTTTATGTGCACAGATTTCTATAACTACGATTTGTGAGAAATTAATTTTGGAAATAAAAACCGGATTTGTGAAGGATGTGCTTTTCATAGAATTTTTTTTTTTTTAAAGGGCCCGCTTTTAAAATAAAAAACATTGCGAAGGGTCCGTTTTTAAGATAAAATATTTTGTGATGGGTTTATTAAAGGACCTAAATTTCTCCTAAACAGACCCCCTGACTATGCAACTTTTAACTGAATATTTATAACGAATGAGTTCTCGCCATATGGTAATTACATCTGACATGGCAGAGAATTTATGGGTTAGATCAGTTATGGACAACCTTTGGAAAGTTGCGGGCCAAACTTTAAGATGAAAGCGAAGTCGCGTGCCGTATAATTGGGATTTTCAATGGTTTGTATTTGTTCTGATTTGTTCCGTGGGCAGGATCAAAATCCTCCGCGGGCCACATCCAGCCCGTGGATAGGAGGTAGCCCATATGTGGCTTAGATCAGGGGCGTAGCCAGGGGGGGGGATATCGGGATATATCCCCCCCCCGAAATGTTTGGATTAGTGATGAAATTCCGTCTATTTATACAGATATAAGTTCATATCCCCCCCCCCGAAATATTTTCCAGGCGCATATCCCCCCTCGAAAAATTTTCCTGGCTACGCGCCTGGCTTAGATGACTGGTTTTATGATTAAATATAACACTAAAAATTCCCATAATTTATTTGCGCGTTTTTTAAACCTTTTCCAAAAATTAGTTTTCTTTAAATTCTCGATTTCAGGCATGATCTCGAATCATGCCTGATTTTTCAAGACTCGGGCATGATTCGAGAACTCACCATGTCCATATGATGAGAAACCAGTTTGTATGAGATGACATACGACCCCAAAGATTTAACGTACGCGTTCGACACACGCATACTGGGAACTTTGATCAGCCGCATTTCAAACCCGAGTCTGTTGACCCAAAGTTTGACACCCTGTCAGCCGGGTTTTTTTCTACATTTATTGAAAAAGGGATCCTAAAATTCAACAACGAACCCTCAAACAGTTAATTTTGTAACACTATAAGGTTATGTCATTTTTATAGCCACAAAGACATCGAGTATAGGGGCAGCAAAAAAAAATTCTCAAAGACGTTTCAATTTTTATCAATTTGTTAAACGGAATAAAAACTTTGGATAGAAGGAGTTGGGAAGGGGTATCCTCATTTTTGGTTACATTCTTGCTTGTGCGATTATGGCAACGCTACTCTAGAGCGATCTGCCAAGGATGGAGGTGCCTTGGTAGGAGGCCTTTCTAAGGGGTTGCAATGGTAGCTCTAGGCTGAATTTTAGGGCGAGACCATTAACTTTTTAGATAGTCTATGAATTGTTCAAGATACAAACTGAAAGTGTGAAATCGTTAAGTATACGAACTCAAAACTCTAACACGAAAAGTTTGGAGGGGGGCTACGACCCACATGGTCCACTCACTAGAGCCGCTCTTTAATTCTCGATAAGCAGAAAATGCCCAAAACGTTTCGAGAATTCGATGTTGAAGTTCAAAGTTAAACACATAATTGGTATTTCGTTTTCTTTACTTATTTACTTAAAAGTATGTAAAATAACAAAAAATCATGAAACAAGGGGTACAACACGGAATTACAATGATTTCTCACCTATATTGAGTCTCTGCGCGTTTTTCATGTAAGCACGTGTCTTTTTACATGGTCCCGGCCAAAGACATTGGAAAACTGATAATTCTCATTCACTTATGTGCTGCACTAAGAAAGCAACTCTCAGTCATGCGCATTGCAAAAGAAATGTTCTTAGTTAAAAAAATAGAGAAATTTACTCTTTTTATTGATTTTCCATTTTTAATTATTTTGTAGAAAGCACTAATAGGAGTAAAACGAATTTTAGTTATGTAATCATTTCCTTTTTTTGTGTGTGTGTGTGTGTGTGTGTGTGCATCAAAAGTATGCATAAAAACATTAAAAAAAAAATATCGCGTTTTGAAATTTATCTTATTTACATTTTTCAGTGTAATTAAAGCTCCTTTTTGTAGTTTTTCGTTTATGCGCATTTCTCACTTATGCGCGTTTTTCTCGCTGCCCCCTGCGCCCGCGCCTCACAGTGAGAGATCACTCTACAAAATATCCGATCAAATGGAAATATTAACCACCAGAGATCATAATGTACTTACGGACGAAAGAGAGGGGGAAGGGGGCTGCATTAAATTCTCGGTCGCTGTGAAAGTCACTTTTTTTAATATCTAAATTGGTCAATTTCATGGGAGTGACCCGAAAAATTCCGGTCGCTAATGAAAATGAAAAATCCACAAAGTAGCAGCAGAAACACAAGTGAAGATACAAAGCAATGCCAGCATATTTTAACCGTCAGGGTATGACTGGGTACTGGCCGCGGAAGACTTATTTTTAGGTGTTATTTTGAATTTGAGCTTTTCGCAATATTCTTATATAGATGGTCTTCGATATTATCAATTTCGCTCCTTATATTAAAATGAAAATAAAAATAAATAGGAAAAAAATTGCAAGTCATTTATTTTATTCTCGTAAATAAAGAATGGATAACTCAAAATCCACTCAAATTTAATTTCAATATCCTGAAAAATAAATTTATTTAGAACGCCATAATTAAGTTCCGTGGCAACACGCTTTGATTTTTTTTCTTCACTTTATTTACTTTACGGTTATCAAAATAATACTGTAGAACTTTTATGAAAGCTTAGTAGAATAACAGGATACGATTTTTAAAATTTTTCAGAAGCGTACCCATGCATTCATTAATTTCTCAATACAGAGCCAATTAAAAGAAAAAAATATCAGGGGTCTCGTACTTTTAACGGTTGAGAACTGAGAACCACTACAAACTATGCATAAATGGGTAGATTATTGAAGACAGGCGCGTAGCCAGGAAAATTTTTCGGGGGGGGGGGGGGGGATATGAACTTATATATGTATAAGTTGACGGAATTTCATCACTAATCCAAAAATTTCGGGGGGGGGATATATCCCGATATCCCCCCCCTGGCTACGCCCCTGATTGAAGAGGCTACAGCCTCGCTTATTTTTAAAACTCCCGCAATGTTTTTATGGATAACATTTGGAAGAAAAGGAATTAAACAATAAAAATAACACGCATTTTTGCCAAAATACGATGTAGGAAGGAAAATCATAATAATTGCAACAGTAAACGCCCAATCGACAACTAAGACATACGCCCAGTTCTACGATCTCCCCCCCCCCACACACACCTATATTTCATTTTTTTAATGATTATTACTATTATTTTTTTCTTCTTTTATGTTGTGGCAACACGAATGCGTGAAACTACAAAACATTTTGACAAATCGACGGGTCATCTTGCAGCTAAGTTGGATCACGTCTGCAAACGTACGCGGACCCCTAATTCCTAACACTAGAACCAAAATATATTGAACAATTTAGATCACAAACATATCAAAACCCCGTTTAAAACCCACACACACACACACACACACATAAACCGTTCAAAATCCCATATAAATCCTAGTTTTACGGCCCGCGACTTCGCTAACATCCTGAAGTCTAGCCGGAGACTTTGCTAACATCTTAAGTTTGGACCGCAACTTTTCAATGCAGTAGCTTTTTACTTTCCGAACATGTACCATGTAAGGAAAGTATTGTAATCATAGAAAAATTCGACTTCGAGATTTTGGTGTTTTTACACGTTTTGAGGGCTTCTGAATCCATTTATGCTATTTTTACGAGGTGTATGTGTGTGTGTGTGTGTATGTGTGTTTGTGTGTATGTGAGTGAACACGATAGCTCCTGAACGGAGCATTCGATTGAGCTCAAATTGGATATATATGTCATAAACCACCGTCGCAAGACCGGTATTGATTTTGGTGTGTATAGGACTTATAGTTTTTCTACAGGGCTACGACAAAGATTTCTTTTACATTATGGCCTATGGGGGGAATTTCTTGAAAGTGCGCTAGCGTTTAAACGTTAGATTCGATTGAGCTCAAATTGGGTATATATGTTATAAACCACCATTGCAAGACCGGTATTGAGTTTAGTGTGTATAGGACTTATAGTTTATCTACAGGGCTACGACAAAGATTTCTTTTACATTATGGCCTATCGGGGGAAATTCTTGAAAGTGCGCTAGCAATTAAACGATATATTCGATTGAGCTCAAATTGGGTATACATGTTATAAACCACCATCCTAAGACCGGTATTGATTTTGGTGTGTATAGGACTTATAGTTCTCCTACAGGGCTACGACAAAACTTTCTTTTATATTATGGCATATGGGGAGAAATTCTTGAAAGTGCGCAAGCGTTTAAACGGTGCATTCGATTGAGTTTCAATTTGGTATATATGTTTGAATTATTCATCGATTAAAATTTATTTAAATGCTTGGTAATGATCTTAATCGTATGTGTTCGGAAAGTCGAGTGGAGTCACTCCAGATTTTTTTTTATTATTATTGTTATACTATTGAGAAAATTTCAGCAAAAAGTCTATTTAAAGATTAATAATAAAATAATAAATAGCGTGCCCTTTTAAAATACATCAAACTAATATTCATCTAATCGCATATTTTCAGGAAAAGCTTAATTGTCACAGAAAATTTATTACTTACAATCAGGGACGTGGCCAGAATAAAATTTCGGAGGTGCCCATAAGGTGAAACAGGTGCAATTTTTCACAAAACACGCTTCATTTATTGACATTCATATAACAAAAATCCAAAATTACGGAGGGAGGGTGCTCACCCCCCCCCCCGGCAACCCCGTTTTCCGTCCATGCGTACACTTCTATTTACGTAATGATTTTTCTTTTCCCGAAAATGTGCAAAATAACTCATTTAATAAAATGAACGATTTTAAAAAAAAATAAAATCTTTCTCTAGAAATTTTCTGTGGGGATTTCATTTCAATATACCCTCCACCCTTAATTAAAAAAAAAAAAATCTTACTTCTTATTTTTGCACCAAAACGTATCTATTTTCGCTTAAAATGTTTATTTAAGGGCGACGTTCAAAAGGCGACTAAGTGTTTCTTGTTGGAAAAAAAAAAAAAAAAAAAAAAACTGGAAAGGAATTTGAGGGAGGGGGGTACCATCAAAAGTTATCCTCTATTGGGACGGGGTTAATGTTATAAAGTTGGGAACCGCTGTCCTATATAGTACTTCCGTCATAGAAATTAAGTGATCGGGCGGAGATTTGCCGAGTTGGGGGCCCTGGTCATAAGCTTCATTGGGGCCCCTCTTCCGAAAACTTTTTCTAAGTTTACAAATTTTTAAACTTAAAGAACAATTTGGGGAGCCTTTTTGTTGGGGACGCGGGCGTTTGCCCCGAATGCTCTCCCGGAAATCAGGCACTGGATACACTAGCTATAATTAAATTAATTACATCACAGAGTTCCGACTGTCATTTTTTAAACTTTTAAATTTATTCCATTGAGAAGCCTCACCATGGCACAATGGTTATGTCACTGAAAATGGTAAACGGCCGAAGTGTGAAGGTGCCGGGTTCTGGTCCCATCGCGAGGCTGTCGCTCTAACGGTATGGAGTTTTGATAGATTTCCCCAGCTGTAAAGTGAATACGCGTTAGAACTCCTCAAAAAGTCCTCCTACCAAGGCACTTCCCATTTTTGGGATATCACTCTAGCGTAGTGTTGCCATGTTCACTAAGGAATTATTACGAATTCTTATTTCATTGAGAAGTCTTGGAACAGCTAAAAAATTAACCTACATAAATTTGATACACTTCAACTAGTTTTCCTCTTTTAAAATTTTATGCATAAAAGTGATTCTTTAAGTTTTCAAATATTTAATTTTTTGTTCAGTCGAAATTTCCGAGGCCAGAGTATTGGTTAAAGTAGTGTAATAAGATAGGCGTAATTAATACTTGAGGAGTAATTTTCAAAATTGTACAACTAAATTTGAAAATATTTAAACTTCGAAATACTGTATTTATTTATTTTCCTCCAAGAAGTAAAATAAAAACTTTTTTAGTATTATACATAACAAAACTTTAAAAAAAAAAATGGAAACAGCCAAGTGAGATTAGAATCTGTGAAATAATAAAATTAATTAAATGGCTTACAAACTGCTGAAAAAAGGGAAATCTTAAGCTAGACTTTCCGATCATAATAAAATTCATAAAATGAAATCAAGATAAAATAAAATATACACTGTAAACAGCACCTGCATTATTCCATAAAAAATCAGCGAATCCAAAATAAATTTCAGAATACGTTGAGAACTTGTTTTGTTTGACAGGTTGGGGTAACGCCTATTTTTTTTTTTTAAATACTCTTAACATTGACATCACTAGGACTTGATTATACAAGCTCATAAAGATATTCAAACATCAGGGAAAACTTTCCACATCTTCCAACTGAATGATTATAAATTACATTCTGATGAAAGTAAATAATCTTAATTTCATTAAGTTTTACAAACTAGCATCATTAAAATTAATCATCAGGATAGGTTCTAAAGGGAAGAAATGTGTGAAGAAATTGCGGGATTGATGCTTTAATCATAAATCGGTAAAAAAAGATATATAAACAAATATCCTCATAAAAACTGACCATTACTGGGGATCTAATATCAGATATTTCAACAGAACTTACCGGTCAGAAAGACGATTTTCGACTGGACGATCAATCTAAATACTCATAACAGTGAACCACGGAAAGATGTGCACAAAATATACAGATAATGAAATATTCCACAGGTTGTAAATTGAGGTAAAAATAAGTAGATAATTAAAAGTGCTCACGTAAACAAACTAAGCAGACGAATATTGATACTGTCCGAGTGTAGTTGCCGCGTTGCTAGCTAACCGCCGAATTAATGAATATGCCGCGAGGTAATGTTGACTAGCGCGCCACGTTTGGAGTATGCGCGAAGTAAAAGTTCCTCTTCTAGTTTATAGTGACGACATCTAGTGCTAATGTTTTTAATTTAATTGTATAAATTTAAATATTCAAGAGTGAAAAAAAGAGATAGGGTCATAAGGGGTAATTATGGGTAAAAAAACAACAACAACTTAATATTTTCTAAAGTATTATAGATAAGATGATTTAATTTGGCATGAAGTAAGCTTAAATAATTTAGAAATTATTCAAATAATCACTTTACCTGAAGTTGAATTATTATTAATTTCATTTAAATTATCGAGGTGGTCAATTATGGGTCACCTCTTTTTTTTATAGTAATGCATATCATAAGTAAATAGTATTCTAAATTATCATTATTTAGCACACAAATATATTTTTTATTTATCTAATGTGTTGTATTTAAGAAAAAAATATTTTTGAAGAAAGAATTCGGTCAAATCAGCGTTGCGTCACCCCAATTCTGAAACACAGTTGGGGAGATTTTACAAATTCAATGCTCTTCTCAATATAGCTTCTATTTATTCAACTAGATCATTATTAACATTTATAAAATAAAGGAAATATGATTGATTTCTTTTTAAATTGGGAAGAAAGAACTGTTTTAATTAAAAAAATTTCCCAAATTGTTGTTTTAGATTTTGGTGACAAACTGAAAAAAGTTCTGAAATTAGGGACTGTCCGGAAAATTGGGGACGTATAGTCACCTTAATCATAATACACAGCAAAATATTTCTGCTCTTCATGTATAGTATGAATTCCGTGTAGCACCTTCTTAGAACCTTCTAAGGAGGATTTTTTTTTGCAACTTTTTTATTGCAGCTTCTTCAATCTTATTTTCATTGTCATTAGACAGTTCTTTATCACTAATATAATATAATAAAATATTCCAGTAAAGTATAACGCTTAAAATGATTACTAATAATACTTATACAAAAATAAAGAAAAATAAACCTAAATTATCAAAAAATATCAGTAACCAAGAATTATCCCAGTGACCAAATGTGTTCCGTGCGCCCCCACCCCCCTATTTTCAGATGAGCAATCACGATTACAAAGTTATGAAAAGTGATCTTACTAAGAATTTCATAAACACAATAATCATACATTTATAAATCCATATAAAGTCTTCATTTTCAACATTTTCTTCTGACTTTACGTTAGCTTCACACACCTGACTCTTTGGTTTTGTCTCCCTGACCCTGTTTACTTCACTGTGTGTAACGGCTTCATTTTGGTCTTCTGTTTTACTGTTCAGCCACGATGACATTAGTGATGGCAATTGTTGAGCGTTTTCTTTCGTTTTTGCTCGCTTCCCGAAAGGAGAGACGTGGTTCTACATATTTTCGGTTTTGTGATCCGGTAAATTTTGTGTGGGGGTGCAGCAGTTTTGGGGATCAAGTATTTTAAACGTAAGATGTAAAATAAACGAATTTTGTAGTGACAAAATGTACTATGGCATATGGCATATGTAAACAATATGTACCAAAGCAAAAAGGAAACTTATAAAAAACCATTGCATTCACAGTTTTGATTTTCATTTCCTTTCTGGCACACCCTTTCCGTTCAGCGCCCGGGGCACTTGCCCCACCTACCGCCTGCTAGGTATGATCCTGAGCATACTTTGAAATTAATTTTAAAAGCAATGAAGAAGTATCTGTTCGCATTAAAAGCTTATACCATCTGCAAGTAAAAAACAGCACCAACAAAATTGTTTTCTCAAAAATGTTTCACTGACATGAATCTTTAAAAAAATCATGATTTTCAGAGACAATCTTTTTTGAAGATATTTTTATAGTAGTGTAAAAAATCTTTTTTTCTTCTCTCTTATTTGCTTCATAGTTGAATTGCTTTTGAACTTGATATAAGAAAATAGAATGTATGAGGATTGCATGGCATAATTTAGCAGTTTTGTAGACAAAATTTTTAATGCTATAGTGACCATTATTTGCACAGGAAACAGAGTGACCCGTAATTCCCCCATATGACCGTAAAACTGAAATAACAAGAACAGATGAAAGCGGGGTGAGGTGGGTGTCTAAAAAAAAAAAAAAGAAAGAAAAGAAAAGAAAAAAGAAATGAATGTAAAAAATCCTATTTTACTTCCATAAAATGAATGTGTATGTTAATTTTCCAACTAACCGCCTCCCCCACGAAATTGTATTAATCCGTCAGTGTGAGATAATCATTATAAAGGTGGTTTTTTTTTTTTTGTGTGTGGGGGGGGGGGGGGGGAGGTAGAAAAGACAAATACAAATCATCACATAATTGTTGAACAGCTTTAAAAGAAAAAAATGTGATAGATAATTTTTTTAACTCTCAACGGCGAGTATAAGTTGTTATTTGTCTGTATCAAAATCCACATAATGCAGTGGCAAGTTAAGACCTAAATCCGAAGTGGGTGAGGTGACGAGTTTTGCGAATTCTCTCCCATTTTTCATTTGCTAGTAAGCAATAAACCTGTTTTTGTTGGCATAGTTATTTTTAATCCTTTTTTATTGTACACCAATGATCAATGTAAATTGTATTGCTAATTAAGTGTCTTATTGTATACAGTTTAATCTTGTTATAACAAACTTCACTTTTACGAGTATTTCTGATTAATGCTTATAGTACATCTACCAAAAGAAAATTGTAAAATATTAATTCAAGGCCGTCGGCAGGGGCGTAGCCAGAAATTTTTCATGGGGGGGGGTTACGACTACAACAGCTCATATATATGCATACGTGGGTGTGATAATGTAGTGAAGAATATACATTTTGTATGGCGAAAAGTTCCTCATGGGGGGGGGTTATGACCCCCATAACCCCCCTTGGCTACGCCCCTGAAGGCCGTAACCAGAATTTTTTTTTTTTTTTTTTTTGGGGGGGGGGGTTATGCAGCGCTAAAATTTTTTTGCCTATAATTAATTTCCAGAATCAACGCAAAAAACTGCAATGCATTGACTAAAATTTCGAGTGGATTTCAAACCCCTATGATCCCTCTACCCCGGTTACAGCCTTGTATTTATTCAGTTATAATGAAATTTGAATGTAACGAATTTTTCAGTATTGCGGATTAGATCTTCGGTCCCTTAAAATCCCTTAGAGATTTTACTGTACACTTACAAAAATAACCAAATATTCTATAGAAACTGTTTATTATTAGGCTGTAACGAAAGTTTCCCGCCACCGCAAACATCGTCAGCACACAGTTCTCGTTGGCGTATTTGCCCATATTTTGTCGAACGATTTTTTGGCATTTGAAAGAAAGAGGTTTACTTTATAACACTGTGTTGTGAAATCTGTAAAAAATATAGTTATCATTAAGTATAAGGTGTCTCAAATGGAACTATCACTCTAGAGGATTAGAACCATCATTTACTTTCAGTTGTGTTGCAAAAAGTCAGCTACATAATATCAACGAATTATGAGTACAGCTTTAAGTACTAATGTTGTATCATGTGACACTGTGCAGGTTTGGTACCGAAAGTTCGAAAACAGTTATCTAAGGAGTTAGAAGTTAGTTTTTCAGGCAGGTATGGCGGAAAACTTTCGTTACAGCCTGATATCATTAGAGGCTTCGAGAGAGAACTGCACCGGATTAAACCATGAGAGGGGAGAAACTAGGATACTAACTGGATTTAAATACTTTAAAATTTTCATGTATGTTTAAGATTAATAGAGTAAAATGAGAGAAATCATTCAGTATAGAAAATTTTAAGCTATCCTATGATCCCTTAAGAATTTTTAACCATAGCCTCATATTACAGTATTTTTTTTCCCCCAGGATTTTTTTATATTACTATACTAGCTGAAGTACCCGTCCTGGACGGGTTAGTATCGAATGCAAATTTCCAAAAAGCAAGAACTTTCGTCAGCATTGTAGGAGTACACAGAATGGATGTAGTATGTTGCCAAAGTAAAGAAAGCGAAGTTATAATTTTTATGTATTGTTAAAATATTACAGGTTAGACAGTAACTAAGTAATATCATTTCATTCGCTTATTCGTAATTATGTGATGCGCGAACGAATATTTACGCATATTGAAAAAGTTTTCGCAAAATCTCAAAATCTAATCAACATTTTAAAAAAATTGGAAGCCTAGAATTAAAGTTGAGTGACAACCTATCACGTCACCCAATTTCGTTTCATTCCCTGCTGTCTTTATTTCATGATGCTGGAACAAAATTTCAGCATTTTGAAACGATTTTCGCAAAATCTCGGAATGTAATCAAAATATTTTAAAAATTCAACGCCTATAAATTAAGATTAGCAGCTACCTATCATATCACTAAATTTCGTATTATTCGTATTAGTCGTTATTACGTGATGTTTGAAGAAATATAAACGTATTTTGAGAGAATTTTCACAAAATCTCAAAATCTAATAAAAATGTTTAAAAATTTGGACACCTATAGTTTATGTTGAGCAACCATCTATCATGTGACCAAATTTCATGTCATTCGCTTTAGTCGTTATTACGTAATGCGGGAACAAAGATTCACTCAATTTTAAACGATTTTCACAAAATCTCGAAATTTGATCGATTTTTTTTTAATTAGATGCTTATAGTTTAAGGTGAGTGACCACCTATCATTTCACCAAATATCATTTTTTTACCTTAGCAGTTATTACGTGATGTGCGAACACAAATTTACGCAGTTTGAAATGATTTTCGCAAAATCTCAAAATCTAATCAAGATTTTTTTTTAATTCGACGCCTATGTTTTAAGTTGAGTGAGCACCTATCATGACACTCAATTTCATACAATTCGCTTCAGTCGTTTTTACGTGATGCTTGAACACAAATTTACGCAGTTTGAAAGGATTTTCGCAAAATCTCAAAATCCAATCAAGATTTTTTAAAAATTGGACGCCTATGTTTTAAGTTGAGTGACCACCTATCATGACACCCAATTTCATATCATTCGCTTCAATCGTTTTTACGTGATGCTTGAACACAAATTTACGCAGTTTGAATCGATTTTCGCAAAATCTGAAAATTTAATCAAGATTTTGTAAAAATTCGACGCCTATGTTTTAAGTTGAGTGACCACCTATGATGACACTCAATTTCATATTATTCGCTTCAGTCGTTTTTACGTGATGCTTGAACAAAAAAAGCGTCACGGACAGAATGACAGAACGATAGAATGACAGAATGACAGACAGACAAACTTTTTTTTGAGGGTCGCATCGGATTCCCGGGTGCTTGAAACGGATAGAAATCGCAAAATTTTTAAATTCCAAGAAATGTACAGACAAAAGTCTAATTTTATTTATATAGATGCGATTTATATGGCGTCTACTGTAATAAACTTGGGAAAGATACGACTAGAGGTCTGCGCCGCTCGGAAATTCGCGGCGGCGGAGCAGCGACATCAGAAACCCACCAGCGGCGACCGCGCCGCGGCGTGGGAAAATTTTTGAAAAAGTGCTTAAAGTAAATGGATGTATGCGTACACACACAAAAATATGTATTAATTGGCGCTAAAGAGATTTTTTTTTTTTTTTTTTGGATTTTCATGAAAACTAGTCTTGAGTATGATGTAGTTATACGATTACGGCCAATTAGCTACACGTGGGCTCTAGGCCGAGGGGATGGGGTGTAGCGATCACGAACACGATTGTGTTCGGGCTTGGGCTGAGCTCGAAATTCGGCACAGTTAAAGTTCGTATGGAGGTGTTTGTGCGAATGTTAAAATTTTTGTGAATATGATAATGCAGCGTAAAAATTTAGAGAGGCACTTTGGCACGCAGTATTTCACGCCAAGTCGTGCGATGGTTCCATTGCTGTGTCAGTTTTGAAATAACAACATTAAGTTTCAGTAGTACTATAGGATTGTAATACTATTACAACAAAATTTTCAAAAGTGAAATTATTCCCCAGTTTGGCGAAATGCCAATGACTGAAATGTGCTTTAGCCCTGTGCTTGGCGACTTTTTTTAGACGGTCGATAAGTGCCCGAAGTGTTGTAAACTCCATGTTTTAAAGCTGTGGGAAAACGAACCGAATAGGGCAGGTTGCAATCCAAGTGACGCTCCACATAAACACGCCAAATCGACAATGTTTTCACAATCTCCCGCTACGCAGTATGCTAAAGCAATTTTTCTCTTATTGATATAACTAAAGCAAATAGCTAAAGCAAAATACCCCCCAATTTTACAATACAAATGGTGTTAAAGTTAGCCCCTTTATATATTTTAGTAATATAGCCCATTTTCGAAAATTTGAAGAACATTATTATTTTTTTTTTTGGGGGGGGGGTATATTAAAAAAAGAAAAATTACAGGCTTCTAAAGATGCCTTATCCATGCCGTTAATGATTAAATTGAGAGTGACTACTATAGAACACATAGATTGCTTGTGGGTTTAAGGTTCTAATCCTAGATTGTATATTATATTTTTCACCTCTCTTATTGGTCCCGCTATCATAAGCCTGTCCCGTCCCGTCATACCCAGCAAATTTAACACCAATACTGCAAGTTTTGAATTAAAATTTTCTTTTCCAGTCGATCTTTCCAATGGAATAAAACCGCTGAGGGAAGGGGTATCACTTTAAGGCGTCTGAAGGGATTACAATAGTTGGCTATTAACTTTAAAAAATTACGTCCATTTTTAAAAAAAAGTTTCATTGGATTTTTTAAAAAGTTTTGTAAAAATTGTGGAAAATTTTTATTGGCATAGTATTAAATATCTACAGTTAATCGAATAAAATTTAGCTAGAGACGAGGAGATTGAGTGTAATAATATTTTTTAAATTTTTTTCTAATTATATATATATATATAAAGATACAGAAAGTTTTGTCTGACCACTACGTGAAAACATCTAAGGGAATAAAATGAAATTTCGTTAAATAGAAGGAAATTAGCGAATTTAAATTACAGGTTTTGAATTTATACCAATTTGAATTCTGTTTGAGTTATTCCATAAACTGTAATAAAGTTTTTCACGCATCAAGTAAATTAATTTAAATGTAATAAAATCAAACCTTGCAATGTTAAATAGACTAGTACTTGCTATTAAAAACATTTTCCAGATACTCTCAGTTTAATTTCCAGATTTTCAGTTTAATATTTATTAGTAACATTTTCTTCGGAAACTATAAATGACTCTGAAAGCTCATGCATTAAAATAAAACATTAACCTATTTATTCCTAGCGTCCCTTTTTTGGGACGGCATTTTCGCTATCAGTCGAAAACGTTATTCATTTTTCCTAGCCTTTATTCGCGAGTATTGAACTTCAATTCCACAAAATATTTTAATATGGCCAAGTAAGATGTTGACATTTCAATTTTTATACATAATGATTTTAAATGAAATCATCCCTTGTTTAAAAAGTTGACATCAGAAATTTATCAATTACTGCTGGTGTTAGCAAAAATCGAAGAAAGTCGCAAAAATATACAGGCACGAATGGGTTAACTGTGCCGAATTTCGCGCTCATCCGTTCTCGCAGTGTGCTGAGAAAGGGACACAAAGGTTTTTCTTAGCGTATTTATATATATATATACATAGATACTTTATAACTGAAAGGTTCGCATATGTTATATGAAAAGATGAAAAACGTATGTAGTTGGTACTTTTATAGCTTAGAGCAGCTGTTCCCAACCCTTTAACATTGCGCCCCTGAACAAGGGGTAACTTGGTATGGCGCACCCTCCCTCACATTCCTCATCATACATACAGTTTATTATTCTTCTGAAATGAATATTTAGCGCTCTACAGAATAATCATCAATAAAGCCTGCATAAACAATTTTAAGCGAAAATAGGTAACTTTTGGAGTACACATATTGGCATACTTAAAAGAAATAAGATTATCTTTGCATTACCACTTACTCGTTACCGGTTTTTCTTATGCACCCCCCGCAAACGCTCTGTGCCCCCAAAAATATCCGGGCACGAATGGGTTAATTTCGAAAATAAAATATTTTATCTATTGATATTTCAACTCAGTAAGTTGTTACTCTCTAACCTGTAATCTTACAATGATAAACAGAAATTATAACTTGGCATACTAGTAAAAATATAGAAAGCAAATTCCATTCTTTGTACTCCTACAATGCAAAGAAAAATTGCACTGCAACAATGCAAAGAAAATTTGAAAATCTGTAGAACGTACTAACCCGTCAACGACGAGTACATCAGCTAATAAAGCTATATAGAATTATATTCTTCAAAATATTTTTTAGCATTTTTTTATTTTTTGGGTAGTAAAAAAATGTACTTTTAAAGTAAAGCCAAAATGTCGCTCCTAAAATTTGCCGCCCAGGACAGGGTTCCGGTTTGTCTCCTAGAGCCGCTTTAACCATCTACCATATTCGGTATCTCATCTTACGTTATACCATCAACGCCAGGGCCACTACCACTGTGCCAAATTTAGTCACGAAAGCATGAGTAATCTCGGAGGAGCAAGCTTACAAAAGTAAAAAGTTTCAATCATAAAACTTCGCTTCTCGTTCCGTTAAGCTCAGCAAAAAAATGGCTCACATTCTATCATTACATTATAATAAACGGGCAGATATTGATTAGTGCATAGCAGAAGCGTTTAATCATCGGCTACGCTCAGCAATTATTGTCTTTTTTACCATACATTTTCATGTATGTTCAGCGGTAATTTTTTTTACCTCGTAGACTTATTTAAATATTTCTTTTTTATTGGAAAGGAGATACCTTATGCATGGGCGTAACATGGGCTTCGAAACTGGGGGGGGGGCAAATGTCATTCTAAATGAAAGTCCATATATGCGTCCCCGTACACACACACATATATATATAATGTTTATATATATATATATATATATATATATATAATATTTAGAAAATTTATATAGAAAAAACCCCCCAAGCCAGTCATTGTTAATAAATCAAAACACTTTAAAATGCATTGTCCTCATCAGAGGGGGAAATGCACAACTGTACACCATAGGTTTCAGACTCACAGCCTGAGATTTTGCCAAGGTAACGTATTATATTCAAGGCTGTATTTTGCAAAGATTGATTTAAAAGTGTTAAAACAGTTTAAAGTGTACAGTTCTTTAAACTGTTTTAACACTTTTAAATCAATCTTTGCAAAATACAGCCTTGAATATAATACGTTACCTTGGCAAAATCTCAGGCTGTGAGTCTGAAACCTATGGTGTACAGTTGTGCATTTCCCCCTCTGATGAGGACAATGCATTTTAAAGTGTTTTGATTTATTAACAATGACTGGCTTGGGGGGTTTTTTCTATATAAATTTTCTAAATATTATTAAACGCATGTTTTCTTTTATGCTGCTTTTTTAAGCGCTAGGTAACATGTGAAGCAACTGTGATTTTGTTGTATTTTTAGATAAAGTTCAACTATATATATATATATATATATATATATATATATATATATACAGTGGCGGCTCGTCATTAAGGGCCAGAGGGGCCTGGCCCCACCCTCTAGCCACCGTCTAAACCAAAGTATCTTCCTATTATGTCAGACAGTTCTTTCAATAATTTACCTTCATTAAAAAAAATGCACGCATTTTACTCTATTTTAATACTATCCACTAAAAAAAGCATTTAAAAATCCGATAGTTATACGATTTTCATCCTATCTAAGCCATGCATGAGCTGGCTTGCCCTGAATTTGGCGTCTTTTCTCCGTTCACCGGGTTGACATATTTGGCATTGACCACAAAAGCCATATTGACGCGGAATTAACTTGGCTTCCAAGCGGTTTATTTGGCGCTGTCTTCTGGCCCCAGATCTTCGGGCCCTCGCATGGTTATCTGCACGACTGTACGGGGAAATTTCGGCAATCGGTAGCTATTGGCGAAATTTTCCGCGTAGGAGGAAATCATTTTTTATGTGCGTGATCTATTTTTGCAGTGCAGTCCCTAATATTTAGAATTTAATAGCATCAACGCGGACAGCTTACGCCATTGCATTGCAATCATGGCACGTTTATGTTGGGTTGTTGCCACAAAAAGGATTAGAAAAAGGTTTTTTCAATCTATCCATAGAAATTTTTAATAGGGCGCCGTCCGTATTTTCAATTCGCAAGTGAGGATCGATGACGTCAGTTCCTTTAAGATACGTAAAAATTACGCCACAATTTTCTCATTTATTCCAGCTCTTTTTTCAACACAGGGAGACGATATTTTGATTAAAATCTACGGTAGAAATAAACTAAGAAATTCACGATTATTATTATTAGAAGTGGTATTTTAATCCGGTGCTTATTTAAAAATTGAAATGTCTTAACACAGCTGAAAATGTTCATTTTAAAAATTACAAAGTTCATTTTAAAGCGCGATATATTAAAATTTTCTATTTACTTTTTTTTTATTTTTGGCATTTAATTATGGGGCGGGCGTTGCCTAACATATCATGCATGCTGCGAGTATAGCTTTATTTTAACGTTGAATTACGTTCCTCCATAGTGGTCCTACATAAAGCAAAAATTTAATGATACCGTTAGAAAACTACTATGCAAAATATCGAAATTAACTCCCTCGGCCAACCGGGTATCCTTTACGGTAGTTAAACAGTGACATCATAAATTTTTAAAAAATGCTTAAGCTCTGCAATTCTAACTCCCTGTCACAATTAAAGCGGGAATAAACAGTTCCTCGAGATTACACAGTTTGATGTTTTTCAGGAGACAGGACCATGGAGGATAAATAAGATATCGCTATATTGGATACATGGATATTTAAAATGGCACCCCTTGGATAGTTTCTCCCCACGGTGAGATGAAATTTTTTTGGGTGCTAAATACGCCAATCTTATAAAACTCTGCATAAATTAAATATATATGGAGAGTTTCCTTAATGGCAACGATTATGTGAAATGATTATTATTTATGTTAATGCGTAAATTGCAAAGAATCGCCATAGAATCAAACGATCCCATCGGTGCCAAATAATCTAAGCTGCTTCTTTTAAGCGAGTTTTGAAGAGGGAGAAGCAAAGATAGATAGTATCATGTACGTAATAGGTAGTATTATTAGATTTGTAAGGATAATATGAATAAATCACAATATACCACGTTAATAAATATTTCATTAAATTAAAAGTGTTTAACCTTTTTCAACGGTTGTCTTACAACCAACTAAACGAAAAGTAATTCTAACTTATGTTAATATATCCCGCCGTAATTTCAACAGAGGCGATTTCTAGAACTTTTTTAAAAATAAAATTCTGTTTCGTCACATGCAGATATGATTATAGTAAAATATTCGCTTCTTCCCGTATGAAGAGCAGGTACACAGCTATTTTAAAAACATCTCTTCAAAATACCATAAATGAATTCAGAAGACCTCAAAACGTGTAAATACGCCAAAATCTCGAAGTCGAATTTTTTCATGCTTACAATATTTCCTTACATAGTACATGTTCGGAAACAAATAAACGGTTGTCCATTTTATGTAGTGTCTTAGGTATTTAGTGCTACAGCTTGAACCTAAAAAACAGTATGATGTAGAAATAAGACATTTTGAAAGCCAGGAGTTCTCTGCAAACCATTAAGCTTTTCACTTTTTTGATAGTGAATGACACTGACGTAGTTTTTGAGTCATTATACTGCAATGATGCCAGGTTAGTACTCTTCATTGGTCCCTTCATTGGCATTTTACCCTACATTTTAATGCGTTTCATCAATTGACAAAAAAAGTGACTTTTATTAAAATTTGGTTTGAAAATTAACAAAAAGTTCTGAAATTCACAAAATTAAGCATTAAAATTCACAAAAATAGGCAGTTTCTACAAAAATGGGCCCTGGAAAATATTACTGGATTGACCCCTGATAAATTATGCATGTTATTGAGTTGAAGACGTATTCACGAAAAAAAAAGGGGGAAGGTATATAAATTAGATGAATGTATATAAATTACGTGAATGTACATATAAAGAAAACTAATATTCTGAGATATTATTTTAGCTAGACTTATAAACGATTTTTTTGAAATGCTAGAAAATAGAATTATATGCACATATGGGCGCCCATAAGGGGGGGCAAGGTATGGAACTTGCCCCCCGCCCTAAAGTTTTAGGTTTATGTCTCATGATGTTAGCAATGGCAGAAACAGAACTAAATTTGTTAAAAGTTTGAAATTTGCACCCCTCTAGAAAAAATTTTTGAAATTCCCCCCCCCCCCCTTGGAAAATTACTATGGGCGCCCATGTATGCACATCAGCAGATCGTTATAAACAATAGCAGTGAAGGTTCCCCTTCTGTGTCGAACGTTGCTTCTCCCTATTGCTGGGAGCAACGCTGTTAGTAGGAAGTAATGAGGTGATTTGTTGCTATATTTTTCTAATGCATGAAATTCCAAAAGGGTTAAAGGTATCGAAATACTGACTTAGATAGTACTGCAACTAGAGTTTATCTCTCACGACGAACCAACTAGAACGGCCCCCTCCCATGGAACCATAACTTATTTTGGAGCCCCCTATCAAGTCTGGGGCACGTGTCCCTAGGTGCCCCTGGCAGCAGATATAAATCATAAAATCGCAGACCGTTTCTTATTCTCTTAAACTGCGTCGCATTTGAATTCGCAATTAGTCGTCTGTCAAGTCAAGTAAGTTGTGACCGATCATAAAAGTGTGTTGTCTCTCTGCTACTGACCTTCAAACACCAAAATTAGGTTCATTAAAATATAAATGAGAAACTGGCCCCAACCTGTGACAGGGCGGCAAATAAAGGGGGGCAAGCGGGCACGGGACAAGCACCAGGAGACATTCTAAATGGAACACCAAAATCAGTTATAGCTTCTTGGGATGGGGCGCGGCTCCATGCGAGGGGGCACACGACCATGGGCACCCATAAGGGGGGGGGGGCAAGGTAGAGAACTTGCCACCCCCTACAGTTTTAAGTTAATGTCTCATTATGTTAACAAATGGCAAAAACAGAACTAAATTTGTTAAAAGTTTGAAATTTGCCCCCCTCTAGAAACTTTTTTTTTTTTAGAAACTTTTCTAGAACTTTTTTAAAAATAAAATCCAGTTTGCACCCCCCTATGAAAATTACTATGGGCGCCTATGCACATGACACTAATTATGGTTTGCCCCGGATGACATAAACTCTAATTGCGGCATTGCCTGTGAAAATGACCTCTTTTTGCTCACTATTTACAGCAACAGGTCTTTTTTTCTAACGCTGAACAATTGATTTCAGACAAGTTTAAAATCGCTGCCCCTAATTTTTGCTTTCCTGAGAAATTATCTAGCTTGGCCATTTGGTAGAATCTGCCATCGTTCCTGTTGGGTTGAAAAGCTTCTGTGATTCTATTCTTTTGTTGATTTTTGCAGGGGATTTTTTTTTTTAAATCTGATAGTATATTTGGGTTATAAATGCATGATTTGGGTTCAAAATCATAACTTTGCCCCCTGACTTTTTAGACTAGGGGGGCAATTTTTACAACTGCAGGGGCAATTGCCCCCCTCGCCCCCCCAGATTACGCCTATAAGTGGTTTCATATTAATTTAATCAAGTTCTAATAACTCGCCGCCAATGCGGCCAGCTTTGCTTCCCTATACCTTACTGTCCTTAGTACAGTGTTGACCAAATTACTAGACTCATTTAAACGAAAATCATTTTTCTTTGTTTTAACATTAAATTTATTTTGGTTTGCTACAAATTTTGGGTGTCATCAAAAAGACCGAGGACTGACATTCGCAAAATGCATGAAAAGACATAATTGGTGTCATTTGTGTCACTGGTTTCTATTAGAATTTATGTGTCGCAAGAAATGCAACAGAATAAATTGTTTTTGAAAATATTGCTAGACATTTTAAATTTTATGCTGTATAGATTTGTATTTCGCCCATTCCTCTGCTCGTATAAATCATTGTATCCAGTTAATAAAATATACTAAAATGTGTGAAGGATAGCAACTTCGTTTCTACTTTTCATGTTTACTTAATTACTTGTTTTGTTTTAATGGCAGCAGGTGCAAATAATTAATAATTTAATTTGGACGAGTTGGCAATGAGTAGCATTATTACGGAGAAGTACCCGCTAATGTTTACATCTAGTTGTTGCCACAAGCAGTACAGAAATATGAAAAATTATAAGTATGCACAACGTATATTTTATTATAAATAATTTTAACATTTTGCCGTCCGCATGTCTCCCAAAAATTTCTTCACTTGGCGTCGGGTATGGGTAGCCGCAAAGGTTTTCGTACAATACTCAAGTTTCTGACCCTCTGCCATGGACTTAAATTCAGAAGGACTTCCATCGGCGATGGGTTTCGTTCCGCGAAAACGGCTTAACGCCGTTTCGGTCGATAGATGGCGCTGTTGCACCATCTGACAGTCCTTTAACATAGTAATTCTATGAAAGAATTTGCGTTTTTATTTTTAAATTAGTGGTTTAATTTATTTTTCATTTTGAAATGTCCTTTTCCAGCGTATTGAGCATGCGAATATTTAGACAGCGTAAACATTTGTATGCACTAAGTCGGCTATTTAGTGTTAAGCTATCATTAATATATTTAGTAATTTGTGCGGATACCTCTGATGATGAATAAATTTTCCACATCAGTAGTAAAACTAATTTTTTTTTAATGGAAAATATATATATAGGTAATGATAATAATTAAATAAAATAAAATGTATGATTTAAGTATTTTGTAAAAATAAAGGTTATTATTTTTTTAAATAATGTATGGAAATATATAAGACTTACCTCTTTTTGGCATCAACAATGAAATCATAACAATTTATGTCTTCTCAAAAACTCTTAGTTACAAATGGGTTTAAAATAATATTTTTGGGCTATTGTTATGAAATATGAGAAAACTAAACTTCCCATATTTTAATAAATATTTATTTAATAGTAATGTATAACAGGAAAAGTGAAATCTATATAAATAAAATTAGACTTTTGTCTGTACATTTCTTGGAATTCAAAAATTTTACAATTTCTATCCGTTTCAAGCACCCGGGATTCCGATGAGACCCTCAAAAAAAAGTTTGTCTGTCTGTCATTCTGTCATTCTGTCCTTCTGTCATTCTGTCCGTGACGCTTTTTTTGTTTAAGCATCACGTAAAAACGACTAAAGCGAATGATATGAAATTTTGTGTCATGATAGGTGGTCACTCAACTTAAAACATAGGCGTCGAATTTTTAAAAAATCTTGATTGGAGATTGAGATTTTGCGAAAATCCTTTCAAACTGCGTAAATTTGTGTTCAAGCATCACGTAAAAACGACTGTAGCGAATGATATGAAATTTTGTGTCATGATAGGTGGTCCCTCAACTTAAAACATAGGCGTCCAATTTTTAAAAATCCTTATTGGATTTTGAGATTTTGAGAAAATCGTTTCAAACTGCGTAAATTTGTGTTCAAGCATCACGTAAAAACGACTGTAGCGAATGATATGAAATTTTGTGTCATGATAGGTGGTCACTCAACTTAAAACATAGGCGTCGAATTTTTAAAAAATCTTGATTAGATTTTCAGATTTTGCGAAAATCGTTTCAAACTGCGCAAATTTGTGTTCAAGCATCACGCAAAAACGACTGAAGCGAATGATATGAAATTGGGTGTCATGATAGGTATTCACTCAACTTAAACTATAAGCATCTAATTAAAAAAAATCGATCAGATTTCGAGATTTTGTGAAAATCGTTTAAAATTGAGTGAATCTTTGTTCCCGCATTACGTAATAACGACTAAAGCGAATGACATGAAATTTGGTCACATGATAGATGGTTGCTCAACATAAACTATAGGTGTCCAAATTTTTAAACATTTTTATTAGATTTTGAGATTTTGTGAAAATTCTCTCAAAATACGTTTATATTTCTTCAAACATCACGTAATAACGAATAAATACGAATAATACGAAATTTAGTGATATGATAGGTAGCTGCTAATCTTAATTTATAGGCGTTGAATTTTTAAAATATTTTGATTACATTTTGAGATTTTGGGAAAATCGTTTTAAAATGCTGAAAATTTGTTCCAGCATCACGAAATAAAGATTGCAGGGAATGAAACGAATTTGGTTGACAGGATAGGTTGTCACTCAACTTAAATTCTAGGCTTCCATTTTTTCAAAAATGTTGATTGAATTTTTAGATTTTGCGAAAATTATTTCAATATGCGTAAATATTCGTTCACGCATCACATAATTACGACTAATGCGAATGAAATGATATTACTTAGTTACTCTCTAACCTGTAATATTTTAACAATACATAAAAATTATAACTTCGCTTTCTTTACTTTGGCAACATACTACATCCATTCTGTGTACTCATACAATGCTGACGAAAGATCTTGCTTTTTTGGAAATTTGCATTCACTAGCCCGTCGAGGACGGGTACTTCAGCTAGTTATAAATATGAATAAAAACTACAAAAATTTACCAAAGGAAAAAAAAAGAGGCGTGAACTGTAATGAGACACAAAAATAATATACTACAAATCCTTAAAACGCAATTTAAATAGCTCCATTAACATTGTGTAAATATGCACACATAAAAACGTTTTCTGCATATTTCACAGCACATACGTCAAAACTTATCAATTGGATTTTATCTCTTGAGTACATAATTATAAAAGTTATTATTTTTTATTAATGTTTAAGAGTTATAATAAATTGTTTTGTTTTGAAACATAAAAAATAAAATAAAATTATTACTTCAAATAAAATTTACGAGAAAATTTTAATATTAATTCAGTGGAATTAGTTGCACTTACTACCGCCAGATGGCAGCACCAAACTTATATATCACCCATTTCTGAATTCAGCTTGGTCCATTTTTCACAGCATTACGTTGGCCTTCCTTCTAGACCTCCGTGCCTTCTGTTTTTGGCCTTGGAATTCTGTTAGTAAAACGTCAGAAACTGGTCTAATGCTCAAATAAATGGAGAATACTATTACACCACTGTGGTGTCGCCAGCCGTTTAGCGATACTTTACGTAAGACACCACTATCGTGTCATCGGACGGATAGTGTTAACCCATTAGCACCCAATTTTTCCAGCACATTCTCAAAATTATGCCTTAGAAAGTCCTCCTTACAAGGCACCTCCCCCTGGCAGATCACCCTAGTGTAGCGTTGCCATAATCACTCACAACAATCAAATTTATGTTGATGCCAGAAGTGATAAATAAATTTCCGACATTTGTGTGGTATGAAGTACGTAAATCTTTTTTTACAATGTGAATAAGACAGGGAAATAGTCTCATTTAAACTTGTTATCGGTGTGTATTTTGTGAAATCAGATTTATTATTTAAGGAATTAAACTAGGAAAATAAACTATAGTCTGTTCGCTGAAACGAGAGAACGAAAGTAAACAAACGGGTTACCGAAGAATTACATTTTTAGCACGCTTTTATTAGTTTCACCTGTATGTTTGTTTGTAACCGACTCCTTTGAACTCGATTTTGACCCACTTTAAACGGTCAGATTTAATTTAAACTTTGTAGATATATCAAGGATCGATGACAATACAATAATTTGATAAGTTTATCCCATTATCCTGAATTTAACACGTTTTTATTTATTAGCTTCACCTGTATGTATGTTTGTAACCGACTCCTTTGAACTCAAATTCTTTAAACTGTAAGATTTAATTTAAACTTTGTACATTTATGAAGAACCAGTGACAAAACAATAATTTTATAAGTTTATCTCATTATCCTGATCAGGATCACCAGGATTAAATAATTTCCTCATTTCTTATCCTGATTAAAAGTAGAACACTTCCAAATATTAGAATCAAGAAAACCTTTTTTACTGTGGCTGTGATCGTATAGTGGTTAGTACACACTGCGTTGTGGCCGCAATAACTCAGGTTCGAATCCTGGGCACGGCAATATTTTTATTTTTACAAAATATCGTGATCCATCACATTATGAAAGAGTTGAGTACAAGAACATGTTAAGGCCATTCTTTTTAACAGGCTTTTATTTGTTGATTAGATACCTATTTTTCCTTTTTAGTGAGGAAGGTAGCATTTAACTGCAGGTTGATTAATACTTTGGTGCACACCAGGGGCGTAGCAAGAGGGGGGCTCAGGGGCTGCTCCCCCCCCGAAATGGGACCCTTTACTTAGCTTACAATTTGATATTTAGCTTACAATTCAACTTTAGCTTTAAATTTGATACCCACCCCGAAATAAAATCCTGGCTACGCCACTGGTGCACAGTGAAAGTAAATTATCTCACAGTTTGTACTTTCCAACTTAGTGTTCCTTAGTGTCTTATGAGAGATATCGAAAATTAAAAATAAATTTTAAATACATACAGTTTTAAAAAAACAAAAAAACACGCTTTTATAGCAAATCGAACTAAAAAGTGAAAAATAAAAATATAGTTTAAAAAACCAAAAAACACGCTTTAGTGATAAATTGAACTAAAAAGCTAAAAATAATTCTTAATATAGAAATAAATGAATGAACGAAAAATAGTATTATTGGGGGAAAAGCGTGGGGTGCTTTGTGCTATATTTTTTTGTATCATTTTTGTACTAATCGTACCGATCGAATATTCTCAAGAACTGATATAGGGAGCACCCCACGCTTTTTTCACAATAATACTATTTTTCGTTCATTCATTTATTTCTATATTAAGAATTATTTTTAGCTTTTTAGTTCAATTTATCACTAAAGCGTGTTTTTTGGTTTTTTAAACTATATTTTTATTTGGCACCAATCCCTATCTAGGCGAATTTAACACCTTTCTTAAATTCCAAACAGCGTAAATTGAAGAAAGCAGAAATTCACACTGTGTTTGGCACTTTTGAGAAATGCCAGGTGTTTACTTATCACCAGTTGCACGTGCAATTGTTTAGTTTCGTTCTCTCGACTCGGCGAACGCACTATAATGCTAAAATATTTGAGTGACTTACAAATTTCGCGACGGTCTAATAATAGATCGCTGGGCGTTAATGGGTTAATACGAACGAAAACAACGCAGGAAGTTTGATTTTTATGAGAGGATGTAAAATCCATTATGACCAACAGAAAGTCTATTTTCAGTGGCTTTTGCCTGTCGTCTGTACGTACGCATGTATGTGTATGTATGTATGTAATTCGCACACTTTTTTCAAAAACTGTAGAATGTTGAAATCTTATATTTTGGATTGTTGTCACATCTAGTTATGCACCTCTCTTTTTGGCTTCAAACAACTGCATAGTTTATTTAGTGGGCTACCCAAAAGAATTTCGAAACATTACGCTCTATGGGTAGTCATTCTTTAAACGGCATTTTAGAGATATTCGGCTATTTCAAACAAAACAAAATTAGTTTATGTTATTAAAGATGTTAAATGAAACGCTCCATTGAAAATTGTCATTTATAATTCTTTTACGTGAGCACTCAAAAGAATTCCAGTACATTATAAGTCAATGGTAGTGTAGGAGACATTCATCCTTTTCAAAGACATTATAATCCCAAAACTTATGGTCCGACGACGGTCGTGTGCCTCCCTTAAAATTTCTCCAAAAATCGAAAAGCTTAGCGACTTTTTATCCTGTTTGTGCCCATGCCTAGATCTTTTTTGCGACTTTCTTCGATTTTTGCTAATACCAGCAATAATAGATAATTTTCAGATGTTCACTTCTTGAACAAGGGATATTTTCTTTTAAAATCATCATCTATAAATATTGTTTGTTTAACATACATTTCGGATTTGTGTGCTTGGATCAAAATCCCCTTATAAATCCATGTCAGAAGGACAACACAAGGGGGGATGCCCTCCGTTGGGGGTCTTTCTAAGGGGTCCTTCCTAACCCGTATTTGCGCTAGTTTCGGAGAAAACCACGGAAAACTCCGAACGGTTAGGTCAACGGAAGCGCTATGGGACCCGAACCAAGGACCTTCACACTTCGGCCGCCCACCATTTTCAGTGACTTAACCACTGTGCCATGCTGAAGCATTTGGTCATGTTGAAATGTAGTTTGCGAAGTTGAGGTTCAATATTTGTGAATAAAGGTTAGAAAAAATAAATAACATTTTTGACTGATAGCGAAATTGCCGTCCCAAAAAAGGGAAACTTCGTATAAATGGGCTAATGAATCGCAAATGTTTATCCCCAGATGGAAGAACTTCCAGCCATGCCTTATTTGGACCAGATCGAACAGGTTGTTTTAACGAACGCAATGGAAGCCTGATGAAAATACAAATTACTATTAAATTTGTGGCAATAGTATGTTTTATGTATTTTTTTTTTTTTTAACGGCCTGTTTTGTTTTTCGCTTCCAATTTGTTGTCTGCTCTCTCTGTTATCTCTTACCGTAATGTTTAATATAAGATTACAAACAAAATCTATTTTTTAATTGTATAATACTCTTTTCATTTCGTGTTTTATTTTATTATGGTTTTGTCATTTTGATGTTTCCGGTTCACTTCCGACCGATGTGTTACAATTTGAAGTGACGTGACCAATTTAATGTAAATAAGATATTTAAAAAGATTTTTGTGCGCTTATTTATTTATTTATTTTTTTATTTACGACACATTTTTTGTTCTTTATTTATCTTCTCGTCGTAGCCAGGTATGTCTTAAGTTATGTTTTATTTCTTTACATTTTTACGTGTATTTGTTTCAAATATAATATTTTGGATATTTTCTAGCCTTTGCTTTTAATGATTGTTTTATTATAGAGCATTCCAACTTGTATATTTATGACTGGTGAATTGTAAATTTTTAAAATAATAAATTGATTTTTCAGAGGATTATTGCACAACTGGATCAGTGGGGTGCATTTAAAATTTGTATAATTATACATTAAAATAGTTCGCCAAATCATGTATAAATACTTAATAAAAAAAGGCTGACAAACTTTCTTTAATTTTATATTAGTACAATGAACTTGTATAACTAATAATGCTAACATATGGTAAAAGTCCATTTGACTATAAATAGCATTTTTAAATGAAAAGTTATATTTGTTATATTTTGTATTCGCCAAATACTTTTGAAACACTTTCAAACTATTCCTGTTTACCAGATAAATTAATATGAAGAAAAATATTCATTAAATGAAACTTGTGGTTATAGCGACAATTGAAATTCAATCGTAAGTAAATGAGATATTAAGATGGTGGTAATGATATTTCAAGAAAAATTTTCCATTCCATTAGATATGTTTTTGAAGTCCTAAAACATAAATGTGTATAATCGTTATCCTTATGTATGTGTGTGTGTCACCAAGCTAGGTGGCCGCTATAATTTGCAAATAAAAAGTATCGATGCAAAACTAACATTCTCCACTCTTGCAAAACACTCATTATCCATATTTAAATTTTAATTCTAGCTTTTTCAGAATTATTACAGGTTTAGGACTGTGTGCAAGTCAATTTAAAAAAAATCATGATCTTTTTGAGAAAAAAAAAAATTAAATCTGATTTTTTAAATTTAGATTTTTAAAAATAAAGTCAGATTTTAAAAAATAAATAGATCAGATATTTTAAATAAGTTTAACTACTTTATATAAAGAGTATGGACAGCAGGTAAATGTATAGTTGTTGGTATAAATCAATAAATGTGATGTCATGTCTACAACAAGTATGACCAATTAACAGAGTTAGGTGTTTTTTTTTTTTTTTTTTTCAAGTAGTATGTTACATTGTTTACAAAAATAGAAAAACTGCCCACCTAACTCGATTTAATTTGCAGTTATGACCAATCGAACGTATTGAGAACAAGACATAAACAATCACAATACTGTCGAAGCACTCAACTATCAAATAAAAGTTCTTGAAAATATGATGGCACATGTTCAGTGGCATACACAGTATTTTAGTTTAGAGGGGGCTGGGCTACAAATACTGCTGAACTCTGTTATAGTAACCTCGATAATATAGTTACAACTCTCTTACAACATCAAATTATTTTATACCAATTGACTTGCCCTTAGAACACAAGGAGTGTAACTTTTCAAGTAACAAGGAGCTTCACTGAAAAAGATTTTTCAGTTCCCTCAGTTCTGTGTGATGAAGGGCTTTGACTGATGAAGACTGAAAGAATTTTTGGTCAAAACATTCGTATCAAGTTACAAGTAACATCTTATGTGTGTTTTTTCCAAAGTTTTTTATTTAATTTATCGTTTAACACCAGTATTTTGAGTGTTTTTTTCCTCTGTACTTTTATCATTTCAAATTTCTTATTAGTTTATTTGACCCACATAGTTCTATAGTTTTATTTTTACATTCCATAATTTGCTAGTCAAGCGTATTTAAAGAACTAAGTTTTTATTTTCTTTCTATTGATTATCAACAAACTAGATTCTACTCACGACTTTGTCCGCGTCGGCTTTAGAATTAGGTCCAGAGACAAATGAAGCATGTGTGAATAACAAAAAAGAAATAGTTTGATGCACTAGCATTATAGACCAAAATGACTGTAAAAAATCTTTAAACTCATTTCTGTAGTTACAGAGATATCCATATAGCTTAATGTATTAGAATTACTTTGATTGCCCTTGAAAAAGAACTATTTATACTATATGCATCAAAGGTATCCTATAATACTCAGGAGTAGTGCAGCTTTCTATTAGTGAAAAAAAGTTTTGCCCATAGAGCGTAATGTATTAGAATTATTTTGAATGTCTCTGTAAAAGAACTATTTATGCTAATGCATGAAAGGTCGCCTATATGTTAATCCAGGGTATAAGCTATCTTCATTCCAAATTTTATTCAAATCCATTCAGCCGTTTTTGCATGATTAAGTTACAAACATCCAAACACATGAACATACACATTTATACTATTAGTAGGATTTGAAAATTTATGAACTTCAAGAAACATGTTTAATTCTTTCTTATGCTTTTTATTTTTGCGTAAAACTGACATAATTTCCATGCCATTTTATGTTTTTCAAATGCACGAGATTCTGCAAATAGCATTTATTTCAAAAGCATTCGTCAATGTATTAACAACATTAACAGTTCTACTGCATGCAGCATTCTCCATTCTAGCAGATGAGACTGCCAATATTGTTGCGAAAGAACAATTATTCCTTTGTGTATATTTTGGCAAATTAGCACTGCTGGTAATCAAAGAATTTCTAGGCTTTTCAGTCCTACAAGAATTTTATGGAAAAGCGCTTCCTCATTCCATTACAGAAAAGTGTTCCCATATTAGACCAAACATGGAAAAACTAGTAGAACAACACTCTAACAAATAACCATATAATTACTGGAAACTTTCCGTAAAATTTTACTGAAATTCCTCATTTATATTTGAATACAGGATAAATTTTGTATATCAAGAGCCAGCGTCTCACTGGTACAAAATTTCTAGTGGAATTTACAAGAATAAAATTCCATAAATGTACGGAAATAGTAATGGCTTACCAGTAGCCAGTACATTTTAAGCATTTTCACGAAATTTTTAAAAATTATTATTTTTTTTTTTTTACAGTGAAGGTTATGACGCATGTTCTGTGATTGTAGAAAAAGAGGGTGGCATGCAAGCAATCATCAAACGTATCTGCCTAACAACTGCATATTTTCACTGTGCATCACGCAAATTAAACTTTCAAACAACAGCCCTTAAATTATGTAAAACGCTTTACATCATTTGAGCGATATTTTTTTTTTTAATTAACCTTTTTTCTGCAATTGTAATATTATTTGCTTTAAAATTAACTTTTACATTTTTCACTTTAACATAACAGTTTTATTCTTGCCTGAATTGTCATTTTATCATTTCACGTTTCAATTAGTTTATTTAACTAGTATACAATGAACGCTCTCTGCTGTGAACACCCCGGTATTATGAAAACATTCCGACGTTCCCAGCGAAACTCCGTAGACTTAACATAAGATGAACTCTTTGCATTCTGAACACCCTCTAATTTGAACATCCCAATATTATGAACGCTGCTTTTGATCCCATTGTACCTGTACTTCTCTATAAATGAAGGTTTATTTTATTTTTAATCGAAATTCGGGGAATTCCCCTAGAGTGCAAATTCAGGGAGAGGTTTGCTGTATGAGCATACACAATGCAAGTACTGTATTGTACTGTCTATTAAGGCAAAGGTGCTAGAGGGCTATTTGACAAAGGAGCGGTGCTTTGAGCGGAGGACTTTTAAAGGGGTTCTTATGCTTATTCAACTTCTGGAGAAAACCGCTTAAAATGCAACCATTAGACCAATGGCCATGCAATTGGCCCGAATCTGGGACCTTCACACTTCAGCCATCTACCATGCTCAGTGTCTATATACACTCAGCGATACTGGGGCCCATGCATAACGCAAGAAGAGACTAAAACTACTGTTTTTTCGTATAATGTACCGATTACCGAATATGTTTTAAAGTAATGTAGTACATGCTTAATTCAAAGGAGCGAAAATAAAAATCAAAGAGGGAGTGAAAGACAAAATTCTCAGTTTCGACCTTTTTACACCGAAACTCACAGTTTTAATGTAAAAAAGTACTCCTTTTCTGTGAAATCTACACTCTGTTTTCTGTTTACCAAAATACTGATAACGTTTGCTCTTAAAATTTTGCTCTGCTCAGTGATCGGGAAATGCTCCTAAAGGAGAAGTGCACTTTCAAGTACAGAAAGGATCGAAAATTCGCTACGACTGATTGAATTTCATTCGTTTGAATGAAGCGTGTATAACATTATGTAATTTACTCACTCTATAATGTACCGTTTTTGCTTCACCTTGTTTTTTGTCCTGCTTTGCTTCCCACTTCTTGATGGAAGTGCTAGTGGATTAATTGATAGATTAACTGATGCCACTTTTTTCTGGGGGGGGGTATGTGTTGTCCTGTTACTTGTCATAAAAAAATGGATTAAAAGTTTTTGAGAAATGTAGTATAATCATATAATTTTGTTGTTTTGTTTTTTAAATATTTTTTAAGTAAAATAAAGAGCTACCAATGGTCGACTGAATAAGACACTGGACACTGGTAGCTGGCTTAAGTGCAAAATTCCAGGGGCTCTACCACGATAGTATCGGAAAGCTTTCCGTACCGACTAAATTAAGTCTCCCCGACTCATGACGTCACAATCCGAGAAATATCCAATGTGACTTATTCTGAAGGCAACGGAAGCATTCCGATGTCGTATTCACTATGGGAAATAATGCTGTTTTTTCCGACACATCAGATGAAGGCAAAAACTTGTATTCCGATAGTGAAGAATAGAAGATGGATGGGTGTTTAATTATGTGTATTATGGAGTGTTAAGCACTCCCACAAAAGAAACGCTTTCCCTGGCAAGGCGTACTCACCCTCCCTGCTAAAAAGCACACTCCTTCTTTGATTGATTTCTCCCTATCCCTCGGAAATTCTGAAGACAATGCATTTGTTTAAGAAAAAGGAAAGAAATCCGTGCGTTTTGATTGGTTGATCGATCCTAATGTCGAGATTGACCTAGCAGGTACAAAAATACTCACTTCTTTTATTCGACACCCACCATGCTAGCACCAAATGGAGGGTCGCGACTATTTATCCAAAGAATTGGACTATCCGGGAGAGAGAACTATCCGTTACTGTTATTCTCCAATAACATTGTGGTCAGGCACTTATCCAGGAAAACAATTTGGGGGGGGGGTGTCCAAGCGGTAAAAAAGGCTAAATTTTTCACAAAAAGACTATATCATTATCATTTTAGTAACAAAAATGAAAATTTTGGGGGATGGGGGGCAGACCCCCTGGACCCCTCCCCTAAATACGTCCTTGATTGTGGTAGAGCCACTGAGTTCTGGCTCACCGCATGGCTGTCAATCTAACGGTGAGGTGTTTTGAGCGGTTTTCTCCATGTGAATACACATTAGAACCGATTTAGTATGTCCTCTGCTCAAGGCATTCCTACCTGTGGCAGGGAGTCCTAATGTGCTTTGCCTTTAAAAGACAGAAAAAGGGGGTACATTATACCTTTGACTGAATTTAATTGACAATAGCCACCAAATCTTAAATCAGGTCCTTCATCTGGGTAATCAGCATGGCTTATTAGGTTAATATACAGTCTACCGTTGTTGTTGTTACTAATGCCCTCTGGCAACAGCAGAGAGGAGCCAGATCCTCCATATAGAACAACGATGGTCAAAAGAGAGTGGCTTCCAATTTAATGAGCCCCAGTGGGTGGAAGACCGATTTAGCTCGGGGTCTCCAATCTACTGTCTCGGGGACTGATTTAGGTCGAGTTGAACAAAAACCAGATAAGAGACCTAGCACCTGGATTGGCTCAGAGGTATTGTTTGAACATTGAGGACGTTGGAGTCACGAACAAATTTTATGTGCACGACCTCCCATTTGCGTACACAGTTTCACAGCAGTTCAGCCGAGAGAGGTTGTTAACCTCTCAAGCTCTATCCCAAGCCGGTGCTGCTTCACATTTTGTTTTCTTATAGGAAAGGACTTTAGGCCACATTTTGTCAGTGAGCACAAAAGCAGTTCTGCCAATTTTTCTTTTATTGGTCATCCAAATTTTTATGACAAATTTATATCCCCACCACGAAAAGTATACCTCCCGATAATTTTGTTTTAGATCAATTTTATCACTTCTTTTCCCCTCCCCCTGCCCAGTGACTGCTAGTATTTCCACATTTTGACCCATCCTAGAAATTTTTCTGGCAACGCCCATGATTTTGTGTTAGGAAATTCAAAATTCCGTTTGTGTGTTGTGGCAAATCTATGTAAAGGCTATCTGCCAAGGATGGGGAGTGCTTTAGTAGGAAGACTTTTTAAGGAGTTTTAACATGCATTGATGCTGGACCTGGAGAAAACTGACCAAAACTCCAGACTGTTAGATCAACAGCCATGCGACAGTCCTGAATCTGGAACTGTCACGCCACAGGGTCTATCATTTTAAGTGTCTTATCGACTCGGCCGTAGTGGGTCCATTATTTTGTAGAAGAGGCGACTAAATATTCATTGTTGAAGAATAAAAACTGTATGTATGCTGAGGAGTGTGAAAGGAGGATCTTTAAGTTATCTGGTTTTTGTCAGGATGCAGGGTCAGTGTTAAGAGGTAGGCACCACTGCTCTAGACTAATCATTTTACCCACCTAACCTATTTAGTATCAAGACTAATTCATATAACAAGTTGCAGATATAGATATGGCAGGAGTAGGAGCATCGAAATCAAAAATGAAGGCCACTAATTATATTAATGCGGCCACTGAACTTTGTGAAGTCACTGACCACTGGCTATTAGGGAATTTTTTTAATCTCGAGCTTTATTGTGTAACCTGGTGCAATACATAAGCAAAGTTTTTGACTGATTTTTTAAAATTTGGTTCCAGCCATGAGTTAAGAACAGATCATTAATTGTTTTTAAAAGATATAATATTGCCAATAAACTTATTTAGCATAATAATCCATTTTAATCTCAAATCACTGGTTAAAAAAAAAAAAAAATAACTAAAAAATAAATAAAAAAAACTGGCTGAATTTTTAAAAGTTTCATTGTTGATTACAAAAATATAGCATTGTGGAATTTCCTGTCTTTGTTTCACAAACAAATTGGAATTCCACTAAATGCAGAAGGGTAAAAAGAAGAAAAAACTTTTTTTTCCAAATTTTGACTGATATTTTGTATGAAAAGTTAAGAATTGTTCATTTAATTAATGTTTAAGATTTAGTCATCTGGGAAAAAACTTGCAAAATTTGAACATGTGATAGAAAAGGCTGTACCTCAAAGAGTTAAAAAAGCTATTTTGTCACAATTTCTGAAAATTGTGCTCAGTAAAAGAAACTGCAAATTTCCAAAGCATCTGTTCTATGAGTTGGTCTATTTTATAATTCTGTAATTTTATTATCTTGTGTTATTGTCATTTTTCACAACAATGGATTTCTATTTTTTTTTAAGTTTTGGAAGTGCATAGCGAATATGGATGTTACTGACAAAATTCATGAAGATAGACTTAATAATGAAAGCAAAGAACATCAAACAAGCAAAGGACTATCCTATTCTCTGTTTATTATATTCCTTATATCAATCATTGATTTACTTGGCTTCACAGTTATTTTGCCATTAATGCCGTCAATTTTTGAGTATTATGACTCAAATAAAGAAGTGAGTATAAAAACAACCTATGTTTTCTTAAAATATAATTTACCATGAATTTATTTCATGCATAAATTTATATACATGTTACTGTGAAAGACCGAAATTTGGAGAATGTCGACATCCACATAGTCGCTTGGTGTATGTCCAAAATACTAGCCAAATATCCTTATTTCTGACTTACACCGGCAAATGATGACATTCGCCTTTAGTGTATGGTGAATGTTGGATATGTCGAAGATTTGCATTTTGTTGTCTGTATTTCAGGTGCGATAGAACTTCACAGGGGTGACGTAACTTTTTCGCCTGTCTTACTGAGAGGAGTAACTGATTGCGGTGAGGAGAGGGGTTCGTCACTCTGTAGAGGCGTTTTCACTGTGGGACATGTAGCTTTAGATTAAGGTGGCCATACGTCCCCAATTTCTGTGTTTTTTTGCGATTTATCCCAAAAATATAAAAAAAGAATTGAAAAGAATTTGTAATTATTGCATTGTTTTTTAATTAAATCACTGTTAATTATTTCATTAATTATAAAATGTCCCAATTTTGTTTCAAATTTGGAGACATGTCCTTAATTTTACTTTCAAAAATATGGTCACTTTTATATTCTAACCTGAGAAGGGCTACTCGATATTACTTGACTTATTAATAATGACAGCAGTTGTGCTTGGATAAATGCTTAGCAATTAGTTTTAAATTTAGCCAATAATGTACTTTTTTTTTTACTTTTGCATTTATACCATCTATGTCAAAATATGAAAAAGCTTAAGTAACAGCCATGTTACAGACCTTGCCCCATTAACAGACCTTGCCCTATGCCGGCAGCATAGGGCAAGGGGGGGCAATGGCACCCCTGGATTTTTGTATGCAGTGTTTTCCCTTGCTTTTTTGCTCTTTCCAACATGGTAACCATATGTTGAAGTAGTCTTTGCCCCCCCTGGGAAATATTCTGTTGGCGCCCATGGTAACAGCACATGTACACTCTCCAAAAAAACGTGTTTGAGTAAGAGATAAATTTCCTACATTGGTTTTATATATTAAAAATTATTTATCATAGAATATGAATTAGGCATGTATAAATATGACTTTCCATATTTCTGTCAAGTTGTGCATTTTTCAAAAACTCAATTATTATTTGTTAATCTAAAATAGGAAATTTCTCTCTTACTCGAATACTTTTTTTGGAGGGTGTAAATAAACTTTTGAACTTAAAGAGTACATTCTAAATGAGAAAAAAAAGTAATAACAATAAAAAACTTAATTATGTTGACCTCTAATCTCTTTTCGACCTTCACCACACTATATCTGTGATTGTCGACATGCACCGGTGATGGTCCAAATGTAGAAGAATATAATGAAATATTCGGTCTTTCACCAACACACTTGGTATGTGTTGATTATTCTTCAAATTCAGTCTTTCACAGTAGCATACATACTGTATTAGGTTCTCAGCTCTGTTAATTTCCCATAGCAAAAGGTTTTTTGAGTTTCTATAATTCAAAGCTTGTATTATACATGTTTTAAATCGCAAGATCAATTGTGCAGTGGACATCATCATCTGCATTGCTGAATCTCATTGATAAACATATAATTTTTGAATGATCGCAGTTTGCAAGTTAATGAAAACAATAAAGTTTAACATTACATCCCTTTTAATTTTGTTGACTAATCTGTCTGTTATGTGTTGCTGTTTTTACTATCTGGCATATGGACCTGTGAAACAAAATCTATTTAACCCGTTATCTACTGACAGTACTTTGAAGTATCGTTAAATTAAATTTAAAGAAAAAGATAAAGAAAAATCTATTCATTATAACCATTCCTTTGAAAAATCATTACCAAATACTTCATTTAATCAACTTACATCAAGATTGCATGTTCTATTAAGAGTAGATTGTTTTAAATAGACAGCTTTCTGCTCATTTTCTAATCATGTCGTGCCCCCTCCACCCCCAAAAAGAGCATTAGTGAATTTTTAGACGTCTGTTCTATGATTAAAGGATTAGATTTTCTAAAAGTATGTCAATCAAAGTATTACTTGACTCCTTCAGATTGGTTCGTCCCATATTCTTTTGAAAAAGACTCGTTAACTGTTTTTAAAACCAGTCATCAAACGTATAGCTTATGCTTATTTATTTTTTTGTAATTTTCTTTTTTATTACATTAATATTTATCATTCATTGCATAACTATAACAAGAGAAAACAAATAGATTCAAGGTGATATTCTTGGCAATTCTTAATTCAATAGATAAAGAGTTAAATTATAACCTTGTACAATTTAAAAATTTCAAAGTTTCACCTTTAAAATGTGGTAACATGCATGCAATTTTGTTTTTTTAAGAGATAGTTTACTTTCATGTGATTTTGGGCACTAAATGAAATGTGAAATCCTAAAAACATCCCCATTGGCTCTGCACTCATGTTCTCTCTTTCAGACTGTTACCAACGGTGTGTTTAGTTTTAACTCTGTCATATTGGTGAAAAATTAATTATTTAGAATGCTCATGTTCTGTCAGGCTAATAGCATAAAGTGTCCAGTATTGAACTAAAAAAGTAAATAATAGACACAGGTGTGGGAATAAGTGCGGGGTCTCAGGTAGCTGCCTGTACTTGCGCTGTCTCCAAATATTTTCACAAAAAGTGTGTTGAAAAGTAATTAATCAATGAATGATGGTAACAGTGAGTTGAAGTTAAACTTGATCTGCCTATTGTAATTGAATGAGATGATTTATAATAGAAAGTATCGTAATTTTTATAAATTTATTTTAGGATCATTTGTATCATTGGATGCAAAGAAAAGTGAATTATTTTCAAAGTATATTTGGTTCACCGGATGTTTTCAACAAAGTTTTGTTTTCAGGTAGTATCTTGAGCTATTAATTTTTTCAGCACCTGTTTTTTTTCCCTTTCTAATAACATTTTATAATTAATGCATAAAATGTATGTATATACATGTGTGTGTGTGTGTATTAATAAAATCTAAACAAGATTATTGAATGCAATCTGCTGAATTCTATAATTTATACCACTATCAGTTTCAAAAATGCATGACGAGGATAAAAGTTTCTCACTATTGCATTTCTATAAAGTTCATTCTAAATTATTTAATTATAATAACATCTTAAAAAGCTTTAACCAATGAGACAGTGATGTAACTGGGATGTTTTGTCATGTAAGCCAATAATGGTCACGTCATTACATTGAGAGATGCACCAGGAGAAAATTGTGATGGTATTTCTATTTGGAATTTCGACCAGATGATAACCATTGAAAATTGGCCACCTCAGAGTGAGTGGTGTAACTAAGGAAAAGCTTTCTTGTCCAGGTAGCACTTCTTAGCGGTTATTCAAAAAGTTTTGTTTTAAATGGGTGCTGTTAAAATCCTTCACATAGGATGCCAAATTCGCTCAAATTGACACTGTGTCATATCACTTTTTAATTACAGTAATTTAAGAAAAAGGCTGTTGTTCCAGGCCTTTCAAGGGGGTGAGGGGAAGTTTAACTGAATACAACCTATGTAATCACATCATAATGTTAAAAGTACCCCTTACTCCAAAAAAGAAAAAAATAATAACTGGGAGACTTCCAATAGATTCAAGATACATATGCAGTTCACTTATACCTAGTTCTCTTCCGAAAACTTCACCTGCTGCTGCTATTAAGCTCTATTAAATGATATAAAAAATATGTTTGTAAGAAATTTCAAGGATTACATTTTAGGTATACGGATGCAGTTTATATGTTTTTAATTTGTATTCTATAAAATTTATTAATGTGTTAATTGCTTTTATTCGGTGCACATTTAATTATTTACTCTAACAGCTTTACCTTTTTACACTGTATTTTGGCGTAGATTTTTTGAGCATGCTATTTCCATCTCATCTTCCTGGTCTTGCTCATGTTCCCTTACTCTTAGGACTTTTTTTTTTGGTGACTTCTGTATAACATTCTTTTATTTTTTGTTTATTTTTATAATTAATTTGGGAAATACCTTAGAGTTTCTTTGTGGACTATCATATCTCCACTTGCTTTTATTCTTTGATTCATATTTCTAATTGGTTTAATATATATATATATTTTGATATTGTGTATTTTTTTGCTATAGTACATTACTAGCTCCTTTACAATATGGAATTCAGGGAGTTTATTGCTTACTTTCTGTTGGGCCTGATTCTGTCCTTTCTAGCTTCTTAATTCTATTTTCATATAATTTAGTGATTGTTTTTTCACTTTATCTATTACTTTTAGCTATTTTTTTTTTGTCTTTATTTCTAAGTAAAGTTTCATTTGAATAAGGTACATAAACAGTTGATAAAGGCTCTTAGTGCAGCTAGTTTATAATTAAATGGGGTCTCATATTGTTCTTTGATGACTTTCAGAACGGTCTATAAATCTTTTTAAATGCATATTTCTTATTAATTTACCTTCTGAAAAATTTAATTTTACTTGTGAAGAGAGAAGAAAGTGGAAGTATTAGAGTCAAAAGAGCATCAGTTGGTCTATGAAAATGAGGTGAAAATAACATACTTGAAAGACACACTAGGCTGAAATACACTGTGAAAAGATAAAATTTTACAGTCAATAATTTATTAAATAATTATTCTAAAGTTAAAATATATGTTTCAGGTTTGTTGGGGTCATTATATTCAGGTCTACAGTTTCTTGTAGCCCCTATATTTGGTTCTTTATCAGATGTCTATGGTCGAAAACCTGTTGTACTTGTATCAATGGTATTTATTTTTGCGCATTTTGTTTCTCTTATTTTATTTTCATTGTCACATGGTAATTTAGATATTTTATGATTTTTAGCACAATCTGTAAATATTTGTGAACCTATATTTCTTTTTAATTTGTCTTCCAAAGGAATAAATTTGTTCTTTGTAGTTCCTTCTAAATGTATGCTTTTAAAGATTCACTTTGACATCTTGTCTTTTAATATTTATTTTGCTTTTTCCTAACATCTTATCACTCTGAATAAGATTTCTGTTTTAACCCACCTGTTAATTTATAAAATTTTCTTTGGCTTGTTGTTTTAGTCTCAGTTTGTATTAGACTAGGATGATCAGTTCAATCTGTTATTAGTTTTTAGGAACATTTCTTTAGAATGTTTTGGTCCAGTTGCATTATATTTTGTGCAATGAACATTTAGTCTTGTGAATTTGAGACATTTCTTAATGAATAATATCAGTTGTTATCTTAATTCCCCCACAAATCAGATGTTATTTCAAACACTGTTTAGGGATGTTTTAAGATTTTTCGAGACCCTGCAAAGTAGGCAACCTGTGACTCTTCTATGAAATTAGATGCACATATAAAGTTCAGCAAATGCAATCCACAATAAAATGAAAATAATCAAGTTATTAAGAATGAGTTGAAGCCCTGGGTCCAGGCTCAGTTGGGTCATGCCTTAAAATGTCCCTAATGTTGCACAGGCTGTATAAAAATTGTTACTTCTATTTTCAGTGTCATTGATTCTAGTTTCACTGTACATCTTAGCAGGTTTTAAAATAAGTTTTATAAATGAGAATTATTGAAAACATATTCTAATGAATTTCTACATGTTCTTTTAAATACATCTGTTATATGATAATAAATGTAGGATTATTTTGCTTGTGAAAAATTTGAAAAATAATCTCATAATAATAATTAAGAAAATGCAAAACTGTACATTGTATTTTGTTTTACAAATTAATAATTTTTTTTTTTTTTCAGATTGGTATTGGGTTGTCTCATGCTGTTTGGTGTTTTTCTGATTATTTCTACTTATTCGTTATAGCAAGAATTATTGGTGGTTTGAGCAGAGCAAATATTTCTCTTTTTGCTGCTATAGTTACTGATTTATGCTCAGAAAAAGACAGAGGGAAAGGGATGGTATTTGATATATTGTAATACTTTGTTAATTTAATATTAGTTAACTTTTTACCCCTTACAAGGAATTTTTCTGTCATCATAACTCTTTTTAAAGTGCAAACAGTATTTTTAAATGTACAAATTTTATATGTGTTTTCTTTAAAATTTATGTAATGCATTTTTCTGCAAATCCTGTTTGGTAATAAATTATAAACATCAAGAAAGTATAAAATCATCATGATTTAATTATATACAATCACTCTTATTCAGCAATCTGTTCATGCAGTCTTTTAAATACTACCTCAGAAGTACCTTATTAGACTTACCTAGATACCTTATAACTGTGTAGCTACCTTTGTTTGCTTTATTTTCAATTGCTCAAGGTTAAATATATTGTAGTTTAATAATAATTTTGAAATGATTTATATTAATGCATCTTATAGAGAATTTATTTACTTCTTTGTATGAAGTAAAAAGTAATATACAAAAAATTTTGGTATGCAGATTTTGATGATTTTGAATATCTCTTAATTTACTTTGAAGAGTTTTTGGGAGAAGTCCCATGCATGTATGTTCATATGTATGCATGTAAGATCCATTTTGACTAGTTTTTCCTGACATCTGTACGTACATCTGTACATAACTCCCATAGCTTAAAAACTATTAGTCATAGAATGTTGAAACTTTATATTTAGAATTGTTGTAACATCTATAGTTCAGTACCTCTCTTTTTGGTTCCATTTTACTGGATAGTTTATTTGCACAGCCACCCAAAATAACTTCAATACATTGTTTGTTAGTCATTCATTAAAGTGTATTTTAGAGCTATAAGGCTATTTCAAATGGAACAAAATTGATATATATATTTAAAGATTACAAAATAAAACTTCCCATTGAATATAGTGTCTTTATCATTTTAGTTCTTCTACAGAAGCATTCAGAAGAAATGCAATAATACAGTTTGGTCAATGGTAGTTTTAGAGGCATTCATCCATTTCAAGCATAATATTGTTACCTAATGGTTATTAGGTTGTTGCATGCTTCCCTCAAAAATTGCACCAAAAGTCAACAAACTTGGCTACTTTTGAAGATAAATTGCCAAATATGGCAAAAATATACACAGCTTGGCGACATTTTCATTTTTGGCAAAAAATCAAAAACCTCTAATGTGTCAGCAATAAAGTATGGCGATTTTAATAGAAAATTTGTATCTCGCATCTTAATTAACCAATTTTCATGCAACAAAACTGCAATCTTTGATTCTTTAACATGTGGAACATTCATTTTAGACTGCCAGACCTCAAATTCCTTTGGCGCCATGTCAGTTATTCTTAAGTGAAAAGCTAAAAACATCTTAAAAGTCCTTTAACAGGGTCTTGCAAAGTTACTTTGGTAGTGACATACAGATTAAGTACAATAAATTGCCCAATTTGGTACAAAATATTGTTGTGTTGGGGACTGTTTTATAATCAATATGTTTTGCATGATTTATCTTCTTTTGATTGCAATTGACTGGGTAACTTATTTACTGGGTCATGCAAAAGACTTTCAATACATAAGGTCTGTAAATACCTTCAATCCATTGAAAGTCTATAGTCAATTACAGGTGTATATTGAGAGGTCGGAGGTACTGAGAGGGCTGGAACCCCCCCCCCCCTGAAATCTGACCATATACTTAGCTTACAATTTGATATTTAGCTTACAATTGAAACTTAGCTTATAATTTGATACACAGCCCATCCTGAAATAAAATCCTGGCTGCATCATTAGTCAATCACTATTTCGTTTACAATGAAAATTTCACAAAGGATCTTAAGCTTAACTGCATTTGGCAAAATATCACAAAATTAAGTGCAAAAACAAGTGCTTAATAAAACTACAATGAGCTTGCCGATATCTCAAATTTTGTCTAGAAATCCCTAAACCTTAGTATTATAGCAGTGTTGTATCTCTTTCAAATGAAATATGCTTAGATGAAGTGCACCAAACATATTTATGATTTAATAGACATATCAAGGAAGTCATGTGATCTTACATTAGATTTTTTTTTCTTGATTGTAGCTTTAAAGTAGCAGGCCTTCTTTTTTGGTAGCTTTCAAACTCTGTAAATTCTCACCTACAAAATAAATAATTAATTAATTAAAATTAAAGTAATTATGTCCAGAAATTTTGAAATGAAACTATGTTGAATGAGAGAGAATATTTAAAATACAGTTTTCCATTTGTATATTTTAAAACTTATATTTCAGGCAGTAATTGGAATTGCATTTGCTGTAGGATTTATTGTTGGACCAATGATTGGAGCTATATTTGCATCACGCTCTCTTGGATCTGAAAATTTCTATTTTCAGCCTGCCTTATTTGCAGTATCTATGGCTGTTCTAGATGTGATAGCTTTGCTGCTTTTCTTCAAAGAATCTCTACCAAAGGAGAAGAGGGTAATTCATTTAGAGGGCAGATCAGCTTTCTAACTTTATTAATATGTTACATATTTTTTGTAAACTGATACTATTTTATTTTAGTTTCTGTACATTAATTTTATTTTCACTTAATGGTACATTACTTTTCAAAATTGGAGTGCAGTATTGTTTATGCCTTCCAATATATGGTTAACCTTCCATCGTAGTTTGTTTTAATGATAAACATTCATTCCAGTTTTGTTGTGCCATGAAGTACAGTAATATTAAAAAGACATAGGCATAAAATAAAGATTTAAGAAAGATATTTTTATAAATGTCTTCTTGACCTCCCCCCTTTTAGCTTTTTTTCCCCTGCTAGTTTTATTATATTGATTTTTAAATAGAGAAACAATGCTAAAATATTGCTGTTAATTGTCAATATTATCATTATTCAAAAACATTTTTTTCTCCAAAAAATGAAGGATTTTTTAGTGGTATGTTTCAATATATGAGAGGAAGAAAGTAAAATACTAGATAAAATTTTGTTTTCTCTGATAAGCATTATTTGGGTAGAAACATTTGATTTTCTCTGTTAATTTTATTCAAGAATAGTCAAAAACTAATCAAAATTATACTAAGGAATTATTTCTTGTATATACAGTGAAACTTCTCAGGAGCAACCACCTTCTGTTCCACGAAAATTCGGTCATTAAGAGAGGAAATCACTCAGAGAAGTACAAACATTTATCGAAAAAAAAAAAAACTAAAAAATATTGTTTGGGTTGTTATATATGAAATTGCATGCTAATACATATAAGTAATTACATAAAAATATTGATTTTAATTAAATTTTTTATAAATATTTAAAAATTTCAGATTTTTATACTTTCTTCGACTGTGCTATCCTCTCTATTTTATTTTTTTTTAGTCTGATGAAAGAGAATTTATTCTGATATTCTTCATGATTTCTGAAGATTATCAGAATAATTAATTAAATTTGCCATAGTAAAATCTATTTGCGTTGAAGTCTCCTTGGCTGTCATTGTAAGTTTGGCCTGTTCAATTTAGTCATCAGATGGACTTTCCTCATCAGACTCATTCAGACATTTCCTCATCAGTGCTAGTGCCTCAAAGGCATAAAATGCAAACATGTTAGTCATATCATTGATATCATCAGTGCAAAAATGTAATAAAACCGAAACATCTGTCCCAATTTTTTACCATGTTATACAAGCCTCTTTTAGTGTAATGTACAAACAAGGTCAGAATTTGTTCACCCTATTGTACAAATCCATCTCGTATGAACACGTTTTATAGGAGAGGGTCTACCATACTTGCACCTGTTGTTGATTTGCAGTAGAGTGACTGATTTGTAATGTGTTTTTTGTTCACTTTACATCTGTAAAAAAAAAAAAAAAAATTCATGGGATAGGTCACTTAAAGAGGGTTGTGTGGTCTCTTTTGAAGGATTTTTTAACATTAAGCCCTTGCCGGTTCAATTTTTTTCGAGTTGGAGGGTCAAAAAATGTCAATTTTATTTAATGCATATTTTGATATATATACACTTTTAAAGTATATAATATTCTCATATGAGATTTCCTAAATCGTGTATAGTTCTACCATGTAGTGAGCAGAAAAGTAAATAAAAGTGTTTGAAAGCAAAACAAAATAATTCAGGAAATATTATGTAAAAAAAAAAAAAAAAAAAAAATTCCTAATGCCCAAGCTACACTTGGGATAATCCAGAATGGAACATTTTACCTGCCCGAGCTCAGTTCCAGCAAATCTGGTTAGGGGTTAAGTAGATAGCAGAGTAAAAAATTGGAGCCTTAAGTTATTGATCCTTGAAAGAGCGGGTCGCTTAATAGAGGTGGTCGCTCATAGAAGTTTCACTGTACTTCTAAATGGACGAGAGAGTTAAAGAATCCATGCCCATAGTTGTGACATGTGGTCTGTGCACTACCATAGAAGCTGGGTCAGATAATACATTTTTATTAATTTCTGAAAGTGTTCACAATAAATGTATGCTTATTATCTAAGAAAAAAATGTGCAAAAGTTTTTTTTTTTTTCAAAATTTTTATAGTTTGATGAATGTAATCTTTAATTTGATTTTTGTATCTTGTTTTTAGGCACCTTCCATAACCCATGGACTTCAAAATGCATACAAACTAATCAGTCCATTTTCACTCTTTTCATTTAGTCCTGTTTCTAATATGAAAATTGCAGGTATTGTAAATGAATTGAATTTTAAGCTGCTTTTCAATTAAAAGTTAATTATCACTGTAGAACTTTTATAAATTGATTTTTCATGATTGATTCATTTTATGGTATTTTAACTTGAAATTTTAAAAAATGTTGTCACACATACATCACAATTGATTTTGGTGATGTGAAATGTTGTTTTTGTAATGTATGGCTTTATTGGAAACTAATCCTTATTGTAAAATAAGCGTCTCACACAAAGGAAATAAAAACAAACAGTACAAAGAAAATATACATAACAGCAAAAGTTGACTAGGAGGCATTCACTCTCACTACAAAAAGTCATAGAGTGAGAGAGTAGAAAAAGGGTGGCAGGCACTACTTTTTATTCCATGAGGCTACTATCTTCCCAATGCAACTATGAGACTTCTCCTTGGCATTGATTATCCTCGTTCCCTTTTGGACATTTCAATGCATTTAGTATAAGGCTGAGTGATTGCTTGACCAATAGTACTGACATATCTTTTCTCTATTTAATAATAATTTAATTTTTATTATGATTGAAAAAAAATAATTAATATTCTGTAAAATAACATTCCATGAAATTTAAACTGCTCATGCTACAGCCATATATGTGCATTAGACCAAGTGACAAATTAACTAAGTGACAAAATTATTCATAATGCCCTGGCATTCTGAATTAGATAAAAATTTATCACTCAGTTCATAACATATGTATTACTCTTTCATCAAAACCATTAAGTAAAAAGTGAAAACATTAGTATTTAGAGGTTTTACATGTAACTGTTGATAATAAGATAGGAAAAAAAGGTCGTCAGCTGCATAATTTTTTAATCAAGAATCAATCAATTTTTCTATAACCCAGTGTATCATAAAGACAATATTGTGAAATCAAAGTTATTACATTATCTTCATTTAGTAATTGCGATTTTCATTAATGATTCCCTTCCTTTAAGTTAGAAAGTAAATTTTTTGCATGTGCAGCTTATACACAAGAGTAACTCCCACAAAAAAATTTGGTTTCATTGTGTATTCAGAATCTTGCATTATTAGAATTAGAATGCTCTAACTTTAAGATGAAAAGGGAAAAAAAAACTCTCTGTATGATTCAAGTAGGTATGGACCTGAATATGTTAGTTTTATTTTCATCTCAGTAAATATGAGAGTAAATGAGGGGGAAGAAAAGAAGTTTGAGCAGTGCTGCCACAAAAATCTTTGCATTCAAAACAGGAATTTTCATGATGCTGAAATTCAGTTTGGGTATATATTTCGGACTTTTTTTTAGTTTTTATCAAAGTAAATGAGTAACTATACTCTCTGCATTTATCTTATAGAGTCTACTCGCGATTTTGCAACTGTTGATTTAGCGACCCTTCCCCATTTAACAACCCTCTTATGAAGTCCTAACCATTTTCCAATAATTTTTAAAAACTTTCGATTTCATGACCATTTGAATTAATATCCTACTTTCCTAGGTCCTGTGAAGGTCTTTAAATCACGAGTCGACTGTATTTTCATTTTAAATAATAAAGCTTTTCTAGAAAGAATAAAGAATCACATATACAAAATATAACTAAGGTTTTTTATTTCTATTTTTGTTGTTGTAATTTTTAATTTCGAAAGGTGAATTACTTTAGAGTTTATTGAAAGAATAAAGAAATTTTGTTAGGAATTTCTTTTAATAATATTATTGTTGTATAATCTCTTGTACATTTTATTGAAAAAGTACATTAGAACGTGTATACTGTTTAAAAGATGTTAACATTTTTATAATTTTCTTATTAATAAGAGTTCTTAGATAAAAATATTGTATTAAAAACAACTGCTGATTTTCTAAAGTACTTTGTTGTTTGTAATATAATTTTCTATACTAAATAATTATTCAGTTATTTGATTGAAAGTTATAATGCTATATATTCACTTTTAATAATTTAAATTAAGTGTGTAATTTAAATTAAGATGTAAGCTGTAACTTGGCTTTAATTTCTTTCAGAACGAAAATGTCTACAACAAGTTGGAATAACTTATTTCATATTTTTGTTCATTTATTCTGGATTAGAGTATTCACTAAGTTTCCTTACCCACATTCGATTTGGTTTTTCAAGGTATATACTTGTTTGCAGAAGAGTATATCTTTCCATTATTTTTTATTTATGTTATTTTTAAAATAGTGCTGTTTACATTTGTTAAGTTAGTGGTTTTTTTATGACTATGTATTCAATTAGCAAGCACCCTTGTAAATAAATAAATAAATATTATGGTGCAGAAAAAGTCTGGGAACACAGATTTTGAATGCTTGATAATTAAGTAAATAAAAGCTATATATATATGTAAAGAATGGGCCTTACACCATTCCTTGTTGGAATAATTGACGCAAATCCATTGGGGTTCTAGGTTAAATAGTTTATTTCAAAGTTCAGACAGAAGGCAGGAGTCGGGCCGGCGACCTTATTCGTTCCGTGGCTATCTTCTTACATCGCAGTCTAAAGGCTCGAAGCTAAGCTTTACGTTCCAAACTCCTAAAAAGCTAAGCGCGAAGTTAAGACGAAGCTCTCAAAATTTCCGCGCTCTTGCTTAAATACTCCTTAGCACATCTGCTGGCAGGGTGCAGCACGATCGCAAAGGCATTACTCTCAAACGTAATTAGTTAACTAGATTGTCAATCAAGACATGAGAAACACCTGCTTACCCAGGAGTTCTAAAAGCACGTAATAATGAAAACCACAGAAAACCAAAAATACAGCTGAATAAACAATTTTCTGCTTATGGAACTTCAAAAAACGTCTCCGAGCGTAATATTTGTGTGGCCGAGAAACAAACTTTACAGTAAGCGTAAAAGATTAAAGAAGGATTTTTCAAATAACATTAAATTAAATTAGGTAAAATTAGCAAAGTTTATTTTATTATTACATATCCCCCCCTCCAAGCGGAGGGCAACCGGCTTGCCTGCAAGTCGGTGGCACTCAACCGAAACGGAGCATAGAAAGAAATTTTGAACTGTGAAATTTTTTTTTTTTTTTAAACTCTGAATGTAGAATTGAGATCACCAGCCTTCTCCGCATACACAATTCTCAAAATAAAGTTATGACATGAAAAAATATTCAATACAAAATAATATTTATAATAGCACTAGTAGTTGTAAATTTTAATATATTAACGCGCAAGGGAAACAAGATCCCTTATATAAGCAATCATTAGTTCAGTTGAGTCTCTACTTTATTGTCCAAAGTTTAGTGTTTATATCTGTTATAACGTCCACAGTCATTGACACAAGAAAAGCGAAAGTACTTGAGGCTCTCATGGTAGATTGCCATATTTGCAAGCATTTGTAAACACATTCAAGTAGATGAATCTGCAGATTATTATTTTTCGGAGTTAATTAAAAATATATCATAATCAAATAAGTAAATACTAAACAAAACACATACTGGATCTTATTCATAAAAATAATACTAATATAATTTCACTATAGTATAAAGGATAGAAATATTCCTGCATAGTAACGTATATACAACACTATAAAGTATCACATAGCATTTGGAAATAATTTTGGGATTAATTTTCCATATAAAGTGACCAATACATTCTAACAATTAAATGCAACAAAATACTATAACAACATGACAATAAGATATGACTATATTTACAACATAGTGATTCTTGGCAATATGGGTAAATACAAATGTAAACAAGAGAAAAATTTGTGTGATATATACAGTGTGTAATGTAAAAATGTTGAAAATTAAAATTGAATTGAGAAAAAAAAACCACAGTTGCATAATAGCATTACTCAGGTAATCTATTCATGGTATAGTCTAAATTTTTGTGGATTATTATAATATCTTAGTTTAGATGAATGCACAATCTCTGAATCTCTTTTAAAATGAGGACTAGGTTTATCAATTTCAAAGTTTACTTCAGAAAGTTGTTGTATTATTTTATATGGACCTGAATAGGGCGGACTTAATTTACGTGTATTAGGATATTCAAATTCTTCATATATTACTTCATCACCAACTTTAAATTTTACAGGGAGAAAGTGAGCATCATATCTGATTTTGTTTTTGTTATGATATTGTATAGTTCTTTCCTTAGCTAATTTACGTGCTTCATCAAGAGGTGGATAATAATTATTGTTTGGCAATAATGGATCATAAGGTAAAGTTCCGTACATTAAATAACTTCGTGAAAACAGTGTAACAGAATGTGGAGTTATGTTATATTGATTTAAAACTTCTTCTAGTAATTTAGTCCATGGTACTTTAGTTGATGAAGCGTTAACTTTGCATTTTAACCTTGTGACAATAGTCTGATTCAGGCGTTCCACTTTCCCATTCGTTTGTGGGTGATGACTGCATGTCATTAAATGTTTAACATTATAGTTACGAAGAAATTTTTTAAATCTTGAAGAAGTAAAAGCTGCATTTCTGTCAGTTAATAATTTTTCTGGAACTTGAATTTGAAATATTTGTTTTAAACAGTTTGTATAAGTTTCTGTTGTGACACTTTTAGATGGAAAACCCCACACATGACGAGTTGCATGGTCTGTGATCAAATGCAAATACTTTTTAGTAGAATTATAGTAATTAAACCCACCAACTGTGTCCAATGAGAGGCATTCAAAAGGTTTATCCGTTGGGGGTACTTGCTGCAATAATCCAAATCTTTTTTGTTTACACTTTTTGTTTATTTGACATGTGTGACAATGTTTGACATAATTTTCAATATCTGTATTAATATGAGGCCAATAATATTGAGATATAATTAAATTTACCATTTTGTATATTCCTGGATGTCCAAATTGGTTATGAGTTTTCTCAAGCAGGGGTAATCTTAAAGACATAGGTACATAAATCTTATACAGTCCTTTTTTCTTAATTACAATAACATCATTTACTTCAATTAAGTTTTTAGCATTTACTATGACATTTTCTTTCTTTTGAGTTTCTTTAATTTCATTTAAATCAAGAAGGTGGACATGGTGCGAGATATGTTCTACAGCAGGTGACCGGGATAGCATATCAGCTTCAATATTAGTGGAGCCTTTTAGATATTTAATTTCATAATCAAACATACTAAGTTTTAATGACCAGCGGAAAAGACGCCCCCTTAAATTTTTAACATTTTTTAGCCAGGTTAAAGCCGCATGGTCAGTATGTATGATGAATTTTTGCCCATGTAAATAATGATAAAATTTGTCCAAGGCATCCACAATAGCCAAACACTCTAATTCGGTAATAGCATAATTCTGTTCATAACTTCTTAAGTTACGGGAATGATATGCCACTGGGTGTAAAACTCCCTTTTCATTTTCCTGCTTCAGAACACAACCCACTCCATGACTTGAAGCATCAACAAAGAGATGACAGGGACTTCTTGGGTCATAAAGCCTTAAAATTGGCTTTTGAATCAATGCACTTTTTAATTTTTGAAAAGCATCTTCACAATTTTGATCCCAAACATAGGGGACATTTTTCTTAAGTAGATTATTTAATGGTGCCCTGGTTTTAGCATATTGAGGAATGAACCTCCCATAAACATTAATAGACCCAAGAACTCTCTGGAGTTCTTTTACATTGGTCGGTTGTTTCAACTTTTCAATAGCTTCAATGTTTGGATTATCAGGAGTGATGCAACCATTAGAGACTTCATATCCAAGGAAATTAATTTTAGTTTTACTGAAAGTGCATTTAGATAACTTCAGCTTTAAATTTTCTTTAACACAAATGTCAAATAATATTTGTAAGTGATGTAGGTGCTCTTCTTGAGATTGAGAAAAAACAATAATATCATCAAAATAATTACATGCAAAATCAATTTTGTATTTATTTAGAATTCTTCTTATGGTACGATTAAATATTGCTGGCGCTGTGCGCAATCCGAAGGGTAGAACTTTCCATTCAAATAACCCAAATGTGGTAGCAAAAGCCAATTTTTCAGTATCTCGGGGATGTACGGGCACATGCCAATATCCACTCGCGAGGTCTAGTGTGGAAAAGAAATTTGATTTTGCTAATTTATCAAGAAGAGTATCAATTCTAGGTAATGGTTCTGCGTCTGTCTTCATAATAGCATTGAGTTTACGAAAGTCAACACAAAGACGTGTTTTCTTTCCTTCCTCTCTCTTAAGCACCAAAGTGACGGGTGCAGAGTAAGGGGAATGGCTTTCTTTAATTAAACCGGCTTGTAATAAATTTTGAATTTGTTCTCTTATTTCACTTTCCTCCTTAGGGGAGGTTCTATAAGCTCTTAGTGCAATTGGTAATTCAGATGTTAAATGAACTCTTTGTGGTTCCATGTTAATTTTACCTACATCATATTTTGTTTTTGCGAAAATTTTGACATATTTAGCTAAGAGAGCAGGAAGTTCACTTTTATTGGCTAACTGAAGATTTTGATTATTTTCCTCAGTGGCTGGAGTAAAATCAAGCTCTTTAGCTTCATCCTGATCGATTTGTATCTTACTGAGGAAGTCATCACTCATTTCATATGACAGGAATTCATCATCACAATTTGGATACACATTATTTGGATTAATTTCGTTACAATAATTATCTTGACAAACCTCATTTTGATTACTTTCATTACAATAATTATCTTTATAAACCTCATTTTGATTACTTTCATTACAATAATCACTGTCTGGGACTAAATGCAAGGTCTTTTCTGTGGAAATATCATCTTGAAGTGACATTAGTAAAATATTTTTTCCCATTTGCGAAATTTCCTTTTTTGTACAGTCTAGATTTAGTTTAAAATCACAACAATGTGGTAGACCAATTAAGACATAATCTAAGTTATTGTTTACAACATACATTTCCACAGTTCGTGTAATATCACCAAGTGTCAAATCTACAAGGCATTTTTCTCTTAATTTTAAAATATACAGTTATAGAACTTAAAAATTTGTCATCACTTTTTATATAATATACACTTTAATGGCATTTTTATATTAACTTTCAAACTCATAAATAGTATCATATATAACTATCATAACCTGTTATTATATTTATTTTTTCAACATAGATATTAAATAACTAACTAACACATCACTATCATTAATAGAGAGAGAAACACCTTACCTTGCATCTTCACTAACTAAATTAAAAAAAAAAAACACACTAATATTTTTTCTACAAATTAACAATCTTCTTTTAAATTCTTGAGTTCCAGAAAAACATTGCGTAACTTTTCAATTCTGAATGGTGTCCCTTCAAAATTTAAGTTCACCGTCGGTCAATGTACGGAACATCGGCTTCCACCGGGCGAGATCGTTCATGCTTGTCGGACACACTGTTCTGGGATACGGGGACGTACGTACGCACAATCGCGTGTTTCAAGGATGACAGCGAGCGATGTCGGTAACTGCACGGGAACGCATCGGCGACACATCGCACCATGGAGAGAGGATCAAACGCCTGTTGGGAGGCACCGGAGGGTTGTTGTCCGCGCTGAATCACTGGTTCCTCATGTCCGCTCCTCGGAGAATACGGAAGAAAGGCTGTTTTGCTCTGCTCGTTTTCTGTCGTCTGCCTGGGAAGCATGCGGCGAAAAGAAAGTTGGGTCCTTTCCGCAGCCAGTCCGACTCGTCCCAGACGAGATGTCGGCGTCCGTCAGCGTAGGCGAACTCTTGGCAATTTCTCCTCCACGCAGAAACTGTGCTGCCGGCTTCTGTAAAGAATGGGCCTTACGCCATTCCTTGTTGGAATAATTGACGCAAATCCATTGGGGTTCTAGGTTAAATAGTTTATTTCAAAGTTCAGACAGAAGGCAGGAGTCGGGCCGGCGACCTTATTCGTTCCGTGGCTATCTTCTTACATCGCAGTCTAAAGGCTCGAAGCTAAGCTTTACGTTCCAAACTCCTAAAAAGCTAAGCGCGAAGTTAAGACGAAGCTCTCAAAATTTCCGCGCTCTTGCTTAAATACTCCTTAGCACATCTGCTGGCAGGGTGCAGCACGATCGCAAAGGCGTTACTCTCAAACGTAATTAGTTAACTAGATTGTCAATCAAGACATGAGAAACACCTGCTTACCCAGGAGTTCTAAAAGCACGTAATAATGAAAACCACAGAAAACCGAAAATACAGCTGAATAAACAATTTTCTGCTTATGGAACTTCAAAAAACGTCTCCGAGCGTAATATTTGTGTGGCCGAGAAACAAACTTTACAGTAAGCGTAAAAGATTAACCCTCCAAGCGGCTGAGACGTAAAATTCCGTTCACTTCATTCCAGTTTTCACTGCAACGCATCTATAATTTAAATTATTTATAACACCAAGGCATCATAAAATAAATTTCGATATTAAAGCTTATGGGTATTTTAGGAGTTAACTTTTTAATAATTACAAATCTTCCTATCGAAATTTTATTTTTTAAATAATTTTAAAGCTGCATGAAAATTTTGCAGCGAAAACAACTTTACATTATTTGCCCATTTCCAAGACGCTCAGAGGGTTAAAGAAGGATTTTTCAAATAACATTAAATTAAATTAGGTAAAATTAGCAAAGTTTATTTTATTATTACATATATATTAATTATTCTTAATTATATAGATACACACATATTTGTTCTTTTACTAAAAGTATAATAAAAGGGTTAAGTCATATTCCTTAATTTGTATGTGCTAAATTATTGTTTAGAGCAATATAAAAATTTATAAAAATTAGGAAAAAATATATTTTGAATAATTGAGATTTTGGTGGAGCCAAAGGAAGGCATAAATGTCATATGTTTGAAATTTTACATTATTGAATTAAAGTTACTATAAAGATATTTAAATTCTCTTTAAAGCAGTTAAAATGCATAAATGCTAAAATATTAGCAACTAAATTGTATGTATTATAGTGTAGTTGAAGATGAGTTATAGTGAACAAGCTTATGAGATGTGTTAAAATATAATCAGAAGTTTGTAATTTTGGCAAAGAAAAGTAATTGTTTATCTACATCATTGTTATTTTCTTCAAAATAGACACTATTAGATATCATACATGATGCTGGTGCTTCTTCCAATCTCAAAACACTGCTGGATTCAATTTTTGATGTAACTTTTAGTTCTTTTAATCTCATTTTTACTTGAAAAATGATAGCTTTTTATTGTTACATCTGAGAATAAGAATAATAAAAGTCATGTAAGGCCATTTCAGGTGAATATGGAGGCGGGGGCTTGGCAGTTTTAAACTGTTATTTTTGTTATTTTAATTTTTTTTAATTGTTATTTTTTTGACAAATTCAATGATAAGTAATGATGAGTGAATAGATGCATTATTGTAGGGTTAAAGTTATGAATTGTTTTGTATGATTTCAACTGCTATCTATATGTGTGTTTTGTAACCTCATAAAAGATACTGAATTCTGAGTGAATGTTTTTAAAGACTCCAATGACATTAGCATATGTATTTAAAATTAAATTTAACTTTGCTAACTAGCCTTTTAGACATAGGAACTTTAGGGGCAATAAGAACATAATGTAACTGAGACATTATTATTATGAATGGATTTATTTGGATTTTGTAGAAAAAGGGGAAACAGCTTTCAAGACTTGATAAATAGAAATTGATTTATAATGTAAAAAAGTTTTAGAAGTGTGAACAACAAATATTGTCAAACAATATTGTACATAAATTTTATTGTTATGATAATTTTTGGTGAAAAGGTTTGCATTGTTTTGACTAACAATAATAAGTGCTTAATTGAAGTATGTGTTTTGTGTTATGGCAAGCCTACATGAGGGACATTTGTGTACGGGTGTGTGTGCATGTGTGTTGCTCGAATGACTTTCTGAGAGGTTCTAACATGCATTCCTATTACATCTGGAGAAAAACAACCAAAACTCCTAGAACTTAAATAAATTTTATATCATTCTTTCCTTTATATTATATTTCAAGCCATTTTAGTTCTTTTAAGATATGAATGAAATCATAAATATTATAATTTTGTGAATATGTTGTGTAGTGGAGATTTTCTAATTAACTGTAAGAAACCAAAATATAAAATACTGTTGTGGAATATTATTTTAAAATATTGGTAAGTTGTCTTAAACCTTTGTGGTATATTTTTTTATAGGATGCAACAAGGCAGGATGTATTTTTTCAGCGGTTTAATAATGATTTTTGTGCATGGTGAGTATAGAAATTTTTAACTACCTAAATCTTTCATTCATTTCTTTCTCATCCAATGCTTTATCATCTGTATCAAGTTATGCTCAAATTGCTTGATTTTATGATTAACATCTAAATTTATTTTAAGTTTATTGATTCTGTATTGGTTAGCATCTAAATTTATTTTAAGTTTATTGATGGTGTATTGGTTTCAAAAGTATATATTGATATTACCTGACAAGGTAGTACTTCAATTTGGAATTGCTGTTCTGAAGTAAAAATTATAAACTGACTTTGTACTGATGTATTTATAAATAATCTAAATTAAAAAATATGTTTACAAATTTGTAGTTAGATAAATTTGAATTTTTTAAATTGATAATTATAGAATTTAAAAGAAAAGTATATTATAAAACTGTTTACTGAAAAAAAAGTAGAGGAGTCAAAAATTTATAACAACAAGGCTTGACGTAGGGCTTTTTTCAGAGGACTAAATAACTGTATTTTTTGAATTTTAAATAATATTTTAAAGCTTCTATCTTAGTTTCTATAAAAGCTTGTACTCAAAAAATAATATTAAAGTTTTATATAGGTCTTATTGCTCGAAGAATTCCCCCTGGTAAGGAGGATATATCAGCCATAATTGTAAGTAAATGTTGCTTGATATTGTTACATTATTCATATCTTTCATGTTTTGTTAAAAAATGACTCAAAAAATAGATTAATATTATGGTATCTTTGTTTCATTTAAACATTGTTGCTCCCCAGATTTTATTTTAAGAGACAAAAATTTACATTTGTTTAAGTCTATTTTTTAATTGAAGTTGTACATGTCTCTATTAAATGTCTTTTATTTTATGCAGTATTTTGCTATACTTTTGAAAAAAAACAAACATTCAATTTAAGAATAATTACTATAGATATATTATAATATGAAGCAGTTTTAGAGTTAAAAAGATTTAGCAAGTTATTTAACCTGTAATTTTGTACAAGGGTCTTTATTGCATACACCAATTTATGCCATAATTCCATTGCCAAATGCTTAAGTGAATTAAAACTATAGTACTAACTAGATTTAGGGCATCACTGTTTTTATTCACCAATTGTAACTACAAGAGCTGCAGACCAGTTGTAGTAAAGTGTATTTTACTTTTAAAAAAACTTTTATTTAAGTTATTGTATGTTTGGGTCAAATCTTGTAATAGGTGTTTTGTTGCTAGCTTCCTGATTTCCAATAGAGCTAAAATTTTGCATAATAATGTATCTTAGCTAACAATATATGAATCAGTCATGAAATATTTTAATTTTTATAATTAAAGAATTTTATTTTATTATATGAATGGGGAAGGATAAGATTGCTCATGTATACTTATGGGATCATGTATTGTGATGCCAAAAATGGGGATTAATGCAAATGAGTGTAAAATGGTCACCTTCATTACTGTATCATTAAAAAAAATTGTATGTGATTTATACATGAGTTACTGCTGAATTTACTTTTAAATTTTTCTAAAAATGTGAGAAATACTTTGCAATTTTCTTAAAAAATATTGTCTAAATTTAAAAATTTAAATATTAGTCTAATAAAGTAGAATCTAATGTAGTATGTTAATGTCTGTTGTGGCTGGTAGAGTGAATTAAAAATGAAATTCCGTTTAAAAAGATGAAAACATTAGCAACAAAAAAGTAAATAAAGTTTTATCAGGAATTTACAATATTCTCTACTATAAAATAAAATTTGTGTCATTCATATAATTTAGCATATTAAATGGTTTTGTAGGATATAATTCTAAGAAAAAAGTTTTGCAAAAAATTTTGGCAGAGTAATATTGCAACAATAGTTTTTGATAGTTGAGATTCTAGTCATTAAATGTTCAGTTTTCCAAAAATATTTGGAGCTTTTATTATTGGTGCTAAAAATTTTGATTGTGTGAACTCGTATTTGACACTAAAGTCGAGTTTCCTTATTAATGCTGTTTAAAAAATTTCTTTTAAATAACTTGGTAGCTAAGTGTAGTTAAAATTAGAGTGAATAGAGCTTTAAATATTGTATAAAACTATTGTAATTTTAAAATACACTATACTTTTGTTATCATTAACTCATTAATTGAGCACGTTATTGTATACATTTTGCTTGTAAATTACATGCAGAATTCATTAATCATTTTAAAACTTTCCCTTCTCAACTCTTGTTTACTTCTTAGTATTCTTTATCAAGTATTTGAAAATAACCAGAATAAAATGCCTGAAATTCTTTTGGCAGCTCACATAACTAAATTCCTTTTTCTTTTCTCTCTCTCTGATAAGTCAGTGTGATCCAGTTTGGAATCATTTCAAAATTTTCACAGACATTATTTAATATTACTCCCGAATACCTTTTTTATTTCATTAGCATTATATTACATCTACTATATTACTTTGTATAAATTAGCAGTAAAATGTTTTTCATTATTATTATCTAGGGTTCTACTATTATTATTCCAGCATTCATTTTGATAGGATTGTCAGACAATGTGTATGGTTTATATACTGGTCTTGCAATGTATGCTTTTGGTAAGGCATTATAATATTTTTCTAGACACTTTACTAAAAATTGTAAGACTTTTTTGAGTTAAAAATGGTTCTAAAGCTTAAATGAATTTTATGTTTCATGTTTTTAATGTATTTTAAAATTTTCATACTCCCTAAGAAAAATCGATTGCCATGTGTATAGGACACTGAGTGTGGTTAGATGGCTGAAGTGTGAAGGTCCAGAGTTCTGGCCTACCGCATGGCTGTTATCTAACTGTCTGGAGTTTTAGTTGGTTTTCTACAGATATTTAGTTGGTTTTCTTCAGCATTAGAACCTGTTACAAAGTTCTCCATTCAAGGGGTCCTACCCTAAGCAGATTATCCTTGTGTAGCTTCACCTTTACCAGCAGAACTAACCAACTAAGAAAAACCATGTAATAAGGATAGCTTTTATCTTAGTTTTTTTTAAATGGAAATGTGTAGTGTTGCTTCCCAATGTGAAGATCAACAAAAAGGTGTAAGGTAAACAGCAAAATCAAAACAACCATTGTTAACACGTTGTGAAATTCAGAATCCCAGGAACATATACCTTACCTAGACCTTCTGTGATGTGGACATAAATGAACAGAGACACAGCAATTAGATTTAGCAACTTAAACATCTGCATCAATATATTGAGGCCAGTCACTTAGAAAATAGTTTTAGGGAAAGCAATTAACCAAATGTACAAAACATCAAAAATTGCTTAAAAAATATTCATTTCTGAACCTTAAACAATGTTATCACGTCATTTTTCCAACCATGGATACCTAGACTATTACAAATTTTGTTAAATTCAAAGTTATTAAATCATAAGTTTAAGGTGACCATTCACTAGCCTCATAATTAGCAAATATTGCGTTATCTAGAGTTACTGATAGGGTATTGAATAAAAATGTCAAGAACTAGAGAATACAACAATTAAAATATTATTTGCTATTGTTTACACAGTAAAAACCATTTACACATATGGATCGTTTATCAATATTATAATCAAAAGTAGTGATGCAACAAATATCTATTTGGCCGGATACCGAATATCTGACCAAACTTTAAACTCTGGACATCCGGTTATCCGGCAGCAGTATGTTTTCTTCTTTTTCTGTTTTATTTTTGCTAGTTTTCTTATATCATTCAGCTATTACTTTTTTCTTTAATTTTCTCATTAGTTCCAAATTAGTTGGTAGTCATTAATTAAAAAAATCAGAAATCTTTTTGGGATTGTTACCATGAAATTTATACTAGTTTTACTGCAATTAAAGCTGATACAAATAACAGTGTGATTGATATTCTCTTTCAAGAATTAAATATCTTATAAAAATAGTTTGTGAAAGAAAGACATCTTCATTCAACTGTTGGAAAATCAATACTGCCAATTATCTGGCATATAGGCCGGATACAGTATGTTTGCCAGATATCCGTTGCATCTCTAATCAAAAGGTGCTTAGGGACTTTACTCAGTTTTTAAGACAAGTAATTAAATGAAAAAAATTACATATACATAATTCACAAGAATTGGAGTGTTAAATGAATCATTAGTTATCTGAAATGAGTATTGAGATTTTGGCAGCATAAATAAAGGAAAAAGATTAAGAATGCCTTTTGACTCTATAAAAGCATGAGCTATAATAGTTTAAAAAAAAGGAAAAAATAATAATGGTTATTACTCGAATAATAAAGAAATAAATTGTCCTAAACTAAGTTAATAGTTCTGTTCAAGCTATACTCTCAATGTACTCAATGAACTAAATTGATTACTACTTTACAATTACTTAAGTAAGAGATTTTATGACAGCTGAAAATAATAATATTGTAAAAAGGAAAAGTGAGATTTAAATTTAGAGATATTTTAATATTGCAATAGATATGTATATAAAGTGGGTTCTCACAAGACATGTGGACTCCTAAACACAATTTTACATCAAAAGGATTAATGCAAGTAAAAAAAAAAATATTAGAAAAAGACATGATAATCTATACATAGTATAAATTAAAGTCGCTTTCCACATCTGTCTGAGATATCCGCTAACTCCTCCTAAACCACCTCCTAAAACGGATTTTGATACGGTTTTCACCATCAGTTAGATAATTTTTCACGGAAGGTTTATGTATTATGTAACATCATGGTATGACAATAATATGCATGTGTATCAAAGAAAAAGGCAATATTTACGCCTTCGCAATAATGTTTTCAGGTTAAACCACACTAATTTCTATAATTGTAATAAGCAGTTTCCTTTCACATGATCAGATTATCAGATCTTTGTAATTTAGAGTCATGTGACTCACCATCTACATATGAAGATGTAATAATGAGCTGTCTTTCCTCTGGAATACACTACATGATCATGATTCTGAGACAACTGGCTGGCTGCATTGGTTAATTGAGGGAACAACAGAGAATCAAGAATTCAGAAGGATTGGGAAAACTACAATATAAGTCGTCCCCCCACCCCCCAAAAAAATATCTGATAAAAGTAGATCAGAGTGAAAAACAACAAATTAACAACTTTCCTTTCAATAATTTAAGCTACATTTCACTAGCGAAACTGTTGTAATTTTAATGTCATGACTTTAAAAAAATGCATTAGAAATCTCTTTAGGTTAACAGTCTTAGGCATAAAATTTGCTCTATGAGCGAAATAATAAACTTCCACAATACCCAATAAAAGTATATCAGTGAACAAGTGAGATTATTATTATTATTTTTTTTCTTTCAACAATTCAAGTTAGATATTGCAAGTGAAATTGACATCATTTTGATGTCACGAATGTAAAGATGCCTGATTAAGTTGTTAAAAGGCTTTGCCGAAAAAACGGCATTTGGCAAAAAATGTTAGTTTGAAACATCTTTCATGAGTTTAGTGATTCGTTTTCTAAGCCAATTTAACTTAATCATCTCTCAGGTAAAAATTGCATCACGTGCAAAATAATTTTCCGAGTGTACTCGGAAATTTGTTAATATTGTGGCTAGGTAAGAAGGAACAAACTCCGATAATAACAATATACAGTGTGAAATTATTTCCTTCTGTCATGTTTGTGGAATCTTTATTGGATTACGAATTCCAATTTGCTGAGAATGCACTCTCTTGGAGTTCTTAGACTCATCAAGATAAAATAAATAGAACATTAATTTGATGATGCTTCAAAAGGAAAAGGATGTTTGTTTTTATTCTATTTTGAAATTTATTTAATTCACATGTGTGGTAGCATTTCTACGAAGCCTATTAAAGAAATGTTGGTAAATACAAATTATTCAGAGGAGCATATGCATTTGACCCCTTTCAGGGGTAACGAATGGGGGTAGGCTATTATCAGAAAAATTGGATGCATGTCAAAAGCTATAGTTTCATAGATGATGCTTATCATTCTATATCAGTATTAACCCACGATTAAAAATAATTTACTTTAAAATTTCAAATAAAAGTTCTTTTTCAGTGAGGAAAAAAAAAAAAAACCTTCAAAAATACTTATTCCCTTCAGAAGTTCAATAAAGAACACCAAAATATTGTCTGCAGGATATCAAATGCTGAAAATTTTTTTTACTTTCCTTTTGTAGGGTGTAATCTGGCAATCAATGAAATTGTTTTCATTCATTATTGACACTTAACCACAGAGTTTTGGGTAAAAAATATAGGGAAATGGCCGATGAGATAATAATTAAATAATTTCGTCTAGAACTATAAATGTTTGAGAAACAAACTGTTGCAAATTTCCACAAAGTTTTTTTTTTTTTTTTTTTTGTTTAATAATCATAATGCCAGGTGATTCCCAGTGAAACGATTCAGTAGTTTTGCTCTTATTGAATAAATTTTAATTGTGTGTTAGAAACATATCTGCTGCCTCCCATACGAAGGACGGGTACAGAGCTAGTCATAGTATAAAAAGGTAAAAAGCAAAAAACATTAATTAGGACAAACTTCATCTTGCTGTCTTGTGAGAATAGGTAAACACAATGCACTTTAATCTTGCACAAAAAAAATAAAAGGTGACGTGTGCATTTATATGGATTTAGGCCCAACATCCCTGTTTAAGGGTACAAAGTTCAGCCAAGAGGTTCGATCAATCAACAAAATTTTCATGAAATGGCTAAATTAGCCGTAGTACACCAGACATCTCCTGCTAAAATAATGAGCTGTCTTTCCTCTGGATTACATACAGGATCATGATTCCAAGATAACTGGCTGGCTGCATTGGTTAATTGAGGGAACAACAGAGAATCAAGAATTCAGAAGGATTGGGAGAACTACAATATAAGTCCCTCCCCCCCCCCCCCCCCCAAAAAAAGGGCTTAATTTTTTTCTGGTTGTAAAGTGGCAGGAAAATGCTCCCAAAATTAGATCAGCAAGCAGTTGCTTCATCATGATGTCAGATTAACTGTCATGCATTTAACTTAGGGAAACTCCACACTTGTCTTAATCCAAGCTGCTGTGGCATCTATCATGAACAAAAGAATTTGTAGAAACTCGCAAAAATCAAGCAAAAAAAAAAAAAAAAAAATAATAATAAATATAAATAAAATAAATCTAAATTTTCAATAATTTAATTGAGAGAAACCTGTAAGTGGGATATTTGCTGAGCAAAACATTTGAAATGATCGTATAGCCACAACAACAAGGAAAAATTTTTAGAAATGCATATTGATACACAAATCATTACAATAAAGGGGAAAGTAAAACTATTGCCGCTATCTACCAGTATATTAAGGGGGAAAAATATCAAACTTAATGGTAGTTACTGATTAGCCAATAATTATCAGAACATACATTAATGAGAGTCAAATTGAGATTTAATCACTAAAGAGAAAGTATTAGCTGTGATAAAAGTACAATATGTATTACCCTAAGTCAGAAATACATTTCGATACATAATTTAACACTTGTAGATAGTGACTTGCAGAATTTAGAAAACCAAAACAACTGATTATAACAGAAAACAACACTCCAAATGTTAGTGCTTTAGACATAATTTTATAATTTATTAATCAGTATTAATTTTGAGGGAATTAATTACTCAATCGTGGATTGCTGCACATAGGGGGTTACTATAAATTAGGTATAGCTTGAAGGTGAGGGAAGGGTTTAACCAAATTTGACAGTTTGTGATTGGGGGGGAAGGGTGAGAGGGGGTTGACAACATTGTTATAATGAATTTAAAAATTTTCATGCACTTGTTACAGTTCGTGAACTGGTTGAAAGATTTTTCACTGTTATAGCAGATTTATACACAAAATGATACAAAACACCTAAATTCAAACTCCAAAATAATTTTTGCTGGCATGTCATCTTAATAAGCAAGATAGATTAACAAACATGTAACATTGACTTCTGTCTGTCTACCAGAACTCCTCCGAACACTTCGCTAGGAGGTGCAACATGGTTTTCTCATCACATAAGAAGCAGTCAATATTTTGCACAAATTGTTACATGTGAAAATGCAAATAGCTGCTCTGGATTCAGAGGCTCTTCGTATAAAATTTTAGCTGAAAGATTTTTGTCTGTGTCGATTTCCATTTTGGTAAGTTCTGCAGCTTTGAATTATTCTGATTTTAAATTTGATGATTTAAACAGTGCCAGATTTGGAGGTATGGAGGGGTAACCAAGAGTGGAGGTCCCTAATTCCTTTTTAAAAAATTTAAACAAGTGTTTCTAACCATGTGGTGTAGTGGGTTCAGCAGTAATTTATCGTCTAGTAGTCCCAGATTTGATTCATAAGTAGATTTTATTTACACGAAAAGAGTAGCATAAACAGGAATTTCTTTGGGGTGGCTGAGAGTTCAAAAACTGAAATACTAATATAACATAAAAATTGATATACTTTTTTTTTTTTTTTTGAGGGGAATGGGTCCCTTTATTTTGCCTGAAAGTGCTCGCATATAAAAATTAATAAATAAAGAAAAAAGAAATGAAAGAAAGAAAATGCAAGAGAAATTCATAAATCAAGTTTAAAATCTTTGCTGTTGGAAAAACATATATTTGGGGGGGGGAGAGGAAGGGAATTTAACTTAGGTCTATAGGCATAACTTACTAGAGGCAAATGCGCAGAAAAAGCCCCCCCCCCCCCAAAAAAAAAAAAAATAAAATCAGATATCACTTTTGTCTGAAAATATTTTCTACAATAGGAAACATTTTGCCCCGTACCCCAATGTTACAGGCCAATTTAGGTGCACAGCTGAACCTTAAATTTCTCAAGAGGAGCATTTAAAATATACCATGGGGATATCAAGAGAAACTTTCAAATTTATCCACAAGCATGTAATTTTCACCATATCTTATATTTACTCATTTCAGGGATGGCTGCAGCCTCATCAGTCACCCCGTGGCTACTCCCCTGCACAAAAAATAATGTCTACTTATCTAGTGTTGCACTCTTAATCCTTGCATCATTGACCAAATTATCACCCTATTTTTTAAATATCTGGTATCACAGTACCCAGATCAAATGCCTATGCTTTCCATTTGCTTCATTATCTGTAACCGATTTTATAATCAACTAATAACTTACTGCACAACTCAAATAATAAATAATAATAATAATAATAAGCAATTGAAAGAAAATACATAATTCATAGTAATAATTATTATCAGTATTATTTATGATTATATTTGTCATAGTAATAATTTACAATATATTATTGTACAATAATTGGTGCCTCAGTACCTGAATTTAGAGTAATGATGTAAGGAAAGTATAACATAAAACCTTTCAATAATTTTTCCCAAAAGGGGTTAAAATTATATATTTTGTTGAGATTCATGTGAATAATGAGAATTAAAAGCGATTTTGCCTTGGCGTAATTAGAAATTTTTAAAATACCATGACCCCACCCCCTAAAGGTAACCGGGTGTTCGCTCATTGACGCTAGGGTTAATGTAGCACCTATATGGCTCACAACCGATCAAATCAAGTTGAGTTATAGTAGTATGCAAAATGTGCACAAAGAATTAGTTGTGTTACATCTGACCACTTTGGGTATAAAGAAAAGGATGTTATTTTTTATTCATTCTGTCAGAAATTTTACTTAAAAATGTCTGGTGTGGGAGCCTCCTTCTTGTGGAGACCCTGGTGCTGCAGCCCCGCTTGACTTATATGAGGGATTTTAAAAATTTCAAATTTCTTGATCGGGAAAGCAGGCTGTCGACTTATACGTGGGATTGACGTAAACACTGGTAAATATGGTAAATACAAAATTCCCTTCTCTTTTTGTTAATAGGAATTCAGATCTCAGAAAAATATTATCTCAACTGCAAAACAGTTTGAGAAAATACCTTATTTGTATAGCCTATTAATTTAAGAGGATATCATTGGTAGAATATGTAAAGTATTGTATTTGCATTTTACTTCAATGGCCTTGTTGAAAAATTACATGACTGCGCATAAACAAGTGGTTGAAAAGAAAAATTTTCCAGAGGAATAGTAGGAAAATGCCAATGAGAAATGATGTCTGTAATAGTAAATGGTCATTATGATTATTGAAAATGATCTTGATGAAGTTGAGGTGCCTGAAAGACATTAGCGGATCCTGGGGTGGGGCTAGGGGGCTTCAGCCCCCCCAAAGAGATTGCTAAAGGGTAACATTATACTTTATTATACACTTTAAATAGCTAAATTGATCATATTTTATTACTTAGCCCCTCCCAAAAGCATGCGCATTGGTTTAGACAAAAATTTTGATTTGCAGCACATTTTAATTGGATGAAATAAGCTTTTTTATACATTTAGCCTCTCCCCAAAAAAAATTTCTGGATCTGCCACTGCTGAAAGATGTAACGGCGATAAAATTGAAGATAAGGAAAATAAGAAGTACACATATATACAATATGAAATTACACAAATTCTTTGAAAATAAACTAGTTATAATTGTTTATGAAAGCAAAAGGTGTTAATAGAATATTTAATGGATAACCCCCCCCCCAAAAAAAAAAAAAAAAATAAAATAAATCATGATAATCATATCACACAATGAAGATTACCTTTTCTTTCTGGAAAATTCAGCAATTTTTATTTGTAGTAGATGCAAATTCTTTTGTAAAAGTAATACTTTAAATAAAATTGCTTTGAGTTCTGTTTTTCTTCTTTTTTTATAGGAATCAGAAATAATTAAATATCCCCCCCCCCGCCCTTTAACAGCATAAATTAAGAACTAAATGATTTATCAAGTTAAAATTAATGCTACTATTTGTCTATTTATTTACAGCCTCAGCTACAGTTGTTCCTGCTCTTACAACAATAGCTTCCAAATTTGGTTCTCATAGCCAAAAAGGTGTTGTTTTAGGAATATTTAGATCACTTGGATCATTAGCAAGAGCATTTGGACCTATGATATTTGCTCTTGGTGAGTAGTTACTATTTATCGATTTTTAAATCATAATAATAAGATAAATTGACACTGGTACTTGGTTATTTTCTCAAAAATCTTATAGTAGTAGTTTACTAAATAAAGTTACCAAAATATTTTTCTTTCTAATTCTAATAGAAAAAAAAGACAATTTATTCAATTCTAGCTGTTCAGCTGCATAAATTAAAAGTTGCTGTCCTTCCAGAGATCATAAGATGTAGTCACTATTGACCCATAATGCAGTGTTGCCAGCAGTGATGTTATGATGACATTACATTTTGTCACATCACAAATGGGATGTAAATGTGCACTTTCTGTGATGTTCCTTCCTTCTAAATGTGAGACATTGCAGTGTACTGCAGTGTCATCCATGTGGATCAGTAAGAAGTTCCTGATTTTCACCATGTGACATCACAAAAAACTGTCCCTGACAGTCATTTGCCTGTTGTCCCAACCTCTCTGCGACTTATACATACTGTCACAGGAACACATATTGCGATGTCACAGTGCTATATAGGGAGTATTTCTTTGCGATGCTGAGTGCATTTATCAAATGTTTTATTAAATCTAATTTTTGGAAATCTGATTCAGCCTATTCTGGCTCATTGGCTGTATATGTTTATTAAAGTATTGTTTACCCGTAGATATATTGTCAGTACTATTGAACGTTTCATAGTAATATTTATTATAAGTAAAAAGTCGACAATATAAAAACTAATACAGAAAGGACTCTATATATTTAAATGAAATTTTTGGATGCTTATATGTATATATTTTTTCCATTTAGCTTACTGGAGTTTGAGTCCAGAAGTATCCTATTGCCTAGGTGCAGTGCTGTTAATCATTCCATTACTCATGATAAGGAGTATCAGCAAACAACTACCAGCTGTAACTGTGAAACAAGAGTAAGATCTGGCTTATTTAAACAAGACTTGGGTTGTGATATATTGTACCTGCCTTATTTTTGAGAAAGGTTTACTTATCTTGGTAATTTTTATGCTTTTAAAATAAATATTTTGGATGTGTATTGGACTAAAATAAACTATTTTTCTACAGCATTTTGCAGTTTTCTTTATATAACTACTTTACATATGCAAGCGAATTTTTTATCTGATGATTATTCAGACAGACCCCCTGTCCACTGGTGTGTTATATGGATATCCAGAAGATACCATATTTTTACTTCCTTGTACGTAGTATAAGGAAGTAATGTGATCCCGAAAAATTTTGGGGGCCAAATTTCGACAAAAAAACCGATTTTGACTACCTCTAAATTTAATTTTAAGAATTTTTTCGATGCATCTCATCGTAGGCTAGCATGCACGATCATATTAACGCGTCTGCAACTCATTTTGACCAGCGGCGAGTCTATTGTGGTCAGTTTTTCCATGCCGTCTGTACGTACGTACGTATGTATGTAACTCGCATATCTCAAAAACTATTGGTCGTAGAATGTTGAGATTTGATATTTAGGATTGTTCTATGATCTAGTTGTGCACCTCCCCTTTTGGTCGCAATCGAATGTATAGTTTATGTACAGGACCGCCCAAAAGATTCGAAATACATTACGCTCTATGGGCCGAAATTCATTAAACTCGCTTAACTCAAAAACTATTAGGCGTAGAATGTCGAAACTTCATATTTTGGATAGTTGTAACATCTAGTTGTGCACCTCCCCTATTGGTTCCATTCGACTGGATAGTTTATCTACAGGATCGCCCAAAACATTCGAAATACATTACGCTCAATGGGCCGAAAATCATTAAACTCGCATATCTCAAAAACTATTAGGCGTAGAATGTTGAAACTTTATATTCAGGATTGTTGTAACATCTAGTTGTGCACCTCCCCTTTCGGTTCCATTCGACTGGATAGTTTATCTACAGAACCGCCTAAAAGATTCGAAATACATTACGCTCTATGGGCCGACATTCATCAAAGCGTTTTTTAAGGTTTTGGGCTATTTCAAACGACTCAGGAGTGATATATGCTGTAAAGAGTTAGAAAATGAATTTCTCCATTAAAAAAAGTGTCTTTATCATTTACAGTTCTGCTACAGGAACACTCAAAAGATTTCCAATACATTACGGTCAATGGCAATTTTAGGGGCATTCATCCATTTCAAGCACAATACCGTCCTACCACATAAGTTAGGTAATGGTCCGACCACGGTCACGTGCCTCCCTCAAGAACTATGCCAAAAGTCGCCAAGCTTGGCGACTTTTGGTGTACGTGTGTGCATATTTAACTCTCAAATCTCAAAAACTATTATGAAATTTCATATGTAAGATTGTTGTAACATCTAGTTGTGCATCTCGATTTTTGGTTCCAATCTGCTGGAGTTTCTTTACAGGACCACCAAAAAGAATTTCAGTACTTTAATGTCTATGGACATCTTCAATATAATACAATTGTAGTCAGTCATTGTTTGGTACATGCCCAAAATCTCGCCGTCTGTCCTCGACCTTGGCGAGTTTTGCCGAAATGTCGCCAAATTTGGCGATAGTCAGTCATTTGGTCCATGCCCAAAGTATCGCCATTTGTCATCGTTCTTGGCGAGTTTTGCCGAAATGTCGCCAAATTTGGCGATAGTCAGTCATTTGGTCCATGCCCAAAGTATCGCCATTTGTCATCGTTCTTGGCGAGTTTTGGCGAAATATCGCCAAATTTGGCGATAATCTGTCATTGTTGGTCCATGCTTAAAATCTCGCCAAATGTCGTCGACATTGACGAGTTTCGCCGAAATATCGCCAAATTTGGCGCCAAAAATTATTTTGTATTTTGTATAACTCTAAAACTTTAACCCGTACAATTTTGAACTTTTGTATTTAGAACTATATTATAATATCTAACTGTTTTC